>OX155972.1:5125308-5646920 GCA_944548615.1 Micropterix aruncella | reverse complement strand
CCGCAAACTCGCTCAAACCTGCACGAGCCAGCTGCAGTTGATTTCCAACTAAATTCGGCAATTTATGCACAGTCAAGCGATGACTCATTTCTTCTGATCGATACACATGTCGCACCCCACTCATAGCTATTACATCACCGCTCACGGTATAAAACGTAGTACATTTAAATCGATCGACATCATTCCCTTGGCGGATAGTTACCGCGCTCTACGTATCATTTCCTTGGCGGATAGTTACCGCGACTACGCTTCATTATCAAGCAGTACCTGCATTACCCGCGATACCGATCGTCAAGCCTCGCTCCTCGACTACACACTTCGGACACACTACTACGGCTTCACCTCGCGCCCACTTTAATACACTACGGCGAAATAACAATCAAGGCGTTAAGAACTGGCGACTCACTTCAACCTTCTGATTAAATACTTATACTTCGACATCCACGATTTTCATTCACGGAGAAAACTTTACGATGAGATCCACCATTCGCTCACAATCAATTGGAGTCTAGTGAAGGGTGGCCACTCTCACACCACTTACATTATATGTTATTCATCAACGATATTCTTAGAAATCCCCTTATTTTACCTACTGTTGAAGAGCTCGTGCTAAATACAATGTTATCAGTGTTAGATTGGCTTCTGCGCAGCCGTAACGGGTATTGAATAAGTCGTAAATTTTAAACACAGGGATTCGATGAACAAAGTTGTATTCATATTTTACGATGCCAATCAAAAGGAACGCGCCGCGGCGGCAGACACGAGAACCACTAAATCTTTATCGTCGATGCGGCCATCAAACTTTTAGCCGCCTTCCGAGGCGATTATATGTGTATTCACGATTCGGGAATGGGAAGGAAAATAGGAGGGGGAAGGAAAGAGTATATGTTCGTATAGAAGATTCAAATCGATCGGGAATGATATGGTTGAGTTTTAAATTGTTGAATGGGGAGGTTTTGACGATGACGGTTTCGATGACACAGAGGTTGCATTGTCTTACTTTATTATATGCTTGATTTGTCTTACTTTATTATAAAATTTTTTTATTCGAGAAAATATTTGAGAATTATTAAAACACAATTTTTCTGTATTATTCCTAACTAGGCAGTGCCTGTTTCAAGGAATACACCAATTTTATCACAGCAATATTAAAAGCAATGTTAAGAAAAAACATTTTCTAATCTATTGGTTTCATTAGATAATACTATAGAAATTGTTATAGTACAATAAAAAACCGGTTGTACTACCTGCCCCTATCACCCCCCCCCCCTCCCCAAACCGCCCCCTCCCAACCCGATAGTAATTGTGTCATGTAACTATAATAGCAAAAGTAGGATTTTTTAATATTTTGTAGTATTTCTGTGGTATTAAAACGTTAATTAAATGGTATTGTCTTAACCCTTAGAGTAGCGGTACCTATAATTTCTTGCAATATCTCCACGCTCGAAAAAAAGTACAAACTATGGAAGAACTGTGCAATGATCGCATTGAAATTTCGTATATAGAATATTGAAATCTAATTTTGTAAAACAATTAGATAATTATGAATAAATATGAGAAATTCGAAAAAGTGAAAAAAACTCGGCATTTCTAACTTGTACTCTTCTGACGCTAAAATACGGAACCCTATTCAAAAACTGTAAATAATATCGTGATCTTTATTAGATTCTTTATCAAACTTAATATTTCGTTTTGCTTATTTACATACAAAAATATTTTGATAATAACTCATAAAAACTGTGACGGGCCGACCCTCACTAGACTCCAAGTTATTGGATGTGAGGTGGTGGTGTCAACTTGCGGGTTATCTCCGTATTAAAAGGTCAAGTTGTATTGCCAGTTTCTAACGCTTCCTGAATAGGATATAGATTGAGGCGAATATAGTGGCTATCTGCCTGAAGTTACGAGGGTGTGAGGATAAGGATTGTACTTGTGCTCCTAGTATCTCCTGGGCACGGCTCGAGTCTGTGGGAGTGCAGACTGATGCGTCTCGTCTAGATATAAGGAAAGGAAGGAAGAGGTACCCAAGAAGCCGGACCCGTTGACCTGACTCGTGAGAGCGGTGCCGGGTGTAGCCGTCGCTGTCTTGGGGGACGTGATCACTCGAGAATGATATTTTGGTCGTATTTTTGCCGCTTTATATAGGCCGAAAAATGATGCAATCAAAATATTCCGAGTGAAAGTGTTGTTCTATGTAACTGATTTGACACAGTAGTTAATATCGTGCTGATTCATCGTTGCACGAGGTAGAACAATGGCTGAATTAGTATCATTGCATTTCACTAGAATTCAATGCATTTGTTGACTGCATGTACGATGCTTAACGATCATTACAAAACCAATAAAAATTTTGATGATTTCTCGAGAAAAAAAAATATGTTTGACAATGGAATTTTACCAGAAATATCCGCGAAATGAAGCGCGAAATATCTATGGTAATAATGAGATATTTGGTATGGATTTTAGGATGCGTTCGAATAAGAAAATAATATTACTGTGCGCTCCGAAAGCAAGCCGCCAATATTGGTCGTTACGTAGTCAACGGTGTTCTAATGTGCAACCAAATTTGGTCGTTACGTAGCCAAAGGGTAAACATAATAATTATTTTTATATTTCTATGCATATTATATCTCAACGAATTGGTGTGTAATTGGTTGATTTGTTAAATAAATTAATATATAAATAAATAACTCATGATCAAGCAACACTGAAATGGTAGACACCGTTATATAGAGCGATAGTACAAAACTTTCAATTATATAACATCCCCAAGTCGAGTTTCAAGAATGAAATACTTCAAATGAATTCCCTATCTCGTTATTCAGCTTTATGCTGCAAAATCGAGGAAACTTTGAATTTTCAAAAGCTTAGAAAGTTTCTCGATTGAATGATTAAAAGTTTCTTTGTGCAGTTTAGCAAAGGTATCGTTCGCTGTCCCTCGTTTTTATTTCCTATCAATATATTTCAACCGTTTTCGTGTCGAATCCGGGTTAAATTGTCATGTTTTGAAACTTTGGCATTTTAATGACCATCTGGATCACTTGTAGTTTCCTCAAGTTGGTGATTTCAGTGAAAACACCTTTATTATGCACCCCTTCTCAATGCATTCCTGAACAACGGTGGTTGCAACATCGCCGAAACGTCGGGTGCTACGAAGTTCACGCGGTAAAATCGTTTTTAAACCTTCAGTAGAACTCAAACCAACCGAATCAATAATTGATTCGGTTAATTGGAATTCGGGTAATCGGAGTATGGGGTCCGGTTTCAATAATTGGGACCGGACCCTATTCAAATAATCAAAATTTCCGATAATTGGTTAGTTCCAAAAAATGAGTCTATTTTAATTAATTACTGTATGTACATATGTACGAGTATGTTGAAAATGGGAGAAAAAACTATTTTAAAGAAAAACAGCTGATAGTCCTGTCTGTTTCAACTTCGACGTTAATGTCAATGTTTAATTTTTTTGTGGTTGCCAACTCACCTTCTTCGTCTTCGCCCTCTACCAAAAGTTTCCTTAAAAGTTGCCTTCTGTAATGGCGTTTCATGGCTTTTATAACACATAGTTTTTATAGACTGGTCCATTGGTTGCAACTAGTTTGTGACGTTAGGATGTAGAAAGATTGTTTAAAACTAGCCAATCGAGAGACCGAAGTAATCTGGTCGCAATTGAAAGTAAGGGCGTGAGTTTAAGCCCGCTGGGTAACACACCTGGTTATCTCGCGGTTAAGGCGTTGGCCTCTTACGGGCATGTGGCGGAGCTTGACGGCGGACTGTTTTGTCCAAGTCTTCTGCGCTCACTTTACTTGCGATAGAGTTGAGAATTCGCATTGTTTTCAAATATGAGATACTGTGACGGTGTTTTCTATTACAGCTTCTTGCAGTCTAGCTATACAGTTAAATGAGTACTGTTAAGAACTGCAAAAATGATGGAGAAGCTCTTGATTAAATAACCGAGTCTGGTCGATAGCTCATGGCCACTGCTTCTGCATGACAACGTATAGTCTACGAAATAGTATTTGACAAAAGTGTCGTTAAAATGTCATAATATAAACAGTGATTCCCAAAAAGTTGTAACCGTTTATTTTACTATGGAGATCGATTCTACCTGTGGAACACTTCAACAAACGCTTTAAAGGCACAAACTGACCGCTGCACCAGGGTTCGATCATAACATCTTGAACTTTATACCACCAACGGTCAGAGTAAATATTGCAGTATAGGTACCGGTTATACAGTATACGTATTGGTTTTGTTTTACTCCTGTATTGGTTTTGTGAACTTTTTTACATTTATAAATAGGATAGAAAACGAATTTACCGCGTGAAATTTGTAGGACCCGACGTTTCGGTGACGTTGCAGCCGCCGTTGTCTAGGGTACACGTCAGTCTACCCTAGACAACGGCGGCTGCAACGTCACCGAAACGTCGGGTCCTACAAATTTCACGCGGTAAATTCGTTTTCTATCCTATTTATAATGTCAAACAACCGCGATAGTCTTCGATTTTTTACATTTATTTCTTAGTCTTAATACTTAAATTGAATTGAAAAATTTAAAAATATTTATTTGCAGCTGTTGTTATAAAAAACATATACAAAAAAAAACAAGAACACACAGATTAAAAATTAAAACTGTAAATAGACAAAGTATGAAATAAAGCTACAAACGCTGCAAATTAGGGGTATCCTCAGGATATCTCTTATCCTGGTTTTCAGGACACAACTATTAATTATTGGTACATATATGATTTAAAAATAAAATAACCACATCAAATAAAGGATGATTCATGCTACACCGGGCCGGGGCCGGGCCGGGCCCCGGCCGGGACACGGTCAGATATCTATAGTATACTTTTGTATGAAGCAATTCATGCTTGGCCGTGCTCTGGCCGTGACCGGCCGTGCCACGGCCGGAGCACGGCGTCGAAATGGCGGTGGATATTGTTTTCCCGGCTCCGGTCTGCTAATCGTTCAATGGGAGAGATAGGCTTCAGAAATATTGAATTTTGTTTGGTTAAATCACGTTTTATTTTTCCAACAAATATACTAAAGCATTCTTTAGACATCCTAAAATAACCGTAAAATTTGCTCTCATCATCTATTAATTCCTTGTAGAGCGTGGCGAATTCTCCCTCCGATTGTCGTTTTCTCCAGGCTGGATGTACACTCCATCTTCTTTTATTAGTTTCAGTTCGTGTTTCCAATACTTCGTCTTCAATGGCAATTGCAATAGCTGCCAACTCAAGTTGTGAAAATTGCATTAAAATTAAAAAATATTATTATCGCCAAAATAGATGGACACAACACTAGCTATCGCGGACACGGCCGTGGGATAAAACTCCGAAACAGCCCGGTCACGCCCGGTGTAGCATGAATGACTGGCCCGGCCGGAGCACGTTGGAAACGACTCGGCCGGGGCCCGGCTCGGCCCCGGCCCGGTGTAGCATGAATCATCCTTAAAGGATGATTCATGCTACACCGGGCCGGGGCCGGGCCGGGCCCCGGCCGAGTCGTTTCCAACGTGCTCCGGCCGGGGCAGTCATTCATGCTACACCGGGCGTGACCGGGCTGTTTCCGAGTTTATTTATCCCACGGCCATGTCCGCGATAACTAGTAGAATAGAATAGAATAGAATAACTTTAATGTGCTATAAAAACATAACTTAATGAATATTACGCTGGTTTTATAAAAAAGACAATTTATGCACAAATGGCGGACTTATCTAACTAGTGTTGCGTCCATCTATTTTGGCGATAATAATATTTTTTAATTTCTATTTTCGCTTGATTATTAATGCAATTTTCACAACTTGAGTTGGCAGCTATTGCAATTGCCTTTGAAGATGAAGTATTGGAAACACGAACTGAATCTTATAAAAGAAGATGGAGTGTACATCCAGCCTGGAGAAAACGACAATCGGAGGGAGAATTCGCCACGCTCTACAAGGAATTAATAGATGATGAGAGCAAATTTTACGGTTATTTTAGGATGTCTAAAGAATGCTTTAGTATATTTCTTGGAAAAATAAAACGTGATTTAACCAAACAAAATTCAAGATTTCTGAAGCATATCTCTCCCATTGAACGATTAGCAGACCGGAGCCGGGAAAACAATATCCACCGCCAATTCGACGCCGTGCTCCGGTCGTGGCACGGCCGGGCACGGCCGGAGCACGGCCAAGCATGAATTGCTTCATACAAAAGTATACTATAGATATCTGACCGTGTCCCGGCCTGGGCCCGGCCCGGCCCCGGCCCGGTGTAGCATGAATCATCCTTAAATCTTAAAATAAAAAATCCAAATAATCATATCCAAATAAATACACAAATCGAATAATCAAAATCAAAATATTTAACATCAAATGATATTAAAAGAAAATAACATAATTACATATATTAAAAAATCTACACATAATAAATCAAAAATAATCAAAATCAAAATATTTAACATCACATAATCACGTTACAAATTAATAAATAAACGAAGACAATAGTAATAATTCAATTAGCAAATAGTTATTTTAAAATAAAATCAAATTATGACATCTAAATATCTTCCTTTAATAATAAACTTTTAAAGTGGTCCTTAAATACTGCAATTGATTTCGATCGCAAAGCCATTCCCAACCGATTCCATACAACCGCAGAATAATACGAAAAGCTGCACTGGAAATGTGTAGTTTTGTGCTTGGGTATTATAGCAAGTTGTTCACGTGCCCGTGTTGAATGGACATGCCGGTTACGGGACCACGTCATAATCGAGTAAAGATATCGCGGCTGTTTATTGCGTATTACCTTGAGTACAAGGGTCGCAAGATTGAGCTGCCTTCTTTTACTCATATTCAACATTTAAGCTTTCGCAAGGAATGGTGACACATGATGACGTGGAGGAATCCTAAAGCAAAATCTTGCGCAGGCATTTAGTCTCTGAAGTCTCCGCTCAGTCTTCCTATATAGACAGGGGCCGTACACACAGTCGCCATAGTCCATTATAGACAATATAAGGACATTATATTGTATTATGTATTATATTATATTACATTCCATCACATGTTCGACTTATTGGTTTTGTTTAACTCCTATGTTCTTTTAGTGAACTTTTTTACTTTTAATTCTTAGTCTTAATACTTTCATCACATGTTTGACTTATTGTAAAAACGTTTAATATTGTTTCCAGTTTATAAAATTGATAAAGTAATAATAATCATTGTAGAAGAAATAACCAGTAAATCGTTTTAATATTTTTTATAAGTAAATTTTGACAAATAATTTTGTTACTTTTTACTATAATAAAGATTTTTCCTAAATTAATTCGATTGCTTATTCAGCTGTCATTGAAAGATTCGGAAGAAAATGTTATTATTAGTGTTTTTGCTTAAAAATTGATAAGTATAAATAATTAATATTATTAAGCGATCAAGGCGATTTAGTCTAACCATATCAAGCCATTAGACATTAGACGATAGGTGTGAAAAAGGTCTCGATCGTTGTGAAATAGGTACCAATGTGCTAACGACACTTTTGTCAAATAATATTTCGTAGACTATATAACCACAGATGTTACTGCAAACAGTCGCAAAGTTGCAGGACTTGCGGCTGGAGACTCTTAGTCACCCACCTTACTTAACAGACCTTGCTCCAATAGAGTTTTTTTTTCAGTATTTATTTAGATAACTGTTTACAAGGGAAAAAACAACTTTGAAGAGTCGGTGAAAAACGCCTTCGAATCATTAATTGGTACTTGTCCACGAGAGTTTTACAGCAGAGAAATTTATCAACTACCATTAAAATGACAAATTTGCATAGGTAATATAGGTAAATATTTCTGGTAATTAAATATGTATTTTTAATACAAAGAACATTACGTTTACAGAACAGCAACTTCAGCAACTGCAATACTCGGAGTTCACGGAAACAAAATTTCCTTATTCCTCGAGTACAAACAACATTTGCGCAACGACAAGCTTTTTTCATTGGTCCCAAATTATATAATGGCATAGAGGAAAAATGGAAACACTTAAAGAACAATCAAGAGTTTAAAGACAATATTAATAAATGGTTATTTGAATTAGGAAGGTTTAAATCTGAAAACTTGGTTTGTAAAGCGTATGTATAACGGTTAATTTAAAAATAATATTGTATATTTATATAAATTATTATGTATATATTAATAGTATATCATATCATATTTTTATTTATTTTAGTTCATATTTTTTAGCAGTGATTTTATAATTGTATTTATATATTTTATAAAATCATAAATATGTTTATATCATATATCATTTATTATTTATTGATATCGTATTTACGTATATGTGTATTTGCCATATTGTATTACCTACAATGTATTACTCGTACAAATTTAGTGTTTGGATTTGTATTATAATGTTATTTATTTATAATTATATATTATTCAATCTTAAAATAATAATTTAAAAAATTAAATTAATTAAGTACATTCATTTATTATAAAAATTAAAAGTTTTTTCAAGTTAATTAGGCTAATTGTTACATAAGTTGTATTACTTATTTTAATTACCTTGACCCGCCTAGATACGGGACAGTTTAGTCCTAGTTAGGTGGGCAATGAGCATTAGCTGCATTTCGGTGTTCAATTTTTCCGAGTTACTTATAACATTGATATGTTCATATTATTATTATTATTCAAGTATTGACCAATACTCCACTATAAATCCTGGTGTTACTTTTTTGCATGAACCGTAGTATATGTAATAAGAAGAGAGATGTAAGAAAACAGCAAGTAGCTAAATGTTACTGAATGTATTGTTAAACTGTGCGGGATCGTAGACTGAAAGTACATGAATTGCTCTTCCGTAATTTCTAGTAGCATACTGCCTTTAGACACGCTATTCGTTCTAAGGCCTCACTGTGTAAACCAATCGAAAACAATTTATTTATTTTATTATTTTATTAACCTATTCGAGACCGAAAGCACGACGTGCGCGCAACTGGAGCTGTCAACTACAACAGGCGAACACAACACAACCAGAACCAACCAACCAGCACCGCAATCAGCACTACTAACTCCAATAATGTAAGTGTTTGAAAGGTTCTACATGACGCGTCGGTGTGACTTCCTGGACAGCTCAGCTGTCTATATATTATTGAAATTATTATATTTATATTTAACATACTCGACAGCTGGAGCTGTCAAGTACAACGGGTGACCTTAGAAGACTTGAGACGAAAACAGTCCACTGTCTAGTTACGCCATTCGCCAGGAGCCAACCCCTTACCGCGAGAAATCGGCCCAGCGGGCCGATACTCGTTCCCAGTTACAGCCAGATTTCGCCGGCCTTCCGACTGGTTACGGTTTCAAGGTCGTTGCGCGGTCTACGGAATGTATCACGCCAACGACATCCTTTGCCCGGCTATTCACTCGGTATCGGGGAGACGAATGGTCGTTTCAAGAGCGGTTGCCACATGGTAAATAACCGCCCCCGCTCTATAGGAAACAAGACCGTTTCCAGACTCCCCTGGCCATCAGTCGGAATGCATAGTCGATTGGCTAACGCCGCATAGTGCACGAACCGTCCAGGTGCGCTGGAAGTACGTAAGCCTAATTAGCGCTTTGGAACGATTCAACCCTGGCGTGTTGTTCCAGTGGTTGACGGATTGATCTAAACATATTTGTTTGAGCATTAGGTTAGCAAAGCTTTTTGGTACGCCACAGCAAGGTTCAGGACCGTATAACGTTCCCTTTGCTCCCGTCTTAGCAAGTTCGTCGGCTTTTTTATTTCCCTCGATTCTAGATGGCCGTGAACCCATCTTAGAATTACCCAGTTTTTTTCACCCATGAAAGTATTTATCATTTAGGCATATATTCTTTTCTTGATTACTGAACATAAAAATGGGTCAAAATTAATATATCTGTCTTAATCTCGAATATAAATATTAGTTTGGTCACAATAAAAATGTTACTTTGGTACACCACAGCAAGGTTCAGGACCGTATAAAGTTCCCTTTGCTCCCGTATTAGCAAGGTCGTCGGCTTTTTTAATTCCCTCGATTCCTGCATGGCCGGGAACCCATATTAGAATTACCCTGTTTTTTTCGCCCAGGAAAGTATTTATAATTTAGGCATATATTCTTTTCTTGATTACTGAACATAAAAATAGGTCAAAATTATTATATCTGTCTTAATCCCGAATAAAAATGTTAGTTTGGTCACAATACTTTCCCTCTGCTGGGAAAGTAAAACCTAGCAATTTAGACACACTGAAACCAAAAATCCCAAGCTTACTTCTGCACGTATTTGGTGTGCATAACATCGTTTCTCTAACAGGTTTTTTCCATTAATATAGTTTTCCAGCGGGCCGAGGACGTAAGCCGTTGCACAATAGCCTGTCTGATATTCCTGGGAATACCATCGTGTTTACAGAGCGGGATGCAGGCGGGCGAATGCATGAAAAATGAGTTTGCATTCGGTGAGATACGGCCGGCGAGCTCTCGGCAAAAATAGACATTTTTATAACAAACGATCTGTTGATGCGGGTCGTCCTTTCTTGTACGTAATCCCGCTGCCAGGCTCAAATTCACTCGACTAAGAGATAAGCAGCTGATGGCTGATGTGCATTTGTGTGTGCGATGTTTCAGAAATTATTTCTAAAGGGAGGAAACGTCAATCCATTATCGCTTGTTGAAGTCGTAACAAAAAATAGACAAAATTTTAACAAAAATAAAAACCGACTCCATTTTTGTTTTGTAAGTGCAGCAGCCATGTCATGGTGATACTTAGAGCGGGCTATTACAATTGAATGCGTATTCAAAATTTTATGTATGTGCTGTTGACCGATGTGGAGTTACCTCATTGGAAGCCAACCCTGGGTGCCGCAGTCCATGGTGAAACTTAGAACCGACTGTCGTAATTGAGTACCTACATATACAAAAATTTGTGTCTGTGCTGTTGACCGTTGAGGAGTTACCTCGTCGGGAGCCAACCATGGGTGCAACAGCCATGTCATGGTAAAACTTAGAAATGGCTGTCATAACTAAATGAGTATACAAAATTTGGGGTCTGTGCTGTTAACCGTTGAGGAGTTCCCTCGTCGGGAGCCAACCCAGGGTGTAGAATCAGGTCATGCTTACCATAAAAATAAATGAATTATCATCGGAATTGAACCAGCACGTAAATTTTCTATTTCATATGATAATACTTGAGGAGTTCCATCAATTCCTCATGGATACCATCATCAGATTATTACAACAATAAATTATAACATAAAATACTTTTTCATCTCATTCCATCTTTCATTTAAGTGTAACCAAAAATAATGGTTGCAAAATAATCGTAACCAAAAATATAAGTTACAACCCGCTTCTTTTCTACGTATGACTGACGTTTCCACTTTTGATTATTGTGCAACGGTGAACCTAATACCTGAACTTCAAAGTCTCTTTTTGAAATACCACAAAGATGTCTTCTATTTGCAAAGAGTAGACAGCCGAGCTTTGAGCATTTCACTCCCTTTTTAATTAGTTAGGTAATTGAATCAGCGAGTCTGCGCTTCTCTGAGGTAGGTTTAATGGCTTCAGGTAATACCGCTAATAACTGGCGTCTATCTATACAGGGTTGATAAATTATTTATTTATTTATTGTACAAATTTAAATAGATTTCAGCATATTTACTTAATAAATAAATAAGTTCATATTAAATATAAAATTAATACATAAAACCTATGGGAAAGGTACGGAATTGGGAGTGATTAGGAAAATAAATATTTGTAGTAGCTGCTGATATGTTGCATGAAAAGTATATAATTAAGTACGATAGGTATTAACAAGCTCGTTAGGTGCAATTAATTTGAATAATTCCTTAACGAACGTCGGTTGGTTGAGGTTGAAAATGTCGATGGTGGAGGAACGAGAGTCGTACGTGCAAATCAGCTTATAATCGATGGAATTTTTTCGGTAGTTGGTATTGGCGCGGGAGACCTCAAACGTGCGTGAATTGCGAATTAATCGCGAAGGAACGATATATTTCAGGAATTAAAACTCTTCAATACTGATTATAATTAAATGATCGAATATAACCTATATGTGATGTTACTGATATGTAAATAATAATTAATAATTATATAATTTTCCGGAATTTTTCTATTATTGCAATGGAAAAAATGTGCTTGTCAGCTCCGATGCGCGGCTAAAGTTTACTCTTGAAGTGCGGTCGTCATTGAATATATGTATGTACAATGGGCAAAGGGGGTAAATAAACGCATCTCCTATAATACTGAAAGCATGTATATACTTTTATTTATATAAAATTGCTTGCTTGCTTGATCGATTGATTAACTGATTGATTAATTGATTAATGTATTGATTGATTTATGATTCATGAATGATTGATTGATTGATTGATCGATTCATTGAACATATATTACTATGTTACGAAAACTTATTTAATTTTGAAATATTATACTTAGATGGCGCTATTCATTTATGAAAATTATTTATTTACGAATTCATTTATGAAAACATAACGCTTTTTGTTAACGCTGAATTTTACTACACATCAAATTGTTGTAACGGGGGCTTTAAAATGAAATCGAGTCTTAAAAGTAAACTCTAAAAGCTTTTTTAAATTGTATGTCATTTGTATGTAGCTACAGCATACCTACTATAATATTATAATTTTATGCTTTATTATTAGATTCGATTCGAACATACTGTCGCCATCTATCGAGCGGCCCTCCAAATATGCCGGCAAAACAGCTGGCATTCCTATGTGTACGTTATTTATACATTCGTTGTTCTAGACTCAGGTATCAGCGGGTTAAAAAGCACAGCTGTCTATTTATCTCTTTTCTCGCGTGCGTGCGAAAGAGACGCGCGCAGTCCTCACTGCGCAATTTCTGATTCAAACTCTTTTTAATTTACGAACTTTACTGACATTAAACGTAATGGTTTTTGTTAACGCTAGAATTTACTACCTATCAAATATTTTATATTGGGGGCTCTAGGGGGAAGTCTCTTAACGCTGGACGGCACCTAGCGTCGAGCACTAATAGTATCTCGACGAGTCGCGACGCGATCAATATAAAGATGAGTGATAAGAGTGCGGCGAAGCGTACGATTTTCCTTTTCCTACGTCTTTGTATCGATCGCGATGTGACTTGTCGAGATACTATTATTGTCCGAAGCTAGGTGCCGTCTGGCTTTAGGGGACTTCCCCCTAAATGGAAACGATTCTTAAGGTGTAAACTTCAAAAATCGATCGGTCGATCGATTACCGTTCTTAATCGTAACTCATTGGATAGCAAAACTGTTTGAACAGCTTTATAACTGCTAATACAAAATAACCTACATCTTTTACGTTATGTAAATCTGTAACAGCTCCCGCTCTATAGTACGTTTAGTTATAGGGCTTAGACGTTGCCGCACCGCCAATGCTTGGGGTCAGTTGTTTGCACAGAGTTGAAGCGACTATCTGCGGTTTGTGGACACAGGTAAAATGTATCGCGGCAGAGTGGATCGGCCTCGCAATTTAGACAAACTTTCCTTCCGCATTTCACAATACTCCTGGGTAGAATAAAGTTTGCGGATTCGATAAACACGGCAAACTATTGGCCACATGTAACCCTGCTATTGAAACTTGGAGTATCACTTAATAATTTTCGGGCCCACCAACGGACCAGGAGGGAAATTATTGTGAAAAAATCGAGATGAAGACGGTAATATCCATTGTTAGCCCACTTGAGACGATTAACAGCACTTCCAGATTGAAGTCTGTCTGTGTCTGCGTTGGTGTGTGTGTGTGAGTATGTTTCACGGCGGTAGTGCTCAAACGCTTAATCCGTGTAAGCTGAAATTTGGTATTTGTTTATTTATTTTATTTATTTAATTAATTTAACAATTCATTTGCAATGCGTCTCACTAACAGTCATATCAATAAAATAAATTATTATTAAACTCAAAATTAAAATTGATCATGGCCGATATGAGCATTAGCATGTATGTACTGCTGATGCCCCACTAAGTGCTAGGACTTGGTCCAGGTCAGCGAGCTCTCTAGTTTTAGTTCACATAATATATTCGGCGATTTGAAAAAAAAATAAAAAGGAAAAGAAGTATATTATATATTACCGTCACCATTACTAATTATAAATAATAATTACTAAATAATGATCACAATAGGAAATATTTAAAATAAAACACAGAAAATAAATAATCGTGTTAATAAAATAAAAATAAAATAAAATAAATTTTCAAATAATATCAAACAATAGTCACCAAAATTAATGAATAAATAATAGTAATAAAAAAGTCAACGAGGCATCATTTGATCAAAACAAGATTATCGTAGAAATCAGGGCACTAGTCATATAAATGTAGATCTCTAAATATTGGACTTAGAAACTTGAAATTTGGTACAGAGATGCCTTGTTGAACCCAAAATTGTTTGGAATAGCTCATATACAAGCTATACTAATAATATTTATAATCTATTGGCGAACCGCGCCAGAATGGAACCCAACTGGATTCG
Source organism: Micropterix aruncella (assembly GCA_944548615.1). Taxonomy (NCBI): domain Eukaryota; kingdom Metazoa; phylum Arthropoda; class Insecta; order Lepidoptera; family Micropterigidae; genus Micropterix; species Micropterix aruncella. The sequence goes on along the minus strand of OX155972.1, from coordinate 5,632,417 downwards.
TCCGCTGGTAGAGAAAGAGCTTTCATGGATTTTATATGTGAAATTAATAATTAGATTGTCAATCCTTAGCTACTTTCCGAGCATAGACAAGCTTCACTTGCGACCCTATATGCGTCCGAATCTTTGACATATTATTAATTGTGCAGCGGGACCTTATGGGCCCTGTTTTTAGGGTAGGCCAAACTCGCGGGTCAACACCCATCCGGAAGTGCGAACCAAAGTAGGACTCTGGCTTGCGTTCTAGTTTCCCCTAGGAGTCAAATTTCAGGCGCTCCTGGACGGGTCCGCACCGTGCGGCGCTAGCCAATTGATTGTGCATTCCGACCGACAGCCGGGGGAATCTAGAAACAGTAGTAGGTATCTCCTTTAGAGCGGGGGCAGATTTTCACCTTACGGCAAGTGGTTGCCGTGGTCCGCGGTAGGTTCTGTAGCCACCGTATCACCGCTACGTAAGGGAGAGGACCGCGCAAGCGACCTCGATCCCACTGTGTAGTGCGCTTTCTTCGGCAATATATGCAATAAAAAAGATTAAGTTCTTAGCTGGCGAAATCGCTGCAATTACTGCGTATCATTCCTGGTTCCATTCTAAAATGACTTATGGTATACTGATATGGGGGAATGCCACAGACAGTTCAAGGGTTTTCATTTAACAGAAAAGTGCACTGTGAGCAATTGCAGGAGTATCCCGAAACACGCACTGCGAACTATACTTTATTAAGTACAAAATACTGACTTTTACGTCTAAGTATGTTTTAAAATGCCTACTATATGCTAAATCTAATATTAACGAACAAGGGGTAAACGGGAATATGGACTCCCACAATACACGCAGACGTGATGATGTTGTCCTGCCTAAAGTACGCCTTACGTAGACACAAAAGTCCTTTGGATATTTGAACTATAAGCTCTTTAACCAGCTACCACTATTCACAAGAAAGATCGATACAAAGGCGTTTAAAAGATTTATTAAACAAAGGCTGCAATCCACACATGCTTCTTATAAGCTGGGTGATTTTTTTGAGCATGCCAATTCTTTCAAATGGGAATAACATTATTTTTGTAACTATCAGGTACCTCATTTTAGTTTTTATTGTTTTTTTTATTGTTTATAAAAGAAATATTTGTAGTTTATAGATTTATCTATATAAATAAATATATAGTTTCAGAATATACTGAGTGTGACATTTAATTTGACGCTAAACACCACATATTTATGTTAATTTATTGATATCTGGAAATACGGATAACTATTTATTTGATATTTTGTCAGTTAACGTAGGTACCATATGACACTTTGGATGACATAACGGTTCTAATAATACCAGACAACTTCAGTTCAAGCGTTTAGATGTTATAGTAAAATAAAAAAAAACGGAAAACAGACATAGATGAATCCTGAACATAATAAACATCTTTTTAGTGGGCAGTCGTGGAAAAATACAACATTTTGCGGTTGTTTGGGATTTTTAGATTTTTATAAATAGGATAGAAGTGAATTTACCGCGTGAAGCTCGAAGCACCCGACGTTTCGGCGACGTTGCAGCCGCTGTTTTCTAGGGTAGACTGAACGTTGTCTAGGGTAGACCCTTTCAGTCTACCCTAGACAACGGCAGCTGCAACGTCGCCGAAACATCGGGTTCTTCAAACTTCACGCGGTAAATTCGTTCCTATCCTATTTATAATGTCAAACAACCGAAATAGTATTTTTAATATTGGATTTTTATTACAAAATTTTATCCGCGGTAGAATATTAAACCCTGCTCAATAACATGCCACCCATAATGGGCTATGTCTGAACGGTATTAACTGCCTATATCTTCTATTCCTGCCTCAGCTATCTAGTGGAAGCGTAGATAGTCGTATAAACAGCGCAATGGAACACTTGCGGTGGGGCTATAATTAATTTGTTCCGCTCGGAAGCCGGCTACGCCTCTACGAGCTACGAGCTACGACGCCGTAGAGGCTACACGGTCTACGACGGCGTAGACCCTCTACGGCCACATACGTTCGAGCCCGTTGACAGTATCAACGTATCTTATGCAAACAAGTTGTCATCGCGGCGATAAGAAAGTGCGCTGTAAATTTAATAGCTCAACGCGATAACAGCGACAAAGGTATAAATATCAGCACAGCTCTAGCTTGAAGCGATAGTATACTATATAGTACTCACTTATATAGGTATAAATCGCGCGCAAAGAGAGGCATTGTTCCCTGCTAAAAACACAAGATCGGCGCAGGTAGCACAATATGTAGTACCCAGGAGATTTACATCGTTTGGACAACACCAATATCACATTACCTTGCTCCCGAGATTAATGAATATTTTAGGAAAAATGAAATGAATGAATTGTCGGGCGTTGTTGTTCAGAAGCAGCCACTGGTAAGTCTCGGTTGTTTAAAGACAAGCTTCTCCATTTTTTCAGCTCTTGACAGAAGACGTTTGCGTTAAATTAGCCAGACCGTAAAAAGCTGTAATAGATAACATCGGCACAGGATCATATTCGAAACAACGTGATTTTTTAAATTGTCGATGATTTCAGACGCAAAAATATTCTAACAATAGCAAACAACTGAAAAACAAATGAATGTCTTTGTGACTCGATTTTCATTTTATTGTAAAATCTTTTTGTAATAGCAAAAACATGTTATCTTATTAGGTCAATTATAAACCGGTAAAATATTATTATTTTATTTTCAGTGTAACAGCCCGCGCATCAATCCCCAAGTTTATCCCAACGTATAAAATAGTGGTGTCAAGCAATGATATCTCAAACCACTTCAAATATTATTTTGCAAACTGAACCGACTTTATTGTGTTGCTATTATGTAGCAAAAAGTTATTAAGCCTTCCAATGTTTACAAATTATTTCGATTTATAACTTTAGGAGGCTAGTCGAAAGTGATCGCGCATGTATCGCGTCACATAGTAGCGTAATTGTAATTTTGTCACACGGGTTTCAGTGTGTCAAAAATATAATAAGAGTACGGTTTTGCGCGTATTTAAGATTACTATGGAAACTTAAAAATACAGTAATCAATGCTCTATATTTGGAAGCGTAGAAGATAATAAGGACAACGTATTGCCGACATTCGAAGATGTCATGAAATGTTATGAATGGAATATAGCTTAAAATTAGGAGACATACTATCAAATGACGGTTTTGACATATCATTGTAATCGCAATATATAATATAATATAATACAAATAATATGTATTTAAGAATATATTTAAATGATAGTCATGCAGACTATATTATGGAACGTTTATTAACCCTTGGAGTAAATGGATATCGTCGGGTAGTAAATGTCTCTTTTGCAGGATTTTCGGCGACATCGACCTTAAAGTACTATAACTACGAAACTACTACACCAATTATAAAAAGAACAACTGCACAATGATTGCATTGAAATTTAGAATATAGAATATTGAAATATCATTTTGTAAAACAATTAGATAATTATGAATAAATATGAGAATATCAAAGAAGTGAAAAAAAACGCGCGACCAGATTTGGTCGACTCGTACTCAAGGGATAATTGTTTCGCGACCAGATTTGGTTGACTCATACTCAACGGGTTAACATAAAATTTTATTTACGTATTATGGCTCCTCCTTTCCCAGTTCCCATCCCTTATTCCCAATTCCCTATGTGTGTTTTATTCTTTAGAAACAAAAATATTTTAAGTGTTTAAATTATCAATGTTTAAGTGAAAACATTTAATTAGCTTTGAAATGTAATAATTTTGTTCCGAATGCATTGTAACAGCTGTTTGTTTTCTAAACAATAATAAGTTAATAGTAAAGACACATTTTAAAAAACAATCTTGTATTAAAATGCTTTGACCCGAGCCAACCATTGATGCAGCAGCCATGTCATAGAGGAATTTAGAACGGGCTATTACAATTGAATGGACAACCGCTGGATCAGGTGCAGGAGTACACATACCTAGAACAGGTGATAAAGCTCGGCCGGGACTCGATGATGGCAGAGATTAAGCGAAGAAAACTATTGGGATAAGCAGCCTTCGGGAAGCTGAGCTTCGTGCTGAAGTCCAGAATTCCCCAATCGCTCAAGACAAAGGTCTATAATCAGTGCGTGTTACCGGCTATGACGTATGCTTGTGAGACATGGACACTGACTGCTGGAATGATCCACGATCTTAAGGTGGTGCAGCGTAACATGGAGCGAGTCATGCTCGGCATATCGTTGCGCGATCGAGACCGAAACGACCTGATCAGACAGCGCACGAAGGTGGTCGACGTGGGTCAAAGACTGGCCAAGCTGAAATGGGCTTGGGCCGGCCACGTGGCCCGACGACACGACGCACGGTGGAGCAAGCGCGTTTTGGAGTGGAGACCCCGGCTAGGCAGAAGAAGTGTGGGCAGACCACCGGCCCGATGGTCCGATGACATCAAGGAGACAGCTGGACCTGTCTGGATGAGGGAAACGGACAACCGATCCGGATGGAGATTGATTGGAGAGGCGTATGCCCAACGGTGGGCGAATGCGCGCTGATGAAGAAGAAGAAGAAGAAGAAGAAAATATATTCATTTAATAACAATTTACACTCAAGAATTACAGTGTAGCAGCTTCCATCTTGCTAGAAATTCAAGGAACATTAACGCCAATTTAATTACCAAGAATGAGCATTGACGTTGACCATTCAAGGGTGGCCAATCAATTTAACGCGTTAATAATTAACGCAATATTTATCGCGATGATGGGCATTGGCGTTTTCCGTTAGTGTGGCTCCAGCATAACAAATAATAAAACGAAACCTTGTTACTGCTGCACGATAACAAAATAGCAACTCCCCAAAATACGTTAATAGGGTGACGTTTGCAGTTACTGCCAAAGTCGGCTGAAGAAGATAGGGCAATGAAGGAAAACGCGTAAACGGGCGGGCGGTTATTAGATAACTGGCCGCAACGTCTGCGAAGTCGGTTTGACCTAAACTGGAAATTCGTTTGTTCGTTACCATGTCCGGGCCAAGTTAAGACACGTCTTTTCGAAAGGGGATGGGACAAGTGGGCACGGCCAACTGGGCGCGGCCGACTGGGCGCTACTAACTGGGCGCCGCCGACTGGGAGCTAGGCCAACTGGGCGCAAGCCAAGTGGGCGCGGGATAGGTTGGCGCCAAAATTATATTATGCAATATATTTATATATTTATTTATTGTGACTGACGAGAAATATCTTTATTACTACATTATATAAAAAATAACTAATGGTAAAACATTACCTTCGTAGCTATACTGCGATACACCCGTTTCAGAGCTAGCGTTTACATGGGATTTAACATTTACATAATAAATACTTAATAAATTTAGTTAATATTGAAATGCCGGGAGATTGGATAGTGTCTAGAACAGTATATAGAATCATAAATATATTTAAAAGCTTTCATAGTATTTAGAATACTTATATTTATAAATTAGGAAAGTATTTAAAAAACTAGTAATGATCGTCGAAATATATACGTGACTATAAATATAAAGTTGTGCATTTTATGATATTTTGCACTAAATTTATTAAGTATTTATTATGTAAATGTTAAATCCCCAAGTAAACGCTAGCTCTGAAACGGGTGTATCGGGTATATAATGTAACAATAAACATATTTCTCGTCAGTCATAATAAAAAAATATGTAAATATATTGCATAACATAATTGTGTCCTAGCGCCCAGCGCCCAGTCGGTGGCGCCCAGTTAGCAGCGCCCAGTCGGCCGCACCCAGTTGGCCGCGCCCACTTGTCCTAGACCGTTTTCGAAAGTATTCGGCCTGGATGGCTTTGTCGTTCGCCTCTTGTAGGTCCTAGTGTGATGGGGGTCGACAACTGCGGGTAGGATAGAAGTTGCTTTTCATCCTGCAGACTTACTGAAGATGTTGGATTATTTGTTTAGCCCCAGCAGACGAATTTGGATTGGCATCCTGTCACACCTACCCTCAGGCTGTTGAGACTACGCCAGGTTGTATAGAGGAGATAAGACCTCGGTGCTATCTCTTTGTTGACGTCCTCGTCAAGTGAATACCTCCATTGAGTGAATACCTCCATTGGGTTCGAAGATTGACTGCCTTGGAGCGGTCGTGTGCGCATGAAAATTGAATTTCGCGATTTGAGGCAATTGTGGTATGGTTTTCGCCCGCGCAGTGGATGTCTTGAGTCATCTATCACCTTTAGGCGTTTGGAATCACCCAGAGTATTTCGATGTATTACTGAGAGAGCGACGCTGATGAGCGGATAACGCTTTTCGATGGGAGTGGGTTCGAGGCAGGTGGAGATAATTCTCGCAGCATTGTTCACAGCATTCTCGACCATTTTTGCTTGTAGTGATCCACTCCACACTTACTGAGAAAAGTACAACGATGACATACACTGAAATACGCATGTTTAATCGAGGATTATGTGTATAACGTGGACTGTGATCCACACGTATGAATTAACATGACGCAGGATAGAACGTGGTTTTCATCCTGCTACCTTCAACACTCACATATTGGATTCTCTATGTAGCCCCAGTAAACGAGATTTGCTCGTCATCTTGTCGTCCCCACCATCAGTGTGTTGAGAATGCCAGGTGGTATAGGGGAGATGGAACTCCGGGGTTTCTGTCCCTTAACATTCTCATGAGACCCTTCATTGAAGGATGCGATTCGAAGACGTGTGTGCGGCTTAAGAAAATGGATCTTGGCCCCAAGCTGCACGAAACCGTTCACCACCAAATCGATCGGTATCACTCGAAAGTGGTGCCTGTCTGTATAGCTCGAGATTGGGTGATCAACGGGCAGTTTCTAAGGATGTGATAGTAGGTCGTCTACTCCTGTTTTTTAGAAAACGTCACCAGACCCCCGCATATTCGCTAATTAAGCACCGGGCTAGAAAACCAGATAGGGCACACAGCACACCCTAGCACACATTTTAACCCCCGCACACAACAGATCCAGCTGCCTATGACTGCAAGTTACAGCCGCAGGCGAAATTAATGCAAAAGTAGAAACCAAAAAAAAAGTCGTAGTAAAGCAATCTCAGCCTCATTTCAGAAGGACCATATTGATATGGCATAACAGTAGCCCCTGAATGGAATAAGATGACTGTGATCCGTCCGGCGTGGTTAAGGCGGCTATGGCAATAATACGATGCGTAATTATTGCCATAGTTATATATAACTATATAAATGTGAATAGCTATATAACCATAAAGCGATAACTCTGAGAATAAGATAACGCCAGCTCATCCAGCCAATGCCAGATCACATGGCTTTTTAACTGAATGTGTCCTCAATGGGTCACGTGTCACTTCCAGGGTAGTACATTTTTGAGAGTTGGACCGAGGGTCCTAACGAAACAGACGTTATTCGTCCCAATGCTACAGTATCTCAATTTTAAAGACCAATCCATTTCGCGAAAAACATGGTTGCCACCGCATCGTTTACAAATCTCAGAGTTGATATGGACCATTCCAACTTCGCAGACGCCAGACGGGATCTTGTTAGAGTGCCAATTAAGCGGTGAGTTTATGGGCCAATTCGTGTCAATGCCTCGGGTCGGAGCGGAGCTATGCATCGCTTATGGCTAGAAGGACGGAGCCTCCTCGTTCAAACCCCGGCCGGACAATGGCCAGCGGATCCGCTAATTAATTTCCACCGCCATTAACCGAATTACGGAAGATATTATTAATAATTTAGGGGATTACGTAACTAATTGAATTTTACCAAAATAAATTGATTTGTATTATGACGATTTCAGTCGGTGAACGCATACCTAAAATACACAAAACCTAATATCAATCTTTCATGATAAACATTGCCATGCAATGATCACTCACCATTATCATCGATAATATAGGTTATTAGCCAGGTTTGTAATACTACGCGCAACGTGTAGATGACTCGCATAATTACAAACTTTGAAAAATCTTCTCTTATATGCAGTAGCCCCATATACGGCGTTCTAGGGCTGTCAACTACAACGGGCGAACCCGTCACCTCAGGAAGTTTTGACGATATAAGATCGTTCTGTCTCCCGTGAGGTGAGCGCAGAAGACTTGGGTCGAAAAACAATTCACAAACTAGTTACGTCAGAGGCCAACGCCTTACGGAGAGGCACCGGGAAAGGTACTCAGCGGGCAGCCTCGCCTCCTGACTACCAGTTTAGCAAGGATATCTCGTTCTGGAATTAACCTTTAGGATACCTCATGCTTCTCGACTGGTTACAGGATCGAGGTCGCTTGCGCAGTCCTTATGAAGCGGTGATACGGTGTACACCGAATCAATCGCGGACCACGGCATCCTTTGCCCGGTATTATTCACCCGGGACCAGGTAGCTGAATGGTTGTTTCAAGAGCAGTTGCCATAAGGTTAACAACAACCCCCGGTCTATAGAAAACATTACTGTTCCCAGACTCCCCCGGCTGTTAGATGGAGTGCACAACCGATTGGTGCGCAAACCGTGTATATAGGATCGCCCGAAGGCTGATATAGGGGAGACTGGCCAGGAGGCCAGAATCCTACCCTGGCTCCCCTTTCTGCGTGGAGGCCGCCGGATGGGTGTTGACCCGTGCATTTGACCGACCCTATACAACTGGGTCTTAGTGGCCAATCTGCGACAGGGCCTATGAGCTCCCTTTCGTTTTGGCAGATGGCTCTCATAGTTACAAACGTGTTGATCAATCATCTCTTATGTTCAGTAGCCCAATATATATAGTAGCCCAAATATTCATTCGCATATTACGCGAATTAATATTTGGGCTACTATATATTCAGTACTATTCAGTAGCTGTATTCAGTAGCAGTACTATTCAGTAGCCCAAATATTAATTCGCATAATACGCGAAATAAAGAGGACTTGCGTCATTTTAGGGTGCGACTGAGTAAGGTTCGGAATAGCTTTCTCTGCCAATCTTACTTATTCTAGAACAAACTTCCATTACACATCAGGGGCCTTGGGGAGGTTCACTTTAAGAAAAAGGTACAGGGTATTTTGATTAAAGCCCCCATTTATAGCATTGAGGATTTCGACAATATCAATTTATCGCAGCTCTATTGACCTACTTGACTATTATTATTCCTTACTCTTTCTATTATTGACTATTTTACAATTGTGTTTTTTTTTCTTCTAACTATTGGCTATTGATTATTATTATTAATATTACTGTTTGTTTGTATTTGTGTTTCTTCTTTAAAATATCTTCCCGTATGATAATTTGTGAAATTATCCAATATTTGTTTGATTATTTAGTACTATTGTCCACATGAAAATTCTACGAAATTATGTAAGAATTTTGATTGAAAATATTGGAAAATGTTGTTTCCTCTATATAACCTAGAAAATCTGCGCTTGTATTTCAACGTTCATACCTTTCAATACCGACGTTCATACCTTATACCTTAATAGGAATATATTTAAATATTAAACTTGTTATTTTTGTTAGTTTTGACATAACCAAGTGTAGGAATTCCTATCAACTGGTTTGAAATAAAAAAAAAAATAAAAAAATTATGAAGTACTAAACACGCTGTTTATGGCGTTGTCATCATATTGACCGAATTAGGAAAGATATTATTAAAAATTTAGGGGGATTACGTAATTAATTGAATTTTAACCTAATCTAATTAATTAATTTAATCTAAATGATTAAGAATTTAAATGCTTTAGAATATAGATGACTGACAATCTAGATGATTGAGAATCTAAATAATTGAGAATTTAAATTATTGAGAACCTACATGACTGAGAGGGAGAGATTGCGAACGAGAGCCCGGTACACGTTAGAATGAGTGTCAGAGTTGCAGCTCGCCGATTATTAATTCAGGTGGCAGCATAACGTTGCATCTGCTCCAATCTATTATTAGGTAGTACTGCATAGCGCACGGGCGCTCCTGCGCACTCCCGGAAGGGGAGAGGCGCACCGGACCAATTACCAGGCAATTGTAATTGGCACCATTGACATATGGCCCCGGGCCCACCGGCGATGCAGAAACGGGAATCAGTCGAAATGGAAGAAGGACCAACATTAATTTTAATCCATGAATTTCGGTCGAATATGGCTGTATAGCTATTTATAAATCTTATTTTTACAGTATCTCATACTACATATACAGGAAGTTATTTGGGTTTCCTGTCAGAAGGAAAGTATTGTGAACGTAGTTCAGTGTGTCTCTGTGTGTGTGTGTGTATTCCTTCACGATAGCGCCCAAAAACTTCATCCGATTGAGCGAAAATTTGACATGCAGCCATCATATAGTCATGGCAAGAGTTAACTGCGTTTGTGTGGATTTTATCACCCCACTAGATTGTATATCTGTTCTGGGGTGATAGTATTTAATACATAGTGACTTCACTTTTAATTTTTTTTCATTCATTCAATCCGATCGCTCATTCATTCTTTAAAATTTTAAGGTTAATATAATATATAAATGTATATATAAATAATGAACTAATATTAAATAAAGAAAATGAAAATATTTAAGTTTATAGATAAGTAAAATAAATAAATATATAGATAAATAATTAACTAAACTTACCAATAAATTAAGTAGCCTAAAAAGGTTTCTTACTATGCACATATAAAATTGTAAATCTAATTATTTAAAGTAATATTATCAATTTATTTTAAACATAATCAACCGAAACATATTTCTTGTCAAGTATCAGGTGACAAATATGTCAAATATGGCCTAAGTCAGGATGTGGGTCACCATTTCTTCGCACTGGCTTCTACTTTACGTCATGAGCTACTTGAAAATATATTTCTTCAGAGTCAATCTGCTAATTGAACTCTGCACTTTAGCCTTCCCCAAGGAAGAGCAGAAAGAATCATAAAGACGCGGTGCCAGAAACGCGTAATGCCTATGTGCAAATCTCGTATTCACTCGCTGATGGGCTTGTTTTTTTTTATTTCGAGTGTCATATGAGTGGTTTAGCGAAGAATGACGATCAATGTTGCTATGGAAATGCGTAATAATATTTCTCACGTATAACTGTCTCACATCCAAGACGTCAAATGACTTAAAAATCTTGTCGGACGGATATAAATAAGGTTTTTTAATAATGACGCGAACTATCGCCTTTTGGGCTTTAATTAGCGGGTCCAGGTGCACTCTGGCCGCACCACTCCAGCCAATTTGGCCGTAGGACATAAGTGACTGAGCTAATGCTTAATATGTAAGTATATTACTACTAATAAGATAATAATAAGTATAATACCACTAATGTGATTGTGGTGTCTTTCCAAGGTGTGGGGGCTTCCAAGATGTGGGGCCTTCCCACGCGTGGCCTACATACAGACTCAACCCTTCAGGTTGTAAGGCTAAAGGTGACGTCGGACGGCGTTGTCGAAATCCTCGTTTTTAACGTCGCTCGGGTCGTGTTTAATCCGCTGTAGGTAGTATTTCCAGGATATGCACTCGAGGTTTGTATTGTTAATAAAAAAGGATAATAATAATTTTTACGTTTTAAAAAGCTTCTAAGCCATTAAAGTTTTTATTTCCTATAAAATGTAGTCTATTGCACTATTTACGAATTTACAGTAATTGCGTTTTTGCTTCAAAGCACGTACTAATAGTTCTACTTTAAATATGATCTCCGATATGATCTCTGACAAAGCACTGTTACAATATGATCTGCCCGGCACTTAAGTGTGATCTACCCGGCACTTAAATGTGATCTGCCCGCAAGGCACTGTTAAATGATCTGCCCGATGGCACTGTTATTTGATCTGCCCCGATATCGGCGGGTAACCGACCTTATATAGGTATGACCGCTGCGGCCGGCCCAGTGGTGGGGCGGGTTGCACCCCGCCTCGCCCGCGGGTGCCGACCGACGCGTTGTTATATGTCGTTTCCGTAAAGCTAATGTACTATAATATTGTATACTATTTTACTAAGTTAAGAGTGTACATACGACCTTAAACTCTAACTTATATTAACTTATGATTATTATATACATTTTAATAATCATATACTATCGCTATGTCCTATTTTAGGTTGAATTTAAATATTTTCACCATTTATTGGCCGATTTGGCTCGGACTTAGTCTAAAAATTAAATTAAATTATTCTAAACATTTAGACATTTTCATGGCAGCAATTTTGTGGATTTCTAGTGATCCAATATTCAAGCCGGCGCTTCCCAAAATATGAGTCATTCTTTGTACCTACCTGGCTGGCGGGGTGGGTCGATTTTACAATCGGCGACGGGTTGCTTAATCCTTTTGCCGGCGGTGTGTTTAGGGTGAGTTTTTATTACCCTTTTTAAATGCACGTGCTGGGATTTTTCCGACGTTTTCCTTTGTTCGCGAGCGAAGGTTATTTTCGGGTTGACGTGTAATTTCGAAATTTTAGCGTTTGCTTGTAAATATTCCACTTTTAGTTTAACATCCATTAGCTCCCGCTTTTAGTGGAGCTAATCCGGGTATACCTATATTGTGTGCTAAGTGCACTTACTGCCATAAATAATATTTTTAGGTTGGGGAATTTTGAAAGTGCACGGAATTTTAGGCATGACGACACACTATTTGTTGTGATGTTTATCATCATCATGCCTGCCCGTTATTTTATCTTTCTTCCCGCAACATGCCCCTCTCCGTGAGACAAGTGTTTCTCCTCACTCCTCTTCTTCGGGAGGTGAAATTGTTGTTCTCACTTCCTCTTGGTGGGGAGAATAGATAACTGCCACTTTATGTACTGGTCTTTTGTATGATTTTCCGCGACAGCAGATCGTTACTGAACGTACTTGCCTGTCGGGAGCGGTATGTACTTGCTCTATTCGCCCTCGGAGCCAAGTATTTCTGGGTAGGTCCGCGTCCACAAGGATGACTATGTCTCCTATCTGGACGGGTTTTACCGCGTCGTGCCATTTTGGTCTCTTCGCCAGCGTCGGGAGATATTCGCGTACGAATCTCGACCAAAAATGGTTTGCCATTATTTGGGCTATTTGCCACTGTTTTTTGAGGCAAAGATTGTCGCTGTCAATCACGCCTATGTTGAGTCGACCTGATGACGAACCAATCAAGAAGTGATTTGGCGTGAGACTTTCATCGTCTTGGCTGTCGAGTGAAACATGGGTTAACGGGCGAGAATTTACCGAATGTTCAGCCTCTGCCATTAATGTTAGTAATGTCTCGTCGCGAGGAGCTTTTTCCTTTAAAGTGATGGAGAGAGCTTTTTTTACGGATTGAATCAATCTCTCATAAAAACCTCCCATATGGGGGGCTGTCGGAGTGTTGAATCTCCACTCTATTTCCTTCATAGCGCATTGCGAACTTACGTCATCAAAATTGACATCTTGCAGTGCCCGTTTCAACTCGTTATTGCTCCCGTGAAAACTCGTTCCGTTATCGGAAAATATTACGGACGGTGTCCCTCTGCGTGCGCATAGTCGTTTTATTGCCATCATTGTGCTGTCCGTAGATAATGAATGGACGATTTCTATGTGGACGGCTCGACTACTCATACAACAGAAAAGCATACCGTACCGTTTTTCCCGGTGTCTTCCCACGGTGACTTCTATCGGCCCGAATATATCGGCTCCAATATTGGTAAACGGTCGTATGTGATGAGCCAATCTGATGTCCGGTAAGACCGCCATTTTGGGTGGAATTGGCTTCGCTCTGTCAATTTGACATTTTCGACAGTCGCGAGTAATTTTTCGGATTGCTCCCCGGAGTTGCAATATCCAATAACGCTGTCGTAGTTCATTACAAACCCATTCACGTCCTTTGTGACCGGCTTGCTCGTGCTGCCATCTCATTAATAACTGGGTGTAATGACTACGCGCGTCCAGTATTGCAGGTTGTTTTACCTCGGGGGCGACACCGGCTAAATTCTGTATGCGACCGCCTACTCGCAGGATCCTATTCGTATCCAGGTACGCATTTAGGTTTCTTATCCTGCTGTTTTTTGGCAATTCTTTGTTAATTTCCAATAATGAAATTTCCTCGTTGAAATCTTGTTGCTGCGAAACCCGAATCAGGTAGAGGTCCGCGCAAGCAAGTTCTTGTGGGGTTAAATGTTTTGTTTTTTCGCCGCTGCGTTTGCAGCGTTGTACGAATCGAAATATCCATGCTACTGTACGACGTAACCGTTCTAGGCGTGAGAATCGTTTTGTCTCGATTAGGAAAATATTTTTTATCGAGGTCATTACATATACCGGTCGACGTTCTTCGTCCTGACCGTAGTCTGACGATGGAGATTCATCGTCCGCGGGCCAGTGGTCGCTATTTTCCAGTAGGAATTCCGGTCCGTTTATCCATTTTTTTATTTGGTCTTCACCCATTTTAGTCGCCGTGTCCCGAGTTGCGTTATCCGCGGGATTCAATTTTGTGGGTACCCAACGCCATTGGCATGGTGTGGTAACCTGGTCAATTTCGCCAAGTCGGTGAGCTACAAACACGTTAAATTCACGTGGGTCACGTCTTATCCACGATAGTACGGTCTTGCTATCTGACCATAACGTTGTGGAGGAAAATTCCCAGGTGTGCTGCGATTTTATCAGCTCAGCTAATTTGCTGGCCATTGTAGCGGCTTGCAGCTCTAGTCTCGGTAGCGACATGGGTTTCAGCGGCGCTACTTTGTTTTTGCCGGCTATAAAGGCCGTGCTCGCGGTGCCGTTTTCATTTTCATAACGTAAATACGCTACCGCGGCATATGCTCTTTCGCTCGCGTCCGCAAAAACATGCAATTGTACGTCACGGGCCAGTTTTCCTGTGTGCTGGTAGCTACGGTTTATAGTTACGAATTTTATTTTTCGCAACTCGGCCAACCAGACTTGCCACTTTTGACTGGCACCGTCGCTAATAATCTCGTCCCAGTCCGTCTTATCCAACCATATGGTTTGGAGTAAGATTTTCGCCTTTACTGTTAGTGGGCCCAAAATCCCGAGCGGATCAAAGGTGCTCATTATCACCGATAACGTTTGTCGCTTCGTCGGGGTTTTGCGACCACTCAGTAAGTCGGGATTAATTTTCTTGAGGTCCGTGTCGAATGAAAAGGTGTCGCGATGAGGCTCCCATATAAGTCCGAGAATCCTCTCACTCGCCTCGTCGGTACCGGCCAATTTTATTTTTGTTTGTGAACGTATATTATGTGGTACCTGCTCTAATATTTTTGGATCGTTACTCGTCCAGTTTACGATGTTAAAGCCACCTTCCTGGTGAATTTTCGTAACGGTCGCGATCATTTTTTGGGCGGTTTCTATAGTATCCGTTGAATCTAGATAATCGTCCATATAGTGTTTGTTCACTATGGCGTCGACCGCTTCGGGATATTTTTTCCTGAATCTCTCCGCGTTTGTATTTTTTACAAAGAGTGCGGAGCACGGAGATGAGGTAGACCCGAAAAGGACTACATCCATGGAGTACTCGGATGGTTCCTCTTCTTGTTTTAGGTCGCGCCATAGGAAACGTTGACTTTGGGTGTCTTTTTCTGATAAATGAATTTGTAAAAACATCTCCTTTATGTCGCCCGCGAATCCGTAACGTCCTTGTCGGAATTTGAATAGGATTCCAATCAGAGAATTTAATAAATCGGGTCCTGATAATAGCTGGTCGTTTAGGCTTGTTCCCCCGGCTTTCGCGGCGCAGTCAAAAACGAGTCGCATTTTTCCTGGTTTATTTGGATTTTCAACCGGGAAGTGTGGGAGATACCAAATACGATTTCCAGGGGTGCGTAATTCCTCTGGACTTAATTTATGGGCATACCCTTTTTTCAGGAAATCCTTTATTGTGTCGCAATATTGAGTGGCCAACGGCTGATTTTTGAGTAGTTTGTTTTCTATGGATTTCAACCGTTTTTTAGCCATCTCGTGACTGGCTGGCATCGTCACCTTGTCGCTTTTCCAAAGCAGTCCGGTACTCCAACGATTGCCTTCTAGCTTCGTTGTCTCGTGAAGAAGCGTCTCGGCCCGCGCGTTTGTAACGGCCTTATGGGCGCGTATGTGCGTTCCTACTTCCTCTACTTCGAAATACGACCGGATGATGTCGTCCATCCTTTGGTTTGAGCCCGCATTCCGTAAGTGGTTTACGGCGCGGCAAGTAGCCAAATCACCGCCCCCCCCTCCCCCTAATGTCCACCCAAGTCGGCAATAGGTCGCTATCGGAGCGTTCGGGGGACCGGCTTTTATCGTTCTGGGAATGATTAAGTCATAATGATCTATTCCTATTAGAATTTGCGGTGCTCCTTCAAAGTCGCAAAACGGTATGTCGGCTAAATGAGGCCATTTATTTAGCATGGATTTAGCACAGAATTTTTGTGCTGGTAAATCCAGCTGTTTTATGGTCCTGGCGTTACGCAAATCATAATATTTTTTACCTTTCAGCGGTCGGATCTTACAGTCTATTCGCTGCGTTGTCGCGTTCGCAACTGACATGCCCGAGGCGCCTACTAAATTTAAGGGGCTAATTTCCCCGTGTACTCCTATTTTATCCGTTATGCTCTGATCTATTAATGTGATTGAAGATCCTTCATCGCATAACGCTAGCGCTTTTATAACGCCTTTCGGCCCCCGTAGTTCCACGGGCGCTACCCTTAGAATCATTTTTTCTGATCCGTCCCACGTATTAGCTACCGTATTAGGGGTATTTTGGTCGTCGTTTGAGGGCTGATTTTTTATCGCGGCATTATTTTTATGTAATAATTTGTGGTGAGGCCACTTACAACCTTCTATTCCACACGGCTCTTTTACGCTACATTGCGCTTGGCGGTGGTCTTTTCTAAAACACCGTGTGCATAAGCGTTTTTCCTTAACCCATGTCCAACGTTGATTTATTGTCATTTTTCCTATTTCGCGGCATTTAGGGGTTAAATGATTGTTTCGCCCGCACTTTAGGCAGGCGTCTGTTGACTCCTGAGTGTCTATAGCAAAAACTATTTTTTTGCTCGGCATCTCGGATCGATTGTTTTTATACTTATTTTTTGAATAATCTTTTACGGGATCTTCTTGAGAGGCGGCGTCTATTATTGTCTCTAACCAGTTTCCGTAATCTAAAAGAGTAGGATGCGGTCCATGGCCGGCGGAGTACCACTGCAACCGCAAATGTTGTGGCAACTTCATCACTAATTCCTTTAGCAGCGGTGGATTTGTGAGATACGCAGAATGACCCATATTTTTTAAAGCATGCACGACATTACAAACGGTAGTGCCGTACTCAACCAACTTAAATATCGAATCACTCACCAATATTTGCTGCGTACTGCGTGCTTCCTGCATGAGCGCGTCGATGCGAGCGCCAGGTCTGCCAAAACGGCGTTCCAGCGCTCTCCGGATCTCCGGGACATTGCCGGGATCCAGTAACATCGCGCGTACTGCCTCGCGCGCGGGTCCTCGCAGGCTTTGTTGTAGTCGTAGCAGATTGTCCGCGTTGGTGAATCCGCACATTGTCGACCCCTGATCGAATAGTGCGGCGTATATTGGCCACTCCTGCATGCTGCCGTCGAACTGGGGAAGGCTGCGTAGCATCTTCGCTCGGGTCTGCATCATGTAGACGTCGGGCGGGCTGCATTCTTCCTCTTTCTTCATCGTCGGGACGTCGCCGCTCGGTCGGGCGTAATTGCTCGCTCGGGCGGTGTCACTCGGTCGATTGGCGGTGGCGGCTGCGGCGTTATCGGCGATCGCTTTCGTGACGGCGCTCGCGACGGCTCGTTGTAACGCGGCGTCGCTTGCCTTTTTGTCCGTGGCGTCGTCGTCTCTTAACTGCCGCTCGTAGGAGGAGGCTCTTGGATGGGAGTTGGCGGCGGCGGCGGTGGCGGCGATAGCTTGCGTGACGGCGCTCGCGACGGCTCGTTGGAATGCGGCGTCGCTCGCTGTTTTTTCTGCGGCGTCGTCGTCCCTTAATTCCCGCTCGTTCACCCATTCCTCTGTACGTCCGGTCGTTAGTCGGCGGCTCTGTCGTTCCGCTCGGCTGTCGGCTCGGCTTATTTGGTCGTCGTCGTCCATATATAACTCTTCCTCGACCTCTGCTTCTATCAGGAGTTTCCGCAGTTCGAGTTGTCGGTCGATCCGTTCCGATTCGATTCGATGAGTCTCGGCTGCGGTTTTGGCGGCGGATTCCGCTTGGGCGGCGGCTGCGGCTGCGGCTGCGGCTGCGGCTGCGGCGTTGGCTGCGGCGTCGGCTGCGGCTTTTTCCTGGGCGGCTTCCATCTCCGCTTCCAATTGTCGCCTCCTGATGGTGGTGGTTGCTGATCTGGACGATCGATGACTTGTCATTGACGGCGCCCTGCTGCTGGTAGACTGTGCTCTGCTGGCTGGTCTCTCAGCGGTCGTCGTCTTGATTGCAGATCTTGCGGCATCTTGTTGATCGGCTCGTAGTTCTTGCCTGTGAGCGTCGATCTGGCTTTTGTCGCGTGCTTTGTCCGCAATCCTTGCGCTTCTTCTAGCGCTCTCTGTCCGTTCCGCGCTCGTTTGACGCGGCGTCGACATCTCGGAGATTATTCAAATTTTTGTAAAAATTAAAAAAAATATTTTTTATTATTTTTTACCTCGATGGACCTGCTTTCTGCTTAAGGTCCTGATTTCCTATCCCGTCTCGAAGGACCAAGATGTGGTGTCTTTCCAAGGTGTGGGGGCTTCCAAGATGTGGGGCCTTCCCACGCGTGGCCTACATACAGACTCAACCCTTCAGGTTGTAAGGCTAAAGGTGACGTCGGACGGCGTTGTCGAAATCCTCGTTTTTAACGTCGCTCGGGTCGTGTTTAATCCGCTGTAGGTAGTATTTCCAGGATATGCACTCGAGGTTTGTATTGTTAATAAAAAAGGATAATAATAATTTTTACGTTTTAAAAAGCTTCTAAGCCATTAAAGTTTTTATTTCCTATAAAATGTAGTCTATTGCACTATTTACGAATTTACAGTAATTGCGTTTTTGCTTCAAAGCACGTACTAATAGTTCTACTTTAAATATGATCTCCGATATGATCTCTGACAAAGCACTGTTACAATATGATCTGCCCGGCACTTAAGTGTGATCTACCCGGCACTTAAATGTGATCTGCCCGCAAGGCACTGTTAAATGATCTGCCCGATGGCACTGTTATTTGATCTGCCCCGATATCGGCGGGTAACCGACCTTATATAGGTATGACCGCTGCGGCCGGCCCAGTGGTGGGGCGGGTTGCACCCCGCCTCGCCCGCGGGTGCCGACCGACGCGTTGTTATATGTCGTTTCCGTAAAGCTAATGTACTATAATATTGTATACTATTTTACTAAGTTAAGAGTGTACATACGACCTTAAACTCTAACTTATATTAACTTATGATTATTATATACATTTTAATAATCATATACTATCGCTATGTCCTATTTTAGGTTGAATTTAAATATTTTCACCATTTATTGGCCGATTTGGCTCGGACTTAGTCTAAAAATTAAATTAAATTTTGTAAACATTTAGACATTTTCATGGCAGCAATTTTGTGGATTTCTAGTGATCCAATATTCAAGCCGGCGCTTCCCAAAATATGAGTCATTCTTTGTACCTACCTGGCTGGCGGGGTGGGTCGATTTTACAATCGGCGACGGGTTGCTTAATCCTTTTGCCGGCGGTGTGTTTAGGGTGAGTTTTTATTACCCTTTTTAAATGCACGTGCTGGGATTTTTCCGACGTTTTCCTTTGTTCGCGAGCGAAGGTTATTTTCGGGTTGACGTGTAATTTCGAAATTTTAGCGTTTGCTTGTAAATATTCCACTTTTAGTTTAACATCCATTAGCTCCCGCTTTTAGTGGAGCTAATCCGGGTATACCTATATTGTGTGCTAAGTGCACTTACTGCCATAAATAATATTTTTAGGTTGGGGAATTTTGAAAGTGCACGGAATTTTAGGCATGACGACACACTATTTGTTGTGATGTTTATCATCATCATGCCTGCCCGTTATTTTATCTTTCTTCCCGCAACAGTGATTATAAGTAGGTATAGGACCATTCAGTGGTATGTGTAAGAATATTTTTTATCTATTTCTTCACACAGTTCTTTAGCAATGATTCATTTTATTTCCTCTTTTTTAGGACGAGCGGTTTATTGTGAACATAAATTGAATCGTATTTCGAAGACGAACGCAGTGATTTGTCCGATTTCGCACCCTTACGAGAAACACTCGATTTCTTTATCTTTCGCGCAAAACGCGCGGGAATTCGTCGGCCCCTTTTCGTTTTCTCGCCTCCTCGTTTCCTTAATCGTATCTGAATGGGACGTGACCCTATTATTTACGGTGAATCTGGATAGGCCCCTGAATATTGTTCACTGAATTTATCTAATACTTGCGCGCCCCGGTGTGATCCCATCTGTCGCAGAATGAAGTTATCACGCCGACCTGGCGGCCGCCCTCTATCCCCTTTTTAACTCACTGGAAAATATTATTCCACCCTATAGACCCGATAAAATATCGTTCTGTCTATCTACCTCTATCGTTAGAATATCATAACTCTTTTATTTCAATACAACAAAATATCGATTAACGCGATAGAGCTA
Source organism: Micropterix aruncella (assembly GCA_944548615.1). Lineage (NCBI taxonomy): Eukaryota > Metazoa > Arthropoda > Insecta > Lepidoptera > Micropterigidae > Micropterix > Micropterix aruncella. The sequence continues at coordinate 5,611,953 of OX155972.1, read as the reverse complement.
CGCGTCGAACACGTCGAGAAATCATAGCAAGATTTTAAATCTTTCGAAATTATGGCAGTGCTTAGAGACGGCAGTACTTAGTTAGTGCCAGTTACTTGGCAGTGCTTATCTCTGAGCAGTTATCTCTAACGAGTTATCTGTTAAATTATTTCATAAAATTTTTGTGTCCCTTCGAGTAGCGGCATAATTTCATGGCAGACCGCGGCAATTTATTGAAATTTCTTGCAATATCGCCGCGCTCGACAAAAAGTACTATAACTATGAAACTAATATAGCAACCATAAACAGAATAACTGTGCAATGATCGCATTAAAATTTTGTATATAGAATATGGAAATCTCATTTTGTAAAACAAATAGATAATTATGAATAAATGTGAGAAAATCGAAAAAGTGAAAAAAACTCGGCATTTCTGACTTGTCTTACGGAAAAATACGGAACCCTATTTAGAAATTTCAATACTATCGAGATCTTCATTAGATTCTCTATCAAAGGTAATGTCTCGTTTTGCTTATTAACATACAAAAATACTTAGATATTAGCTCATAAAAACCAATAAAAATTTTGATAATTTCTCGAAAAAAAATTATGTTTGACAATGGAATTTTACCAGAAATATCCGCGAAATGATGCGCGAAATTATTCTAGCGGCCGTTTATGTATGTATGAATGGTAATAATTAGATATTTGGTATGGATTTTAGGATGCGTTCGAATTAGAAAATAATATTACTGTGCGCTCCGGGAGCAAGTCGCCAATATTGGTTTATACGTAGTCAAAGGTGTTCTGATGTGCAACCAAATTTGGTCGTTACGTAGCCGAAGGGTTGTACAATCTACTTGACAGTTTTAAACAAATGTGCGATTGATTTGAATTCATCAAGAAGCCAGAAGGTTGCTGGTGGGGATGGGGTCTAGGCTATAAAAGCGCATACACCCCTTGAAAACTACACTTGCTGGTTACTATATTATAGTTAAAGCCATATTATTAGAGGGATTTTTTTAACGGAAATTTTGTGTATTTATAACCTCAACGTAACGGCCCACCTTATTAACTGGCGACATTGAGGGATGTCAATTACAACGGGCGAGCCCGTCATCCTAAGGAGTAATAGCGGTCTTGTGCTATTCTGTCTCCCATTGAGTGAACGAATAAAATGGTGGACAGGATAATCCACATTCAAACTAGAGAGAGTCCAACCCCTTAGCTCGAGACACAGGAAAGTTCAAACGGGCCAAGCTCGCGCCATTACTGCCAGATTTCGGCGGATTCCTCCCTCCTCCAGTCTGGTCACAGATTCGAGTTTGCCTTCGCAGCCTCTACATGACGTTAACGGCAACGGAGCCACATTTTCACCGTCAAGATCTCACGGGATCGGGTGGCTAACCGATCGTTTCTAGGATAGATGGCTCAGGTCGACAACTAGCCCCGCTGCTTAGGAAACGTACGTTTTCAGACCCCCCCCCCCCCCCCATCTGTTTTTCGCTGAAGTGCACTATCGATTGGGAGTTAAGGGACCCTTGCTGAGTTGGCCACGAAGACCCATTCTGTTCAGGGTTGATCACACTCACGGGTCAACACCCATCCGACGGCCTCCACGCAAGAAATGCGAGCCTGGGTAGGACTCTGGCCTTAGGGTTAGTTTCCCGTAGGAATCAACCTTCTGGCGCTCTTGGACGGCCTGCGCACCGTGCGGCATAAGCCAATCAATTGAGCACTGTGACTAACAGTCGGGGGAGTCTGAAAGCTGTACTGTTTCCTATAGAGCGGGGGTGGTTGCGGACCTTACGGCGACTGCTCTTGAAACAACCATCGGCTACCCGATCCTGGGTGAACAGCCGGGCAAAGGATGCCGTGGTCCGCGATAGATTGATTAGGTACACACCGTTTCACCGCTTCGTAAGGGAGAGGACCGCGCAAGTGACCTAGAACTCGGAACCAATCGAGAGACTGGAGTAATCTGGTCGCAATTGGAAGTAAGGGCGCGAGAGTCGGCCCGCCAGGTAACATTCCTGGCTATCTTGCGGTTAAGGCGTTGGCCTCTTACGGGCTTGTGACGTAGCTAGATGGTGGACTGTTTTTGTCCCAAGTCTTCTACGTTCACTCCAGGGAGATAGAACGACTAGTCGTTAAAACTTCCTGAGGTGACGGGCTCGCCCGTTGTAGTCGACAACCCAAGTTATGCATAAATTGTCCTATACCGCCCGAGGGGTTCTCTGGGTTCCATTTGTCTACGACTAAATGTTACAGCCGAAGGCAGAGTTCATGGCGGCACTTCGAGGTTAGTCCGTTTTCGAGGAGGCTACAGGATGGGAGCTGAGCTGTAGGTTGAGCTGACCTAAGGAAATACGGCAGGTCATCAGGTCCAAACTGCACGGAACTGTTAAGAACCGAAATAAAATATCTTCCAGGCGTCCGCCTTTCATCATGACTTGCAACATGACACGGCAGTACGTAAGCGATCACACATCATTGTATTTCGGGCGACTAGTAGACGTGGTATTTCGGGCAACATATCGGATGCGCAAATAGAATCAGAATCATTAACCAGATCGCACAACTTTAAACGTTTTACATGATCCCACCCTTTCCTCCATCCTACATAATAAACGATTCGACTCGATCATTTTCACGCGCATTGGAAGGTTTTGCGCATCCTTCGGCATAATAAATGTTAATGAGCATTCGAGTGGGGAGTTTGGCGAAGTTTTCATCAGCGTGTGATCACTAATTGACACCTGTCTCAACTCACTCTCAGAACCACTTCGAGGCTAATTCGACCTAAGCAAGGCTGCGAATAAAGAGCGAACTTTGATTTTCTCTAAATTGTCTAGCCTGTGAATATTTCAGTCGTTCCAAAGTAATAACTAATAGCTTAATAGCCACTTTCAATAATGGAATTACATATGACGTAGCTAATCACAGTAAATGACACAACTAGAGCTGTCAAATACAACGGGAGAACCCGTCACCTCAGAAATTTTAACGATATTGATCGTTCTGTCTCCTATGAGAACTTATGACGGGTTAAGCATGCGTTGTATTCAAGTAGAGCGAACCCCGCGTTGAACCACTAGTTATTTGTATCCGGTTCGATGGACCAATTGGGCATGTCGAGGGCGGAATTAACAACGTAATTTGTAGCTGGTCGGGTGTCTTCCTTTCTATGAGGTTTTTAAGTCGGTCAAACAAGAGATTATTTATTATCTATTGCGGTTAAGTTCTATTTCGAATGTAGAGCCATTAAAACCTAAGTCATCTATTCAGTGAGTCGGCTCGAAGGTATATTGTAATGGGGAGATGAAAAATTCCTGAGTGGAATATCCCAAATATCTGGATACCTACATACAGCCTAGTTACTTCAGAAATTAAATCGTCTTTGGAAGAAGCCTAGGTGGTTATAAGCACAGCAGAAGTGATTTAGAAAGACGTATTTTAAACGTTGTTCGAACGTTACCGCAGATTTACATTAGTAACAGTAACAGGCGTCTGTGCTGGCGCCGAGAACTAACTCACACTGTTAACATAAACCCAGTCAGTCTTAGTTATTTTTTAAAAGCTTGTAGCGACTTATGATGATGAACCGGGTAACATTTTAAATCAACGAACATTTTTTATTTCCGAGATTCAATTGACGTAATTTAACAGGCAAAATTGTCGACTTGCCTGATGATTAATATTATTCAAAAAATTATAATTTAATGTCTTTCATTCGTTGCATTTAATTATTGTATAGAAAACAGCGTCTTTCAGAATCATCACTTTGTATTCACATGAAATTTACCCCACTTGCAACAGTTCTACTAATATATATACGCTTACAATTAGCATAATTATTCACTGCCACTGTCACTGTCTCAGTCAACGCTCTCACTGGTAAGCTATCTCTCCTTAACTTCTCCTTGGCATAATTAAATGGACTACATATTAAATACTGTGTTTATCTTACTACATGTAATCGTTGAGGAAACGACACGAAGTGGGAATTCTGATCATCAATAACTCACGGTATTAGAGAAGACCCGACACTGGTGACCCCGACGTGATTGTTTGCCTTGCAATGTATGTTAGTTAGTTTGTATGTTTGTTTAGGTCAAATCTTGCAAGCTGAATTAGAACCACTTCCTCTTATCCTATGAAGTTAAAATTTTACAAGTTAGTTCAATTCCGATGACAATGCATTTTTATGGTGAGCGTGACATGATTCTACAACCAGGATTGGCTCCGAGGCTTCTCTTCCACGGCCAACAGCACAGATACGCCATTTTATATACCTACGCATTTAATTATGACAGCCCGTTCTAAATTTCACAACAACAAGGCTGCTGCACCCAGGGTTGGATCCCGATGAGGGGACTCCTCAACTGTCGACAGTACAGAAACGAAATTTTGAATACGTATTCAATTATGATAGCCCGTTCAAAGTTTCACCGAGACAGGGCTGCTGCACCCAGGGTTGGCTACCAATGAGGGTCTCCTCAACGGTCGACAGGACAGAAACAAATTTTTGCATACGTATTCAATTATAATAACCCGTTCTAAGTTCCACTATGATATGGCTGCTGCACCCAGGGTTGGTTTGAGACAGAGCATTTTAATAAAAGCCTGTTTTTAAAAATGTGTTTTTACTATTACCTTATTCACGATGGACGCACGTTTTTATAGTCAGTGGAGCAGAAAGAGTTCTCGTAAACGGCAGAATTTGATACGCATGAATTATTTGTCGAATAAATTTTCCTATCTGCTGTTAGAAGAGTCGATGGAAATGTTAGAAGAAGAGGTATAAAAAAAATATGTCATTTTCGATAGTTAACATTGTCGACACGATGAGGTGTCACACTACAACGCTTTGCCAGCGACTGACCCAACTACTGACGGTCAGTGGCTCGACTGAGACGGGTACAGGAGGAGCGGTTCAACTAAAAATATAATATATAGCAGAATTTATTGAAGGCAGCACTACGCGAGAGCGCTCTATTGACTTAAAATCAATTTACCAGTTGGCAGTTCTGAGTCAGTACTGACTTTACTCGAATTCGAAGCCGGTAACTTACTTGATGTAAATCAGCTTTTATACTCTGTATTTTGCGTTTTTTTTCAGGGATGCTTTTTTTATCCTATATTTTCTACTCCGCCTCATGGCAGTAAATTGATAAGCAATTTAAAAAGGGCGGCGGCTCTTTGATTGCGACACTTCTTCATCCGCGACGCGGTTTAAAATCCGAAGCACGATCCAACCAGTCAAGCAATCAGCAGGACAGACTGCAATAATGTAAGAATTCGTAAAAGAAAAGTCGGTGGGACTTCCTATAGATATCTGCGATCTCCATATATCACTAAAAGTATTCTAATTATTTTCAATATACCCTACAACCAGAGCTGTCAACTACAACGGGCGAACCCGTCATTCCTTTCCGATAAATTATAATTAGAAAATTTCTTGAAATTTGAAAAATGCGAAAATACGTACCTGAAAAAAAGTTTCACAAAAATGTATCTGCAGATGAGATAAAAAACAGCAAATGAAGCATGATTTCATATTAGTCAGTTATTTTGCCCATCTGTGGCAAGTCACCACCTTAAAACATAATACATTACTCGAAAACTTCCCAAAAAATCCTTTTTTCAGAGAACTTCCTCAAAATGAGCTGGTTGATGGGTATAATCTCTTTCATCGCCTATTGCTCCAATCAGCAAATAGGAATGAAGATGCCAATATTAATAGCATATTCTGGGGTACGAAATAGTGTTTTCCAACCACTGCTGAAGCAGCGTTACAGAGTTGTTTATGTACATCTACGCTGTTAGTTGAACAGAGTACAAGCAGAACGCTTCTTTATTTAATATAATGTCACCGTTACGAACAGAACGATTCTAAATGGTCAAATATTAGAAGTACAACAATTTTAACGTTTAATTAATTTTAAATATCAATTTAAGGTCTTTTAAAAAGTGGTTTTATATGCAGTAAATGAGGATTTTAGAGAAATTTCGATATTTAAAATTTTCTTTTTGCGAAATTTCTGTTTTTTTTTGCGAAAATTCCGTACCAGTAATTATATTATGAATTTTGAAATTATGGGACACATATGTCCCATGCTCTTTAAAGGAATATTCTCCTCCCTCCTTCCGCTCGACCTTGACCTTTGATATCAACATGAAATTAAGCATCCCTCGACATTTCTTAGCGTTACTCATTCAATGTAATCCCGTCAATAGTCCGTCCCCTGTTGACTTATCTATGTCTATAAACGTTGAGGCCAATTTGACGAGGCATAATGTCTTCGTCGTCGAGCGTACGGGTCCGTATTATCTAACGACGGAGTACGTCGAGGAGAGAAAAGACCTTGCGTTCTGAGGCCATGCTTGAGTTTCCGCTTATTTGCCTCTCAGACCGCGGGATCTGAAGAATGGGGCTGTCTTGACGTCGTGTCGCTCTTCACGAGATGGAAATAAAACTGGAGTGGGCACTTCGTAAACTGTTCGAAACGTTTCCCCAATAATTAAGACTAAAAGCTTCTGCACATAACGCGCGATATATCGCTGTGTACATGTTTATGCGCGTTGGATTTAGTCAGAGACGGATTCAATTATTATTCAAATATTAACCTAGAAGTATACATACCAAGGACCTACAGATTATGACATATGATGCTGCAGGCGAACACATTATAACAGGACGTTGTTACGATAGTTATTGTATTTTCGCCCTGAGGTTACTTAACAACGACACTACACAGCTGAGTCCTATCTCAAAAGGAACATAGATAGATAGTGTTCACATTCAAATCACATTTAAATCCCAAGAAAGAATGCTCTCCCAAGTGAAGTGATCAATGCCAAAAGTGTCAATGACTTTAAAAATAAACTGGACTTATTCCACAGAAGTTGTAATGCAAGCACGGACTCAGGCGCATCAGCTTGAGCTGCCTGCCTGTTAAATGTATAATAATAATAATAATAAAATACAAGATACTGTTTGAGATATCAATATATCTTTTGAGATAGTGTTTAAGATATCAAGATAGAATAGAGAGATATCTTTTAAGATAGTTTAGCTCTTAAGAGATAGTTTAGATCTTTAGAGATAGTTTAGAACTTTTGAGACAGTTTAGATCTTTAGAGATAGTTTAGATATTTTAAGTTAATTTAGATCTTTTGAGATAGTTTAAAGAGATATATTTTGAGATAGTGTTTGAGATATCAAAATATGAAGATTGAGATATAAATATAATAATAGAGGTAGATAGATATTGAGATATATAGTTGGAATAACTGAGTCCTATCTCAAAATATGTGATGCCAATGTCAAGGCAATCTGACGAGCTCTGATTAGAGGAATGAGGCCTATAGATATAGTCATTTCAAAAATTGGCGCACTCTCGCACCGCGTGGATAAACCCGCGTCCCTCTCGCCTTGCGGAAGTCACCCTTTTCGCCTGCTGCCACGCGTTTAGAAGCTGCACAAAAATGTTTTCATTGGATTTTTTTAAAAAAAATGCTTGGTTTGTTACTTGTGTTTACTCCATTTTTGTTTCCACTAGTCGGGAAACGAAAAGAGAGCCTTATAGCTAGCACCGAAATAGGAAGAACCACTACTGTAATTAGTTGCAGTAATGCTGCTGGGTACTTCCTTGCCACGTTTGCCCCCATTTTCTTTGCCCAAAACCTGTGCCCACTTTACCCCCTCCCCCGCACCCTCGGGAAAAGCGGGCATTAGAGGAATTTTAGTAATTTGACCTATATATTTGTATTAAGCGTTTTGGTATTTTTTAACAAACATTATTCAAAAGTCTCAAATCAAAAGCCTTATAACCTTTCTCTGAAGATGCCCGCTTTGATTCTCTTTCCCCTATCAGTTTCGAAGTATTATTTCTTACACTGGATTGGTCGTAGGTCGTGATCACTTGCGCGAATTTCTACCTAGTGGAAATACTTACAGCCCGTGGCGCACTTTGCCCGCTTTTATCGGTGATTACGGTGACCGGAAATAAGCGCACAGGAAAAAAGCGCACACGAAAGTTGCGCATCGGAAAAAAGCGCACATGTATATATGCGCACGCGAAAAAAGCGCACAGTGAAAATAACGCACAACAAACAAAGCGCACAGGTATATAAGCGCACATAGAATAAAGCGCACATAGAAAAATGCGCACAGGTATATAAACGCACATAGAAAAAAGCGCACAACGAAAAATGCGCACAGGTAGATATATAAGCGCACACAAGCTTTGCTCATTTTTTGGACATGTATTTTTAATTTTACTCTCCATTTATTTATTGCTCGACATTTAACCTAATTATATAAAATGGATCAATATACTCACAACAACACATCATTTGAGATAATAAAAAAGAATGTAAGTAAGTACATAATTTGTAAACACATATAATTAAAAAGTTCAAACAATTAGGTACAAAGAATTAAAACTATGGGACAGAAAACTAACATTTTTACCATCACAAGCCAGTCAATAAAAAAAATACGATTTTTTTAAATATTACAATATTTATTTAATTGTGGCTTCTAATATATTTTATTATTTTTTTACTTTCCTGGCAAGGAAAGTATTGTGGACGCACTTCTGTCTGTCTGTCGGTCTGGCGCCTCGCGGTAAGGCGTTGGATTCTTACGGGTTGTTGGTGGAGCTTTTGGTCCAAAATAATCTGGTGTTGCAATAAACAATTCCACCACTGTATTATAACCATTATAATTAGGTAATTAATCCATCATTATGTACTAATTCACTAATCATGTAATTAACTAATGACCTAACAAACTCTTCTATTGTACATAGGTACTTCATTATTATGAAATAAGCTAAATTGTTTGATAGGTTATTAGTTATTATTTACCCGTTATTTATTTGAACTTCTAAATACATTTCAACATGTAAGAAACTACCTATGTAAGCAAAGCTTGTGTGCGCTTATATACCTGTGCGCATTTCTCGTTGTGCGCATTTTTCTATGTGCGCTTATATACCTGTGCGCATTTTTCGTTGTGCGCTTTTTTCTATGTGCGCTTTGTTCGTTGTGCGTTTTTTTCTCTGTGCGTTTTTTTCTCTGTGCGCTTTTTTCGTGTGCGCATATCTACATGTGCGCTTTTTTCCGATGCGCAACTTTCGCGTGCGCATTTTTCCTGTGCGCTTATTTCACAGAATCCTTTTATCGTCGGCGTCGGGAGGACACAACCTCAACATCTAACCATTTTTTTTTTAGAATAACTGAGTCTCTAGATCATTTTAGAGTAAACTGTTTAGGGATTGCCAGCAGCATCTTCCATATCAACTGTAACTCCGTGGCGTAAGCAGTACTATTTTAATTATGAATATATAGTTGCAATAGATACAAACGGAATTCTATGGAATTTACCGACCGGAATCGGGCCCATCCTAATATTATTATTATACTTCTAGGGCTGAGCGGTGGATTCCGCATTAAGACGTTAAGGACTAAGACCGGTCTAAGACCGGACTAAGGATTACACGTTCTGGCTGACATCAGTTTAGTCCGTGACCTATGTAGGTCAGACTGACGGGAGACTGATCGTTTATTGCATTGACTGATCGAATGAACGGATGGATTTTTATACATTTTAATAATTTCTATCAGTCCATCAGTCAGTTCGCGGATCAAGGTCGCGGACTGAGCTGATGCCAGATTAAACGTGTAACACCCGTCTAACGACCGTCTGTGGTAGGTTTAGGACGGCTGTATTGCTATATGTGAGCGGCCACCTTATCACCCATTCACTCCCCCTTCGAAGCAATAGGACTTCAGATGCGGAAGTCGTGCTAAAATGGTTAATATTACATATTTTAACATATTTGGCAGCTCGCCTGCGTACGCTTGTGCCTATTATCAAAAGGGTCATACGACATGAACAGCTCTAATTTGGTGGGACAAAGATGCCGCACTGCGCGCGACAGAGATAACGCCCTTCCCATTCAAGACGCCGATCGCTCCCACCCTTCCTGCTAATTATGTAATTACCTACAAGCTGCTTCAGTCCAGCATATACATTAAAATCCATCCCGGGCGTTCAAAGGACGCAACGCGAGCGGTCGCATGGGTAACGGCCTCTGCATAGGGTTGGATAGAAATTGATTTTTGGATAGAGATATCTGCGTAATGACGCTGCCGTCCATTTATATAAGTAGCGTTTGCAGAAACCTTGTCAATTTTAAAGTGGATGGTGTACTTCACCATTATCCAACAAGATTTCGAAGCATGCTAAGTTCGGTAAGTTATGCGTTATCCAAGTCGGAGGGGCTAGCTTATATCGCCGGCCCCGCGCTCTACAACAAACTCAGCGAGCAGATAAGACAGGCGCAATCATTTGACATGTTTAAGAGCCGCCTTAAGAAGTACCTCACAGATAAGGCATTTTACTCACTGGAGGAATATTACTCGAGTGAAGACTAAAATGCTTGGTGATTTGTCCTTGTAATTATGTTAATTATCTCTTTGAATGTTTCTTGTATTTTCTCTTTTACATTATATTTGTATTTCGTTCCCCATTTTATTTTTATTTCCTTTTGTATTTTAATTTTGTATAATGTACAAAATGAAATATATGAAAATGATATTATCATTTTCATTCAAATAGAAAAAAATACTTGCATATCTGTGACATATACTAATATAACAATGAAATGAATCTGAATCTGAATCGGTTGTTTACGCCGTCGCGTCGGACAGACCGCCGACGCTGGAACTACCGCCTACATCGATCATATGGGTATGTCAACACAATTCATTCCACATTCTAGCTCCACTTTCTACTTTCTAGCTCCACTGACAAACCCGTGAGAGTCCAGCGCCCTACCACGAGGCATTGAGAAGTGAACCTAAGGGGCGTCAGGTAGAGGCCCCGCAAACCGCCTCGAATCTGCGACCAGACTGGAGGGTGATAAAATCCATTGAAATATCGTAGTAAAGGCACGACGAATCCTGCTGGGCGACACTCCTGAGTAAAGAAGCGGATTGATCAGGTCTCTGAGTATAGAAGCAGACTTTATTGGCTTCGAATACGTGAATGTAGAAACATGCATATTCTTTCCCTTCTTAATAACATCCTCAACAATCCTACCGTCCCTCCTACCTAACCAAAAAATTCAATCTCTTAGGAAGTCATGGTCTTTCACTCCGTTTCAGTCAGGATAGTAACATTGCGATTCCCACTCATAATTCTTCTTTTTTTACTTAATCGTTCTCCGTACATGCAGTTAGACTATGGAACTAGTTCTAGTCAAATATCAGAAACGCACCAACGGATTCTACTTTTTAAGTGTCTCTGAAAAAGATTTACATGTCCCTAAATTCCTAAATATCCTATGTCATCCCATCCTCTCCTATCCTTCGCTCCTTGCGAATATTCCAAATCCTAATTATATTTTTTTAAATGACATTTTTGTTATTTGATATGTATTTGTTATGTAGTAAGTTTTTTTATGAAATCGAAGACTATCGCGGTTGTTTGACATTATAAATAGGATAGAAAACGAATTTACCGCGTGAAATTTGTAGGACCCGACGTTTCGGTGACGTTGCAGCCGCCGTTGTCAAGGGTAAACTGAAGAGCTGTCAGTCCGTTGTTTTGCGGGTAGGCCGCAAACCGCTGCCGCCACTGCGTAGGTTATAACGGTGGTGGGGGGCCGGGCTCGGAGCGCGGGAATTTTTAAAATCCGTCTTGCACACAACACTCACTGTATCCTGTTTTACGTCTTTGCGTTCGGCGTTCGGCGGCGGGAACATTTTAAGAAGAGGGTTCCACGTAGAAGAGAGTTTGTAGCCGTCATCTCTATTGAAGTTCGGAGTTCTTCTTATTTCAATGGCTTCCCGGATCATGCGAGGAAAGTAGAATTGTTCCTTCGATAGAACAATGGGATTTTGAAACTGCATCCAGTGGTTACTTCCGCTATCCAATATATGTTCGCAGATCGCCGATTTTTCTCGCTGAACGTTTTTAACAGCTTTGATGTGTTCTGTCAGTCGCGTGGCTATGGGCCGTTTCGTTTGTCCAACGTAGGCTAGACCGCAGCTGCATTCGACTTTATACACACCCGGGGTTTGCAGTGGTATTACATCCTATACAGGCCTCAAAAATCGAGCTATATTTTGGGTCGGTTTGAAGATCGTTTTTATATCGAATCTGTTTAGCATCTTACTTATTCGATCTGTCACGCCCTTGACGTATGGTAAGAATGCTCTTGATCTGCTCGGTTTTTGAGTTTCGTCCGTATTAGATCGTGTGCGTGTCTCGTGATATTTTCCGTATCCATTTTTCCTAAGGACATCATTGACATGTTCCATCTCCTTCGGAAAATGCTCAGTGTCGCATAGATCGCGTGCTCGATTCACGAGCGACGTTTGCAATGAACGTAGATGGTAGGGATGATGGTGTGAGCTTGCATGCAAGAACGCAGAAACGTTCAGCGAGAAAAATCGGCGATCTGCGAACATATATTGGATAGCGGAAGTAACCACTGGATGCAGTTTCAAAATCCCATTGTTCTATCGAAGGAACAATTCTACTTTCCTCGCATGATCCGGGAAGCCATTGAAATAAGAAGAACTCCGAACTTCAATAGAGATGACGGCTACAAACTCTCTTCTACGTGGAACCCTCTTCTTAAAATGTTCCCGCCGCCGAACGCCGAACGCAAAGACGTAAAACAGGATACAGTGAGTGTTGTGTGCAAGACGGATTTTAAAAATTCCCGCGCTCCGAGCCCGGCCCCCCACCACCGTTATAACCTACGCAGTGGCGGCAGCGGTTTGCGGCCTACCCGCAAAACAACGGACTGACAGCTCTTCAGTTTACCCTTGACAACGGCGGCTGCAACGTCACCGAAACGTCGGGTCCTACAAATTTCACGCGGTAAATTCGTTGTCTATCCTATTTATAGTAGTAAGTTTTTTATTATTTTTTTCTATTGGCTCCTAAATTCTTACACTTCTACGAAGGTTGGCTGTAAGAGATTGTATTTTAGGCAATAGGTCCGCCTGTTTTATGTTTTTTTTTCGTAAAATGTGCAATAAAGATTTTTTTATCTATCTTTTCTATCGAAATTCCCAGTGCCTTGCAGTAAGACGTGGCTTACAGCTTGTTAGCGTATTCGACTGTGGATTGTTTTTGTCCTCAAAATCTTTGCGTTTACTCCATTAGAGATGGAATGGTAAGTATTTTATAACTCCCTGGAGTGGAGTGGAGCCCCCAGTGTGTTTTCACTATAAATACATGCTTCAGTTAGTATATTTGCATATCTAAAAAATAATTGTGCCAAATATGAGCCTTTAATAACAAAAGGCAGGGTTCCCATTCCAAAAGTTGCACTTGTTCCCCAGCTTGATTGTCAGTTGTCAGTTGAATAGGCTATTTTCATATTATTCATATATGATATGTAAAAATGAACATAAAACTTTTGTAGAGAATTTCATCAGGAAACAGTGTTATATATGGGCAGAGGGTTAAATAATTAACACAAAATTATAGTTTAAAGAACATAATTTAATATTTATAAATAGGACAGAAAACGAATTTACCGCGTGAAATTTGTAGGACCCGACGTTTCGGTGACGTTGCAGCCGCCGTTGTCTAGGGTAGACTGAAGACCTGTCAGTCCGTTGTTTTGCGGGTAGGCCGCAAACCGCTGCCGCCACTGCGTAGGTTATAACGGTGGTGGGGGGCCGGGCTCGGAGCGCGGGAATTTTTAAATTCCGTCTTGCACACAACACTCACTGTATCCTGTTTTACGTCTTTGCGTTCGGTGTTCGGCGGTGGGAACATTTTAAGAAGAGGGTTCCACGTAGAAGAGAGTTTGTAGCCGTCATCTCTATTGAAGTTCGGAGTTCTTCTTATTTCAATGGCTTCCCGGATCATGCGAGGAAAGTAGAATTGTTCCTTGGATAGAACAATGGGATTTTGAAACTGCATCCAGTGGTTACTTCCGCTATCCAATATATGTTCGCAGATCGCCGATTTTTCTCGCTGAACGTTTTTAACAGCTTTGATGTGTTCTGTCAGTCGCGTGGCTATGGGCCGTTTCGTTTGTCCAACGTAGGCTAGACCGCAGCTGCATTCGACTTTATACACACCCGGGGTTTGCAGTGGTATTACATCCTTTACAGGCCTCAAAAATCGAGCTACATTTTGGGTAGGTTTGAAGATCGTTTTTATATCGAATCTGTTTAGCATCTTACTTATTCGATCAGTCACCCCCTTGACGTATGGTAAGAATGCTCTTGATCTGCTCGGTTTTACGATACGGACGAAACTCAAAAACCGAGCAGATCAAGAGCATTCTTACCATACGTCAAGGGGGTGACTGATCGAATAAGTAAGATGCTAAACAGATTCGATATAAAAACGATCTTCAAACCTACCCAAAATAAAGCTCGATTTTTGAGGCCTGTAAAGGATGTAATACCACTGCAAACCCCGGGTGTGTATAAAGTCGAATGCAGCTGCGGTCTAGCCTACGTTGGACAAACGAAACGGCCCATAGCCACGCGACTGACAGAACACATCAAAGCTGTTAAAAACGTTCAGCGAGAAAAATCGGCGATCTGCGAACATATATTGGATAGCGGAAGTAACCACTGGATGCAGTTTCAAAATCCCATTGTTCTATCCAAGGAACAATTCTACTTTCCTCGCATGATCCGGGAAGCCATTGAAATAAGAAGAACTCCGAACTTCAATAGAGATGACGGCTACAAACTCTCTTCTACGTGGAACCCTCTTCTTAAAATGTTCCCGCCGCCGAACACCGAACGCAAAGACGTAAAACAGGATACAGTGAGTGTTGTGTGCAAGACGGAATTTAAAAATTCCCGCGCTCCGAGCCCGGCCCCCCACCACCGTTATAACCTACGCAGTGGCGGCAGCGGTTTGCGGCCTACCCGCAAAACAACGGACTGACAGGTCTTCAGTCTACCCTAGACAACGGCGGCTGCAACGTCACCGAAACGTCGGCTCCTACAAATTTCACGCGGTAAATTCGTTTTCTGTCCTATTTATAATGTCAAACAACCGCGATAGTCTTCGATTTTATATAATTTAATATTTGTTTGCTCTGTAACTAAGGTCAATTTTTTTTTAAAAAGTTCGAGGTGACATTCAACTCGAACCTAGTGAAAAATAATTTCATGTAAAATTAAGTTTCCTGATTTCCGATTATAAGTTACGAGCGTTATGATGACCGAAGATTTGGAAATTCGCATAATGGCCTACTGCTGCTGAATTATCGCGGCTGTTTCATGATTATAAAAAGGATAAAAAGGAATAATACTGAGTGAATTTTGTAGCAACCGACGTTTCGGCGTTGTTGCTGCCGCCGTTGTTCAGGGTTGACTGAAGTGCTGTTAATCGACATTCGTTTTTCTTCGGGTAGGCGGCGAACTGCTGCTATTACTTCGCAGATTAAAACGGTGGTGGGGCGGCGGGTTCAGCGCGTACGAGTTTTGAAAATTCACCGTACATACAACACTCATGTTGTTGTGCTGCTTCCTTGCTCTCAGCGATGAGCATTAAGAACCCTATAAGAATAGGGCTCTGTGTAGTAGAAAGTTTAAAGACGTTGTCTCTATTGAAGTTCGAGGTTCTTCTTATTTCAATGGCTTTCCGGATTTTGCGGGGAAAATAATATAGTACATGGGATAGCACAATAGGATTTTGAAGCTGCTTCGATAATATGCAATATGTGTTTGCAGATCGTCGATGTTTTGCTCTGTATATTTTCAACAGCTTTGATGTATCCCATTTATACTAATATTATAAAGAGGTAATGTTTGTAAGTTTATATGTAAGGGGTCATCTCCAAAACTACCTATCCAATTTTACAAATTCTTTCACTAATGGAAAGCTAAATTATCGAGTAGTACTATAGGCTATATTCTATCGTGATAAATTTAAGTTTTCAATACGAAATCACGTTATTTGTAAATCGAGTCAAAGAAAATGTGCTGCAGGTGATGTGCTTTATCGGCGTGCGCTGACGAAACGGTTTGGTATTTTTGAAAATTATGTAAAACAAAAACGTCGGCCTCAAAGGGATCTATAAAAAAAATCCGCGACAGCACATATCCAACTTTTATATTTAAGCTACAATAACTGCTTTTATGACTTAAAAAGAAGTAGTTGAAATTAGTTGAAGACATTAGCAGCAAAATATGAATCCTTATCAAAATAAATTTATTCATCATCACGGGTGTTTAATGAAATTAAATTAGTAATGTACTGTAACTTTTTAGTTGGAATAGTTTTAGAGATATCATGAAATGAGTAACGCGAGCAAGCACCTCGAAATACCTAGCGGGGGCTGCGCGGAGGCGACTAGCCCAACAAGGTCAGCGTTTAGCGGAAGGCGACGGGTGGCGAACAACAAAAAGCGAACAGGTCGTCTTTTACTATATATCTAAAGGTAGCGTCTAAAATGGCAAATATACGCCACCCTACTCAAATTAGCAAATCGATTTGAAACTATAGGAGAAGCGAAGCCGCGGGCAACAGCTAGTAATATATATGTATGTAGTGTGTTTGAATGAAATCGCCGACTTTACATAATAAACCTGCGGTAACACGTGCGGTGGTTCTCTGGGCACTCATTCTGAACAGTGCACACGCTTGAATATGATTTCACTGATTATATACAGAAATACTCGAGGTATGCTTACAAAATCCAATCATATTGATATTCATTGTTATTTCATCCATATATATACGGCTTACATACAAAATTGCCGATGTGAATAGATACCTGTGTTTACTTGTTTCGATATTGTGAGGAATGGGAATCGGTTTAATGAGGCTACGCTGAATTCGATGTACAGCGATGGCGATTGGCATAGGTTTGTTACGATTTACATCGCGCATACGACATTGTTTGTTTGTTTGTTTATACTCTTTATCGCGAAAATTCACAAAGGGCGGGTTTATGGTCATACGAAAATCTCTTTAAACTAACCCTACTATGAAGTGTTTATATGTATATGTGCGTGTAACATGTACGTAAGTGTGTTTCCTGTTATTGCATTCGATCGGAATAATTCAAATACAATTCCGTTAATTTTATCCCAACGGAAAATAGTAACCTAGCCGGGAATCGAACCTAAGACCTTAAAAAGTAAGATCAGGTGACCTAACCACTATGCCACCCCAATTGTATTGGTTTTGAAACTGGGACATTTTTGATCGTGAAGCAATATACTAAGAATGTATTTTGAAAATATATACTACTAGATATAAATGAAGGTTAAATTACTTAACACCCGAAACTATTAAAAAACTTCTTAGCAGAGAAATGCGATACGTATATCCAAATCTTATATAGGTGCGAAATAGTAATGATGTACTGGGCGGTCCACATTTTGATGTATTTGTCGTCATCAAAAATAAGTCAAAATTATTTGTTAAAAATATCAAACAATATTAAAAATATCAAACATATTGGATAGTAAATTATACCGACATAAAATTGTGCAAAGGAGGTAATTATACCTCCTTTGAACGAGTATTTAATGCTATCAGTAATAGTAATGAACGAGTCGATACAAAACTCCGCATGGGACAGACTAATAGAACATTTTATTATTATTATTAGGCTACGCGGTGACAGATGGGGGGAGGAACCCCGCCCACCACGGTAATAGAACAATAAGAAATTGTGTATCTCACATAAATAAATAAAAAGAAATTAAAAAATAATCTGAACTGCCGAACCTCTAGTGCGTTCGTGGGTCGCGAGATAGAGGGAAAGGAAAGAATTGAGAGCGACAGAGAGGCGAAAAGTATGGCTTCGGTCGCGTAATTATTTGCATGTACGTATAATACGAGTTATGTATTTAAATCATATAAAATACCAGGACAGAATACCACAGGAAAAAGCAAATCTTCATGAAAAATATATCAATTTGTAAAGGTTTGAAAAAGGTCCGAATTCCTTGTTTTGGACAGCCGCATGATGTCGATGGCAACTATAGCAATCCTGCATTACCCCTCAGAAAACCCGAAGACAACATAGGAAACGAGAGACCAGAGATCGGGCGGTATGTGTGCTGGAAACAGATACACGACACTAATTAAACAACGGTAAAGTTGTCGAGCGAGACGCCGCCATACCGACCGAAAGGAACGGCTATAGGTGTACCTAAGCAAAATGTAAAATACAATGATTCCGGTCGGTTTGGCTACAAAATATGCGGAAAATATACCAGCAGAATTCCGGGTCCCTGGAGGAGCTAGAAAACGTGATGTACGTGTTTACGAATCATGGGCATTTACCAGCGGACGAACAGCGTGAACACGACACAGAGAGCAGGACCATACTGACGGTTTGCGCCGTAAGACCACAGCGAGGGAGAACGAGAGGAACGTGCGAGCGAGACGCCGCACGGCGCCAAGCCGTCTTGTGGAAACATTTAAGTATAAATAAAGGTGCGGCATTTTAAATGTTAAATTATTTCTTATAAACAATGTAATAAATAAAAAATGCAGCAACGTTTAATTTAATGGCGGGACTTCATTACATTACACTGGATCCACGAAGTAGAGAGCCCCGAGCCAACCACTGAAGAGGAGAAAACACCTAAAGAAGAAGATATGGGAATATTCCGAATTCCCTAGTTAATGCGTATTCATTCCGTATTACTAGATAGAGTCGGGTTTCCATCGAAGTCATCCGATATATCATGTACCTATATGTTTTTTACGACGGGCTCTTTGGTCAATAACAATTTAATTGTACATTTTGTGCACATTTTACTGTATTTTATTGTGAACTACAAAATAAAACAAATTACAATACAGTTTTTTGGTGCCGAGGGCAAACGAACCATCCCACGATATTGTAACGATCGTTGTTGTCTTTTCATCGTAAGACAAGGAGTAAAGATTTTATAATATAACATCTATGGATTTAGTTACGCCACTGTCCAGCGAAGTCCTACCACGACTGTAAAGCCGTATGGGCTCACACTCTCCCTGCTTACTAGTTTTGGAAGGACTACTCCTTCCACTACTGAGCGTATCGTGATGTCTTTATTCTGCCATTATTTCCATGGTGCGCAGGAAGCAAGTTAAAATAAGATTAATAGTGAAATGCATTTTTAAAAACAAGCTTTTATTTAAATGCTCTGAAAGGAAGAAAGAACTTGAAATCTCAAGGTTCTGAAGGGAAGAAATATTTAGAAATACTTTGCAATATTTACCAATATTTTACAATATTTACAGATGAAAAATCTATTTAATCGTTAACCATATATTTAATCTCATCGGAGCAAGTATTTGATGATAAATTGAACATATCCAAACCTTGAAAATTCACGTTATACCATCGAAGAACTTTATAAAAGTACATATTTTGGCTATAATTGGTATTGACCCTCGGTATAGGAAATAACTCACGTGCTATGGTCCTATTAGTTAAAATGGTTGCCAGTACGCCAAAGAAAAAATGTTCATATACTTGCTCTCCTATATCGTGTACTCTCCCAATTAACACCATCCTATCTCCACGAGCTTTTTGAACCACTAAGTTCCCACGGTCTCGGACTCCGGTCAGCCTATGACAGTTTACTAAAAAATCCGAGTCATAATAGTGATTTCTAGTTCTATTCTTTCTGTGTCCATGGTGCAAGACTCTGGAACGATCTCCCAGCAAACATACGAAACTCGCCTTCTTTAGCATCGTTTAAGACTCACCATAAGGATTACTACCTTTCTAAGAAGTAACCAGTTCTTCCCTTTCTCTCCTCTTCCTCTCCCAGTTTCCTCTCCTCGGGCACTATTAGTTTTAACTTCTTTCAGTTGTCTGTATGTTATGCAGACGGTCTGTATATTATGTAATAATCTTTATTTTCACAATGCGCGCATGTGCCACTGAGTTTAGGTTAGTTGTAAGATATTGCCAACTTTTTACAGTGGAACTGCCGCCCAGAGACGACTGGATAAAAAGCCAACTGCAATGGGAGGCCGGTAGCCTTAAATGGTATACTGATGGGTCCAAATCGGGACTTGACGTAGGCTGTGGTATATATGGAGAGCGACCAAACTTCGAAAGAAGTGTAAACTTGGGAAAATACGCCTCCATATTCCAAGAGGAGGTTTACGCCATTATTGAATGTGCGGATATCATCCTCCAAAAGGACTACGCCAACCACCGTATCTATATCCACTCGGATAGCAAAGCAGCTCTTATGGCACTAGCCTCGAATACCATTATTTCAAAGCTAGTGCAAAACTGCATATCACTACTGAATTCCCTGGGCGAAAAGAACAGGGTAATTCTAAGATGGGTTCCCGGCCATGCCGGAATCGAGGGAAATGAAAAAGCCGACGACCTTGCTAGGACGGGAGCAAAGGGAACGTTATACGGCCCTGAACCTTGCTGTGGCGTACCAAAAAGCCTTGCAAACCTAATGCTCAAACAAATGTGTTTAGAACAATCCGTCAACCACTGGAACAAAACGCCAGGGTTGAATCATTCCAAAGCGCTTATTAAGCCTTACGACCGTAAGACGGCCCGTGAGGCCCTATCGCTAAATAGGAACAATCTACGCCTACTGGTAAGGGCGCTCACGGGGCATTGTGGCCTGAACAAACACATGTTCAACCTCAATCTCAAAGACACAAAAATGTGCAGGTTCTGCCAAGGGGCAGAGGAAACTCCCCAGCACCTCATGTGCGAGTGTGGCCCGCTGATGCGTAAAAGATACAGCCACCTGGGTGGTCACTACCTCCAACCTGAGGAGGTAAAACAATCTGGCGCCAAAAGCCTGCTGCGGTTCTTAAATGACACGAGGCTTAGCGCAGAACTATAGTAGGTGGCGAGCACAATAGATCAGCAATGGTCGCAGTGTTACAAGGCTCATAAAGACCTTAAAAAAGCCCCACTCAACAAATAAAATGTATAATATATTACACGTATATAATGTAAATAACACGTATATAATGTATAATTATATATGTTTCTATTAGTAGTATTATCAAAATTTTCCATCACCACGCGGGTGAAACCGCGGGGCGCAGCTAGTATTTAATATACCTACTTATTATAAAAAAATATATCGTCTCTCTAAAATACCTCTGTTATTCTTATCTTAATATATACTAGGTAAACCTCGTAGGAGCAGTTTGATAATGTTTGATTATTCATTATATCATAATTACTGTCGTTTGACGTATGTTGAGCATTACGTTGAGTATTTATTATTATTGTACATAATTATTGAGCATTTATGGATTTTTTATTAGTATTTCAATGATTATTTGTTGCATTAATTTTGGACAATTGATTTCCTTGAATATTTGGTTCTTTTATATTTTTATTATTGGTGTTTAAACATTTTAACTGATTAGACAACAATTTGCTAACCCTAAAAGTAGGTAAAACAAAATACATGACCTACAGCATAGACTACTCCCGACAGCAACCAGCGCCCACCTTTGAATTAAATTTGGAAGAAGACAATGTCCATAATACAATAGAATGCGTCAATGTCATCAAATATCTAGGAATTGAAATCGATCTTCATCTCAGATGGAATGTACATATCAATAGTATTTCAGGGAGGATAAGAAAATTTATTTATATATTCAGAAACCTTAATATAAAAACCGTACGATCAGTATTTTGTGCATTAGTTCAGTCACTTATGTCCTACGACCTATGACCAGGTGAGTGAGAGTAGGCCAAATTTGTTAAACTATAGTTTGTGCACATGGCGGTATAAAAAGAGTTAGATTGGTTATGTGTATTCCATGTCTCTTCGGCCACTTTAATACACTGCTTAAGTCTTCGTTAATGTACCTCACTGTATTATAACGATATATAGGTTTGAAGGTTAAATATACCTGGGACAGTTTTGTCGACAACGATTGTTACAACCACGTATGATGGCGGGTTTGCCCACAGCATTAACAAACACATTAGCTACCACACATAAGCTTGCATACAAAAAACTCCTCTGTATGTTTACTGTAAAGTTAGCTACTATTTCAGTGACGGCTTTTTCAGTTTTCGGGCTGTGAAACGGCCCGAGGCTATTTTCATCTAAAATTCACCGCGCTGCAAATTTATAGTGACTCCGGGCCAACAAATTGCGTTCGGATGACGTATTAATATTATTACAACGTTAGCTGCAGTGAATATTCAACTCTCTCGCTTCTACGTTCGCGCTGGTAACGCCGCGGGTCTCGACGGACACCCGACCCTATCCAGGAATACAAAATAAAACGGATTTGGAAGGAAATTCGGAATATTGCCATTCTTCTTTAGGTGTCTTCTCCTTTTCACATGTGGGCTCTTATCTAAAAACTGTTTTATAAATATATGAACTAATAACAAAATACGCGAGTGTACTATCTACGTTGACATGCACATATATGATCACGATAAAATAAGCAAAGCCAACATAGCCCTCCCCAAAATCCGTTTGAATATAAGTCCTTTATGTATTTAAACTTTAAACTCTTTAATAAACTTCCAAAGTTAATACAAGGTTAAGAACCAAAAATATTCGCCGCATAAACCGTTGGGTTAGCTCGCCACGCCAGAATAGCTCGCAGATGGCAGATTTTTTTCCTATTTTCTTGACACTTATCGTTATATTTTAGATAATTCACACCATATCTTTATAAAATATAGCCTATATGTTATTCTGATGTGTGAGCTGTATTATTGTAAAGTTTCATCAAAATCCATTCAGTAGTTTTTGCGTGAAAGTGTAACAAACATCCATACATACATTCTTACAAACTTTCACGTTTATAATAGTAGTAGGATATTGTAATATTTTTTCGAGGTCATCTACCTTATACATAGCACTTATGATCAACCAGTGTATTCATTATTTTTATAGTGTATAGATCTGTATTCGATCTGCCTTGCGGTAAGGCGTTGGTCCCTCACGGGCGTGTTGGCGTAGTTAGACCGTGGACTGTGTTGTCCCTAAGTCTCTGCGCCCCCTCCATTGAAAAAAAACGATCTGACATCGTTATGACTTCCTGGGGTGGCGGTTTCGCCCGTAGTAGCTGACCACTCTCAAGTATGAAAAAACCAACGATCATTATAATATCTTGAGATGTCGGGGTCACCTACAGCATCGACAAACTTATACTGTTTGTATGCCTCGGCTACGTTCATCGAGTCGATTAGCGAGTTTTCGATGCGGAATATTCTCGAAACTCATTTGTTTAACTATGTACGTACATTGGCCTCTGGGGACGCTAGCAAAATCTAATTTGATATTCCATTTGCGACTTTTGCATGCAGCGAGTTTTCGGTTTTGTCCCAGCCGCAGAGCTGACGGCGCGCCGCCCCCCTGGCCGAGGGCGACCGCCCCCCGCACCTCGGCCTGCATACAGAGCACGAGAGGAGCTTTCGCGAGCGCGCTCAAGGGTCTTACGAGAACGCGCTACTACTTTCGGCCACCGACGCGCTCTCATTAACCGTACTTAGTGACGATTAATGGCATACAAACTGCTCACGTAAACATTCCCTAAGACGAGCTTCACTAACTTATCAACATGGAGTGCACAGCAAATTATACTGGCGAAAAGCGTCGTGCAAGTTTTTATCTAATATCGTTGGATTTTTCTGAAATTGCTGGATCAGCCTTGAATTCATCACAAAGGACTGTTTACTTTACCGACCTACCAGTCGATCAAGAGGTAAAGTATTCTGAACGCGGTTTTTTTTTAGACGTTTACATACATATTGACGATTTACCTTATACCTGCTGACTGGTTACAGAATCGAGGTCACTTGCGCGGTCGTCTCCGTTATGAAGCGGTGATTCAGTGTCAACTGAATCTATCGCGGACCACGACATTTCAATAGTAGTTGCCATAAGGTTAACAACCATCCCCGCTCTATAGGAAACATTACTGTTCCCAGACTCACCGGGCTGTTAGTCGGAGTTCACAATCGATTGGCTGACGCCGCACGGTGTGCAAACCGTCCAGGAACATTCGACGGTTGACTCCTAGGGAGATTAGCCCGCGGGCCAGCGTCCTAATCTACCCTGGCTCTCCCTTCTGCGTGTAGGCCGCCGGATGGGTGTTGACCCGTTAGTATTACTGACCCTGAACGAATGGGTCTTCTTGGCCAACTCCAACAGGGCCAATTAGCTCCCAAATGATAAGACAGTCGAACTTGGGCTAGTATGTTTTGTTATTATGAGATCATTCCATTACACACTATGACGAGGGTTCGAAGATGGATCCGGAAGATTTCCCCTGGAACTACCTGATGAAATGTTCTAAGATAGTGGAGTTTGGGCTCGTTTGCTTTGTTGTCTTGAGTACTTTCCATTACTCATTATGTCGAGGGTCTGAAGATGGAGCCGAAATATTGCTACTGGAACTCCTCGATGGAATGTCCTAAGCTAGTCGAGTTAGGGCTCGTTTGCTTTGATGAATTGAGTACTTTCCATTACATATAATGACGAGGATCTGAAAATGGAGCTGGAAGACTACTACTGCAACTCACTGATGGAAAGTGCTAAGACTTTTCATTACACACGACAAAGAGGGTCTGGAGATGGAGCCGGGAGATTGCCACTAAAACTCTCTGATGAAAAGTAAAGCTTGTGTTAAAAAATACTTTTAATTTATCTCAATCATTATCGATAACGAAGGATTCTTAAATTAATAAAACAACAGTTTGACAGCTTTTAATAGCGGCATAATTTTATGGCAGACCGCGGCAATTTATTGGAATTTCTTGCAATATCACCGCGCTCGACAAAAAGTATTATAACTATGGAAATACTATAGCAATCATAAAAACAATGACTGTGCAATGATTGCATTGAAACTTCGTATATAGAATATTGAAATCTCATTTTGTAAAACAATTAGATAATTATGAATAAATATGAGAAAGTCGAAAAATTGAAAAAACTCGGCATTTCTAACTTGTACCTACTTGTTTTAGGGAAAAATACCGAACCGTATTTAGAAATTGTAAATACTATCGTGATCTTTATTAGATTCTCTATTAAAGGTAATATTTCGTTTAGCTTATTCACAAACAATAATATTTAGATATTAGCTCATAAAAGACAATAAAAATTTCGATGATTTCTTGAAAAAAAAAATGATGTTTTACAGTGGAATTGTTCCAGAAGTATCCGCGAAATGACGTGCGAAATTATTCTAGCGCCCGTCTATGTATCTATGGTAATAATGAGTTATTTGGTATGGATTTTAGGATGCGTTCGAATTAGAAAATAATACTACTGAGCGCTCCGGGAGCAAGCCGCTAATATTGGTCGTTACGTAGTCAACGGTGTTCTGATTTGGTCCAAATTTGGACCAAATTTGGTCGTTACGTAGCCGAAGGGTTAAATGCTTGAATGCTTTTAAATGCAAAGGACACAAACAACCGCGAACATTTGTTTAGCTCAACCTCTAGCTATGCATGTGCTTGAAACGTATATGTTACGTCTCACTCGGTTGCCTTTTCCGCTTCACAGATTACATGGGTTGATTCGAATGATTGACTGAATTATGACTCGATGTGGCTTTGAATTCTAGGGTAGAAATTAATATCAAAGCCAAATTTAATGTAGTAATGTGATCGACTTCAATGCCAAAAGTCATGTCAAGAGTATTTAACCGTTACATTTTCCTATAACTTCCACGTCCTTCCTAATCAATGTGATGTTCTAATAAAGGTTAACTAGAATACACTTTGAGATGGAGCTCTTTTCCCAGATAGTGTTTTTTTATTTTTTATTTGTTTATTCCATTATTACTAATCAACAATACAGTAAAACCAAGACATTGAAAATTAAAATGAATAGAGTTATTACCGTAATTATACAAATAGAATGACACTTATAATACTAGCTATCATATGACCTGATTCTACACCCAAGATTGGCTTTCGATGAGGGGACTCATCACCGGTAAACAACACAGATATGAAATGTTGTATACGTATTTAGTTATGATATCCCGTTCTAAGTTTCACCATGACATGGCTGCTGCACCCAGGGTTCGCTCCCGACGAGGGTACTCCACGACGGTCAACAGCACAGACACCAAATTTAGTATATGCATTCAATTACGACAGTCCGTTCTAATTTTCTTTAAGATAGGACTAAGTCATCCAGGGTTAGCTTCTAACGAGGAAACGCCTCAACGGCCAACAGCACAGACACGAAATTTTGTATACGCATTCAATTATGATTTCACCATGACATGGTTGCTGCACTTCTTGAAGTCGGTTGTGTTTTTGTAAAAAAATTAGATTATTTTATTTTTATTCTAATTATCCTATTTGGAAAATCATATTTTATTGTTACAACGAATTACTGTATCCTCTGGATTAAAGCTTTGCGTGTATTCACTAATCTTTCATGTGACTATTTCTTTCATTTGCCCCCAGATACAAATATGTAGAGGCGTCATCTCAGGAAGATTCACAACACAAATAGAGCGGACTTTATGAATAATGTGCATACTTGTATAGCGCAAGTGCACATTGCACAGTGTAGCTATTCGAGGCAGACGCATCCTAAATATATCGGCTGAAAATTGCAAATGGAACGACGTATGCAGAAATCGCCATCAATTTTGAAATTCATGATATATTCAGTCCGCAAAATCCTGTACGGGTTATTGTGAAAGTTGCAACCCTTTCAAATTCGTAATAGATGATCGGTTAGAATTTTAAACTCTTGCCAGTAGCATATTAAACTGGAATTAAACGAAACAGAAGTTTGAAGGAGATTATTTTAGTAACTAAAGCAACGATTTCTATAGAAATAATCCACGAAAGACCTACCTATCTAGGATAAAGGATGATTAATGCTACACCGGGCCGGGGCCGGGCCGGGCCCCGGCCGGGACACGGCCAGATATCTATAGTATACTTTTGTATGAAGCAATTCATGCTTGGCCGTGCTCCGGCCGTGACCGGCCGTGCCACGACCGGAGCACGGCGTCGAAATGGCGGTGGATATTGTTTTCCCGGCTCCGGTCTGCTAATCGTTCAATGGGAGAGATAGGCTTCACAAATCTTGAATTTTGTTTGGTTAAATCACGTTTTATTTTTCCAAGAAATATACTAAAGCATTCTTTAGACATCCTAAAATAACCGAAAAATTTGCTCTCGTCATCTATTAATTCCTTGTAGAGCGTGGCGAATTCTCCCTCCGATTGTCGTTTTCTCCAGGCTGGATGTACACTCCATCTTCTTTTATTAGATTCAGTTCGTGTTTCGAATACTTCGTCTTCAATGGCAATTGCAATAGCTGCCAACTCAAATTGTGAAAATTGCATTAATAACACACTTATCAATCAAGCGAAAATAGAAATTAAAAAATATTATTATCGCCAAAATAGATGGACACAACACTAGTTATCGCGGACACGGCCGTGGGATAAATAAACTCGGAAACAGCCCGGTCACGCCCGGTGTAGCATGAATGACTGGCCCGGCCGGAGCACGTTGGAAACGACTCGGCCGGGGCCCGGGCCGGTCCCGGCCCGGTGTAGCATGAATCATCCTTAAGTATTACTATTGATGATTACGAGAGTAGCACGACAAAATACGAAACACTCAAGGAACGGACATATGTATTACTCGCCATCCACTATGAATAATAATAACAACATCAATGTGATTCGTTTATTTAACAGTAGGTTATTAATTCTTTAGGAGTCTTTTGGACCTTTAGAGCTAATGGGCCCAGTGCAGATGATCCAGTATGACCCATGTGTTAGGGTATGCCTAACTCACAGGTTGAAGCCTCACCCATCTGGAAGCCTCTAAGTGAATATGCGAGCCCGGGTAGGACTCGGTGCTTGCATGCCAGTTCCGCTGGGAACCGTAGTTCGGGCGCTACCGGACGGTTTGCGCACCGTGCGGCGTTAGCCAATCGACTGTGCACTCCGACAGAAATCTGGGTGCGGTTTCCTATAGTGCGGGGGCGGTTGCTTACCTTGGGGCAGCCGCTCTTGAAACGACCATTCGGCTACCCGATACAGGGCGAACAGCAGGGCAAATACGAGGTGGTCAGCGATAGATTCGGTGGACACCGAATCACCGCTACACAAGGGAGAGGACCGTGCAAGTGACCTCGAACCCGTAACTAGTCGGGAGGCCGGAGAAATCTGACTGTAACTGAAAGTAAGGGCGCGAGTGTCGGGCAGTTGGTTGCAAACCCGGTTTCTCGCGGTAAGGCGTTGGCTTCTTACGGGCGAGTGTCATAACTAGACAGTGGACTGTTTTCTGTTTGACTGTTGTAGAATGGTGAGCAGATGGCGCCTCGGTCCGCGATATATTCAAACTGAATAACCGCTTACGTCAGATAGAGTTCGCGCAAGCAAACTCAGAACCTTGGCCAGAAATCCGGGCAAACGCGTTGGCCTCTGACGGGCAAGTCTTAGGGTGTGGACTGTTTCGTCCTTAAGAATCGTCCTACGTTCACCCCAGACCGAATGAACGATTATTATTGTTATACCTGCCTGGGGTGACAGGTTCACCCATTGTAGGTGAAAGCTCTAAAGTTCCGACTGGAACTGGCCCTGTCAACTACAATGGGTAAACCAGTCACCCCAGGAAGTTTTAACGATATTTGATCTTCTGTCTCCTTGGAGGTGAGCGCAGAAGACTTAAGACAGAACAGTCCACCGTCAAGCTCCGCCACATGCCCGTAAGAAGCCAACGGCTTACCGCGAGATAGCCAGTTGCAACCAGATTACTGCGGTCTCCCGACTGGTTACGAGTTCGAGGTCGCTTGCGCGGTCCTCTCCCTTACGTAGTGGTGAAACGGTGTCAACCGAATCTATCGCGGACCACGGCATCCTTTGCCCGAGTAGCCGGGTAGAATCGGGAAGCCGACGGTCGTTTCAAGAGCAGTCGCCCTAAGGTCAACAACTACCTCGGCTCTATAGGAGACAGTACTGTTTCTAGACTCCCCCGACTGTTAGTCAGAATGCACAATCGATTGGCTTACGCCGCACGGTGCGCAAACCGTCCAGGAGCGCCAGAAGATTGACTCCTGGGGGAAAATAGTCCTCAGGCCATAGTCCTACCCGGGCTCACACTTCATGCATGGATGCCGACGGATGGGTGTTGACCCGTGAGTGTGACCGACCCCGAACAAATTGGTCTTCGTAGCCAACTCCAACAGATCCCATTAGCTCCCAGTTCAAACCGGATAGTGCATCGACCGCCCAGTTCCGCCCGAGCTCTTCCCATGAATCCGCAATCTTCTGATCCCAACCGACTCCGGCTACATGATTGCAGCCTGGTCAGAAGCGGCCCTAACAGATTAAGTCCCTCTAGGAGGAGGCTACCAGATAGGAGTTGAACCGTGAGTTGGGCAGGCCATATGACAGAGTTTGGCCAATACCACCCAAACTGCACGGAAACATTTGAATATCGTCTGGACCATTAGGTCATATCTGAATAACAAACAAAGATCACAAGAATAAGCGCCTGGTGCAATGCGCTGACGAAGGTCACAGATTCGAGGTATCTTGCGTGGCCTCTACCTAACGTTATCGGTATTTCAAAGTCGAAATAATTGCGACCCGAATTGTCTTTTACCCGTCCATATTAATCGGGTACATGTGGCAAATGTATAGTTTAACTATGGATAGTTTAAATCAGGTCGAAAACTACCCCCGCTGCTTAGAAAACGATAGTCTCTAGACTCCCCGGCGGTTATTCGCCGGATTAAGTTACAACTGCCCACGACTGGACTTACAGCCGAGTAGCGAATGATTTCGTGTAGCTTGGGCCATAAGATCCAATTTGTTCTCGGATCGATCAAACTCACGATTCAGCTCCTATTCAGAAGGTTCTTCGTGTGGAAGGCTACCCCGAGTAAGACTCTCGCGTCTCAAGCGTCACCGCTGGTGGATCGGTTTCTCCTGGTGGGATTACCTGCCGGCGCTACGGGACAGTTTGCGCACCATTCGGCGACGCCACTCGGTTGTGCACTCTGACTAATGGATATACTGTCTTCTAAGCAGGTGGGATGGATATTGACCTGTTATCATGTCATTCTTGCAGCGACCCGATCGCGAGTGGTATGACCGGCAAAGAACGCCCAGGTCAGAAATAAATTCTTATCGAATTACCGCTGAAATACAACAGGTAGAGGCTTCATAAGCGACTTCGGTCCTGTATCCTGTCGGGAGGAAAGAGGTATGCTGATGGTTGATTCCAGACGGAGATATCCTTCCAAACTAGTAGACAGGGGCGAGGCTACCCGCAAGGCACTTTCCCGGTGCCTCGCTGTAAGGCGTTGGCCTCTGTCGGGCATGCTGGCATAGCTAGACAGTAGATTTGTATTCTATCTAAGTCTTCTACGCTCATCCTACCGCTGAAAGAACGATCACATATCGTTATGCCAGCCTGGGGTGGTGATTCGTCCTTTGTAGTAGACACCGCCTCACATACATCCGCAGACAGAGTTCACAGAGGCCTTTCCAGGTTATTCCCTCTTCGGGGAGGTTACAGGATGGAAGCTGAACCGTGAGTTGGGCCGACATAAGCAGGACATCTGGCCCAAGCTGCTCGGTTATCCCCATTTGGTCCCCGGGAAATCTTCGGCGATTACAATAGTCTATTATGGTTCATTAACCGAGGCAGCTACCCTAGATATTGAAAAATATAACTGCCGTTTTCTCCCGTGTGAGGTGCAACGTAACGGCTCACCATGCCTGCCACCCCGTCTAGCTCTCTCCCGCTCTCGCTCTATCTCTGCACTCTGCACTACGTATTCCGCCTCCCTAGTTTCCATCCTCGCGGCTAGGTAAACCGACCCTGTTTGCATACCAAATTATTACACCAACTTGCCTATAATAAACACTGCTTGCTTGCTCGCTGCCCTAGTAATAATGGTGAATACTGCCTGTGAATTTACTGCGGAAAAATTGCACGGTTGAGGGAGTTCGGTTTTTTTTAATACTTTAAGTAGAGGTAGTTTGATCCCACCCTCTACTTCTGTTGTGTTATAACAATTGATTTATGAAGTAATTCAAGATGCTACAATATGGTAAGGTGGATAATTCAACAATATCAGGCTACAGCATTTTAATATGCTGCCGCTTGAGGATCGGCGAACTGCTGCGGATATGACTGCGCTACATGACAACGTCAATGGGACGCTGGATAGCTCATACATAGTTTCGAGCATCGCTCTAAAGGTGCCGCAACGTAAAACCCGATCTATACAGTTATTCGAGCCCCCGAGACAACATTCTAACCACGCGCAATTCAATGCTTAACCGATTGCCACGTACGTATAATGATAAATTCACAGGCTTGACATTTATAGTAGAAACAAAATTAGCTTCAAATCGGCAGTACGAACCGCCCTTGAAGCTGCAGCGACAACTGCCAGTAATTATTGATTTGTAATATGTATGTATAAATATAATATAACTCATATATATATATTCCCATTTACTTATGTTGAATTTATGTTGTATAAGTATGATTTATATGTTTGCGGTTAACTCTACAACTTTTGGGGTCAGTTGATTAATAAATATTTACGGATGTATTGTATTTTTTGTTTCATAATTTAGTTTGTAAAATATTTTTCAAATAATTTCGAACGGCGTAAGTTATAGGTAATCGGCATAAGAACATGTTTTTTTAAAGAATTATGTATCTAATTATAAGTTCATGCTGTTACTTACCTAAATAAATAAAATAAAATAAAAAATGTCGTTTTGATGGCGAAAGTAATAGCATTGATTATAAAGGGTATTAGTTTGCCTAATGCCGTACTTCGTTTTGGCAGCATTTACTAGGAAAGGCAGCGTGTAGATGTGGTACTTATTTCCAAACATTTCCTAAAAGTTTTATTTCAACTTGCAATGTTCGTATGTAATTCGGCAGTTTCAAAATGTCCAAACCATTTTAACCACTTCCTGGTATCCGATTGAGCTGGAATTTGGCATACTTATGTAAGGTTTGGTGACAATGCAATAGTATAGTGCCATCGAGCTTATTTGATGATAGAACCGGGATATAGGGACTGGAAGTAACTGATGGTAAGTGGTTCATTTATTAAAATGGTTTGAACATTTCAAAATGTCCAAACCATTTTAACTACTTCCTGGTATTAGATTGAGCTGGAATTTAGCATACTTATGTAAGTTTGGTGACAATGCAATAGTATGGTGCCATCGAGCTGATTTGATGATGGAGTCGGGATGTAGGGACTGGAAGTGACTGGTGGCAAGTGGTAGGACTGTCGAATTTGGGCTATTGTGTTTTGTAATCCTGAGTACTTTCTATTACTTATAACGATGAAGGTCTGACGATGGAGCCGGAAGATGTCCACTGGAAGTCCTTGATGGAAAGTGCTAACATAGTCGAGTTTGGTCTCGTATCTTTCTTGAATGGTATATTCGATTGCTCTGACTTGGTGGGCGAGATCAATATTAACGCCCCAATAAGGATCACACGCCAATTCGAATTGTTTTGATTGCCGCGTTTTAAAACTGATGCATCAAGGAATGGAGTACTCACACACTGCTGAGAACTTTATAATACCCATTTAAATGGTATTGATACGTTTAATAATTCCATAATCACTTATAAATACTCCGTAAATCAAACCCTAACCGATACAATAAGCTGACTATTTGTTTTAGGTATTTTTATTGATTATCATTATTATTATATTTTATATACGCCACTCCACACCTACACCCTCAACACACTCCCACAAACACATACACACACACCCTTAATACTAGACTCTTATATAGTACTAAAATTGAAGGTACGTTAGCTTTATTAAGTAGTTTTGTTTTAAACGTAATTTTACATAAATTTTATTGAAATCCGTAACCGGTTATATTTGTTTGGTTTTAAAATATTATTACTGTAATATTGTGTGATTTCTCAATAAAGAAACGAATTAAATGGAATTTATACTTTTAATTTTTAATCCTGTCCTTTTTCCAATATGGCGGCGTTCGTGGTATGGCGGTGTACTGTAGATGACGCTCTAAACACGCCTATACGGTATCCTATATCGAAATAAAATATTTATATAATATAACAAGTTTTTAAATCATAGCACTTAATATTTAAATAATATTTACATACATATGTCATTTTTTTATTTAGTATACAGTATCTAATAATTACGCACTTTAACATTCAGATAGACTAATACGTGGCGTTCTATCTCTACGTATTATTTCTGTGATGTAGTCAGCCAATATGAAGTTTCGATAGATGGCACTAAAATTTGAATGTCATTATTGATATCATCGGGTAAACAGTGGGATTTTAGGAATCATTTCTTTATAAATGACTCAAATAGCTATTTTGTGTGTTAAAAAAAACTAGTAAATTTCGAGTAAGAATTTCGTCGAAAAACTCTCTAATTACTCGAATTATGAATTATCATCGTATCCTTTTGAACATTTGACGAAATAGCGATGCGATGAAATAGCGATTCTTGCTTCGTATTAAGAACATTCGAACTAAATTATTCGAATGTAATGTTACGAAAACAACTCTACCTTCTTTTATATTAAGCCTACCTTAGTACAGGGGAGGCCTAGTTAGGATGGCTTTGGCTTTTAATAAAGAATTTTGAATTTGAATTTGACTTTGTGGAATATTTTCTTTACATAAGGTGAAATGGACCAGGATAAGCATATTAATTTTATTTATTAGACATGTATTCTATCTGTATATGCCGAAATATTTTAATTGTAATTGTATCCATTACATTTGATGGAAACAATAACAGTAGCGAGAATATATGTTATGTTATAACATCGTAAATCATCCATTTTTTTTTATATCTACTGATGTTATTTTCGATGAAATGATGAATCATTAAAAAATCCGCAGCATACGACCAAACAAAAGCAGATTTACCATATTTCCGATCCGCCAAAAAAATCACAGACTGTAAAGTTCGTGGTAAAGCAAGCTGAAGACTCGATGCTGATGTTTTGTTTATCGACACAGCACTCGAAGAATCCTATAAAATCACTCTCACGGGAAGTTCATTTTGCCTGTAACTGGGCCTTAAAGCGATATGATACCTGGGAACGACCATATCTGAGGAATTATAGTTTTATGAGTATTTTGAAAATATAAGCATTCATTTTAAAAAAGGAACCAATTTAAAATTTGGACTCAAAAAAGTTGCTCATTGCCTTGGAAATTAAGGCTTTACACTGATTTCGAAAACTTTCAGGCGCGTTTACTCCTACAATGTAAGCGGTGAGTGTGTTTTATTATAATTGAATTATATTGACTGGTTAATTTTCAAGGGCAACACTTAGCCACATTTTTTAATTAGGTCCTAAATGATTACAATTAATTATAACGTGAGAGCGCTCTGAGAGTTACGTTAAATATGCTTTGCCGTTAACACCCTTATGCCACCCCTGCGTAAAGATAGTTATTCTGTGCTAGCGCTGCGATTAGTAAACGTCTGGTTCCCGGCGCTAGCGGACGTGGAATCTGCGCTTGACGCTTTGTCAACGCTGGATTTTATTGGTCAAACCCTACAAAATTGACTCCGTCTATTTTTTCGTGTGTCCGCCCATTTCGGATATTTTTCTGAGGTCTCATGTCGCCTTAGGTTGAAAATCTAATAGATTTTTCATCTATCTATTCTAATGGATAATCTAATAGATTTCCATTAATTAATTAGGATATTAAATTGCTCAAGTCATAGTAGGTACGTTTTGGCAGCCCTTCTTTGTTGGCGACATGCAGATGTCGCTGAGAGCATTTTCTGACGAAATTAATAGCAATTTATTTAGATATCTATAATAACACTGATAATATAAAACTTTTTATAAAAGACTATAAAAACCAAAAAGACTATAAAGACTAGATTTTAAAAACCAAATAATAAAAAACATTCAGCTATTAGTACCATCTATCGTATTTTTTTAAATAGGGTGCTTTATTTATTTCTTTATTTATTTAGTATAATAGTTACGATAAACAATACTCTAATAATACATGGTTATCGCTAATTAATTAATAATTGCGTATGCGCCGTTTATGTCATGATTTACAAAAGTCATCCTTTAAAGTTATCGAAAGTTATCATCCTTTAAAGTTTTATGTCATGATTTACAAAAATAATATCCTTTAAAGTTATCGAAATATCGAATAAATTTACAGTAAATTCTGAAAAACAATTAAATTGAAAAAAACATATGTGTAAAATTTTGTCTGGAATAAATAATAAAAACATACGATAAATTATCAATTTGTCTCATAATACGCTATTTATAATGGACTTAACTGCTAATGGTCCCAGGTTAAAGAAATCAATGTTATCGGTTTTTAGTGTTATATAACCGGCATGTACGTGAGATAGGATTGTGGAAAGATTGATTTGTCTGCGAAGTGGGAAGGTGAAATGTTAGGTGCTGCCTCAGTCGCCTGAATGGTACGTTGAAATTTAACACTTCTAATAAATTTAATTACAACAATACGAAAAGAGATAATGCCATCTATTAGACTCTATCTGAACGTTAAATTGCGTAATTATTACGTATTAAAACCTGTACACGAAATTAAAAAAAATATATGTAAATAAGCTATGATTTAAAAATCGTTTGTTATAATATTATTATTTTATACTGTATATGCATGTTTAGAGCGCCATCTACAATGCGCCGCCATAATGTTAAGCCACGAAAGTCGCAATAGGGAATCTGTAACTTCCATCTACACGTTGTGTTTCCTAGTAAAATCCCGGTTGTCAAATTGTAGTATGCCGTGGAGCAATCTAATACGCTATATAATCAAGGGTTCAATACAATAAACGCCAACGTATAATTTATCTAGCAAATAAAGTTTTATGTTTACGAGAATTTTAACGAAGAGCAAGCATGTCAAATCGAAAACGCTCTTAAATTCGATAAATAAAATACGTTGCACCAACCTAGTCGCCGGACCGATATAGCTCAATCCGCTTTTATATTTCTGCGTTTGTTTCTTTTGGTAATTGATTTTGGCAGGCAGCGGTGACCGCAATCGCTTGATTTATGTCTTCTTCAATCGCCTTCAATAAAGGAATGACCGTCGAATTACCAGCCTTTTCGCTTTGCCAGCAATATACTCTATCTTGATTTTTATTACGTCTAAACTCTGTGATTTGAGATCAGATGAAAATATTGTCAAGGCTGTAGACAGCATAATAATATAACTAAAATTTACATCCAGGATAAAACTGATATATTCAACGTAATATATTTTGAGTAAATCGTCGACAACCACTATCAAGCAGTGAAAAAAGTCTACCGCGTGTATTGAAATTTTTGTAAAAATATGACTCATAGCGATTTTTTTAAGTCTTTCGTAATATTTTGAGCAATTTTAATATTTAAATCTTTTCCGTAAGTCAAAATCTGAACCTTTTTGCAATTTTCATTTTTTCTTGTTTCGTACTTAGCCTAAACTTTTCTAGCGTGGCAACTTATATCGAGCGACTTAGCCGAACGCAACCAACTACTGAAGAGAGGACTGGTCGAACGCCGCCACACATACGTCAGACTGTCATACGATCGGAGCGGACGGTCGATATCGCCGCTGCCGTGATTCCTGTTTTGTATATTTATATTTTGCTCGCGTGCGCGTTGTATTGTATTGTAACCGAGAATAAATCTGTGCAGCCACTGGAACAAGGCGTTTATCTAGAATCCTGCAATCCTTCACCAGCGACATTTAGAGGTTGTCCGAGTAGACCGTACCTCATTACATCTTGTAATAATACAACTTCAATCTATATTGGTAATACGTACCAAGTAAATTATTAAAAACGTGATGATGGGATATTTTTACGTTTTTAATTTTTCATTATAATCTTTCAAAGAAAACTTATATAGTTTCAATTTGTTCGCCACAATATCATATCAAATCAAATCATATTCTCGTTCAAAAATCCCGTTTGATGTAGAAAATAAAGACATGAAATAAACAATTCAAATATAACAATTAAATGTTATATAACATTAAAAAAGGTTCAAAAAACCCGTTTAGGGTGTAGAAAATAAAAACATGAAATAAACAATTCAAATGTAACAATATTTGTATGTGTATATGTGTATATATGTATGTAACTAACCCTTTATTATATATATTTGTATTAATACGTGTACTATTTTATGCCATTATCTTAGTGTTAGTATTGAAAGTAGTCTATTAGTCAGTATTACTCAAACGTCAGTACTACTCAAAAACAAAGGCTATATATTTCGTATGCCCAGATACAGGCTGTTCGGTCTAGTTGGGCATTCATCTAGAATGATCGTATGGGTTGTGTTCATTTTCTTATTGCTTATATAAATAGTTACAAATCATATCTGTACGATCTCACTGTTAACTCTCTACCAAGTTGTAACAAATAAATAAATAAATAATTAAATGTTAGATAACATAAATCCCTAAGTTAAAACTCACTAAAACTGTACAAACATTTAGATAACAAATATTGTTTAGTTCGTTTTCTAAACTCTACATAATTATTAATGTCTTTCAAGATATTCAAATATAGATTACAAAAAAAAATACAAAAAGGTGATGACTTCAGATTTTATTTATTTTTATTAAGGAAAAAATACAATAATGAAGTTGCTCATCATATTACGAAAGACTTAAAAAATCGCAACAAGATTCATATTTTTATAAAATTTAAAATGCATGCAGGGGTCTCTTATATTTGATTACAAAATTTCAATTTGTCACTGTTTGAGAGAAATAGTCGCCATAAAGATTTCAATATCTTGACCATACCGTCTATTTTTGTAAAGTGGTGGTCAAAATAAATAGGTACATTATAATAAACATAATAATGAAAATAAGACGAAAATTGATTTCATATATCAATATAATATCGAAGGGATATAAGGACAAGCAAGGATACAGGCGGAGGTAGTGGGGGGGTGGGGGGAGGAGGGGAGGGAAGGTGTATTTATACATTAATCAAATGTCTTTTAATACATTTCTACAACCCGATCAGGTTTTCAAGTTGGGTCAGTGGCAATGGCACAGAGTTCCATATTCGGGCTGCCTGCACTGCAAATGAACAGCACATGAATGTTGATGAATGTTGAGGTATAGCCAGTAATAGATTTTCCTGAGAGCGTAATTAGATTGATTTCAGTGCAATCTGTCTTTGAAGCTGACAACAAAATTAAGGTCACTGACAATATCAACACATCTCTATGCAATGCAACTCAATTCATCTATGCATCTCTGTTCAATGCAAACACGATGTCTCTAAATATGTCTACAACGGTTATTTTATATTTTAACAGCAATAAATCATATTTAAAACTTTTTTAAGGACGATATTTAAGGCAATTTAGTTTAATTAGCATTTGACTAAAACTTTTACATATTTTTTTGAAATATTAGAGTTTAGTCCACCCTGTTTGTGAATGGGCTGATTTTCATGATTTTATCCACATTTTCGACTTAATAGCTTCCCGCGCTTGGTGCATATTTGATATCGAAATTACCCGAACGGAATCGACGAAATCAAAATCGCACGTGATTGCCTGTTACAATGCCAGTACTATAAACACTATTCACATTTTCAGCTGCCCGACTTGCGTTTTCGCCTTTATCGAAGGGAAATTGTAAAATATGGCGTATTTCCTCTTTGCAGGTGTCTATCTTTTACGCGCACTCAAACAAAACTGAGTCAGCCAGTCAAAAAACTGTCATAGATTTTTTAGAAAGAAATCTCATCTTTCTAACGCCATTTAAAGTAACCCGATCGGACGTATAGAGCGCGAGATACAGATTACTAAAAACACTATTGGAAAAATAATGGATTTCTTTTTACTACACTTAAATTAACGAGCCACTTCCCATAGTAAAGCGCCAATGTATATGATTTCACACTTGATATGACACTCAGCACTCCTGCATCGGCTCCCGTTTGTAACAATAATCTATTCATCCCATATTCAATTTACCACTTGGCTGGGTTGCGGATACACTGAACTAAATTTGGTTATGGCAACTCGGCATAATTGCGTTTTGGGAACGAATAGCGAATTATAGGCAATATGGTTACATAAATTGCATAAATTATTGAAGTTGTCATTATAGCAAAGAGACTTCCGGACGTGATTATCAATAAGGTGTTCATTAATATTTACAACACATTTACTATTAATTTTGGGAGATCGAAAACTTATAATTTGTGCATTTCGATAACATTAGGTCATAGAGATTATTTTTCTATTTTGTATCCAATAGATTTAAGAGAAATTTAGTACAAGAGTCTTTGCTAAACTGTTTATAACATATCTTCAAGCTGTGAAGACTTTGTCTTTGTCTATCTGGGCTCCATGATATGCAACGACGAAAACTGTGAAAAAAAAATCTCACGCAGAAGCCAGATGGCAAGATCGGCCATGAGCAAGCTAGAAAAGCTGTGGAAGAATCGGGGTATAAGCAAGCGGACTAAGGTCAGGCTGGTTCGAGCTCTGGTTTTCTCGATCTTTCTCTATGCATCGGAGACATGGACCCTGAAGGCTCGGATACGCACCAAAATCGATGCACTGGAGATGTGGTGTTAGCGTAAAATGCTAGGAATCCCATTGACAGCACGCCGCACCAGCAAATCTGTCCTGGTAGAACTCGGCATCCAAGTGAGGCTCTCCACCGTATGCATGAGAAGGGTCCTGCAGTTCTTCACCTCATCAAAGAAGTTACAAAAGGGTCAATACAATCTGCGACCCGCCATGCAGAAGACAGGTCGAAGTGGAGGAGCCTCGTAGGCAAACTGTTGTCTAGTGGCCACGATCCTCAGTAATGAGGGAACGACGGAGAAGAAGATATGAGATATCTGAACCTGTTAGAAGTATCGGTCGGAACTTCTGTAATTTTGAACAGACTGAACAGTCTAATTTTGAACTTCTGTAATTTTGAACAGACGGAATTTACACAGACTGACTCTACACTTTAGGGTACTTTATTAGGGTATGCCTTCTTAT
Organism: Micropterix aruncella; assembly: GCA_944548615.1. NCBI lineage: Eukaryota > Metazoa > Arthropoda > Insecta > Lepidoptera > Micropterigidae > Micropterix > Micropterix aruncella. Next base: position 5,571,962 of record OX155972.1, on the reverse strand, counting down.
TTCTATAATCTCTTCTCTCCACTTTCATCTCATGGTCTTCCATTGCGCTCTCAGACAAACCTATTACTGGCTATACCTAAAAATTCAGAAAAAAATATGTCTAAGTCATTGGCAGTGTAGGCGGACCGATTATGGAACTCTGTGCTTTATGTCCTAGGACAACTTGAAGCCCTGATCGAGTTTTGAAAATCTATTAATTTGAAAATCGGGTTTTGAAAATCTATTTTACCGTAAAAATGACACAGCGAGGAGATCGCATCTATTGTTTAATGTGCCGTACCATCGTACAAATATTTCTGTAGACAGGCCAGTGGGAAGGGTTATAGCTCTTCTTAATTCCTTACCCAAAGAAATAGACATTTTTTGTATATCCCTCTGGCAGCTAAAAGGCAACTCCCTGCTATCTAATGTTTATCATATTCTGTCTTTTATTTAGTTTTATATTTTTATGTTTTTTTCTTGTTCAATGTTAGCATTAATTTAGTTATGTAAGTCATTTATTTTTAGACTTACACTCTAGCTTTAATATTCAAGGTAGAATTGGATTCGTATGTAATGCTCTTGAATAATAATTGATACTAATAAATAAATAAATAAGTTAAGAGAACTTTACTTAAAGTACGAATATCCGCGAGAGAGATACGCGCAATGTGTCATATCGGAGAGAGGCCCGGTTTTCTTTCGACTCAAAATCCGAGTTGGTTTAAAAACCGCACTTTAACTTCTGAGAACATCAGAAATTACTTACTTTAACCCTTCGAGTAGCGGCATAATTTCATGGTAGATCGCGGCAATTTATTGCAATTTCTTGCAATATCGCCGCGCTCGACAAAATGTACTATAACTATGTAAATTTTATAGCACTCATAAAAAGAATAACTGTGCAATGATCGCATTAAAATTTCGTATTTAGAATATTGAAATTTCATTTTGTAAAACAATTATATAATTATGAATAAATATAAGAAATTCGAAAAAGTGAAAAAAACTCGGCATTTTTAACTTGTACTTGTCTTACGGAAAAATACGGAATCCTATTTATAAATTGTGAATAGCAACGTGATCTTTATTAGATTCTATATCAAAGGTAATATTTCGTTTTGATTATTTACATACAAAAATATTTAGATATTAGCTCTTATAACCAATAAAAATTTTGATGATTTCTCGAAAAAAAAAATGTTGATGTTTGACAATGAAATTTTACCACAAATATCTGCGAAATGACGCGCGAAATTATTCTAACGGCCGTCTATATATCAATGGTAATAATGAGATATTTGGTATTGATTTTAGGGTGCGTTCGAATTAGAAAATAATATTGCTGTGCGCTCCGGGAGCAAGCCGCCAATATTGGTCGTTACGTGTCTTCTGATGTGCAACCAAATTTGGTCGTTACGTAGCCGAAGGTTTAAATAAGTTCTTGAAGAACATATCGTCCCATTCGCGGGTTTTCTAAAAATTCTTTGGGGGTTTTATAAAATTCTTACTATCGCAAGATGATGTTCGCCGAAACGGTGCTGCTTCTGTCCTCCGGTAACTTCAAGAGGTCGGTGTGCAAGCAATGGGATGATCCAGCATGAGTTCTGATTTAAATCCGATCGAGTACGTATGGACGACTTATAAATACGAGTTAAAAGTCGACGGTTTGCTCTATAAAACATCCGCGAGCTGAAAGCAGCTGTACTTGAAAAAATAGAAAGAAAATTCTTTAAGAAAAGTTTTTAAAATATCGTTGTGAAGCCATGATAAGAAGGCAAGGGGGAAACACCCCTGACCTACAAAAAAATATATAGTGTATTGTGCCTTTTATTTGTTTTTTTTTTCTGTAATTTCCTAGGTACATTGATGTTTTTGATTTTGTTTAAAACAGTGTTTCTTTACGTCTTTCAGGAAAACACATTGACAACTGTTATTCCTTGGTATTTTTTCTTTGCTTAAGGTCTTTTACAATAAATGACATAATCGGAAATATATCTGTTTTGAATAAGCTATTTCCAAATAGAATTTTGCATATAACCCGTTTTTTTACACGACTGCCCAGCAAAAAAGAAGTGTAATGTGTTAAGGGTTCATCTTTGCATGCTTTCCGTTTCTTTATTCCACCATAGCTTCCAAACTTTTAAACCGATTTAGAAGTATGTGGTATTGTCTGAATCGTTACATCATCCCGAGTGTCTTAGGGCACCTTAACTGTCTAAATATCAAGTAAGTAGTTGTCTAAATGTTCAAAAGAAAATAAATTAACATAAATGTATTGTGTTTACTGTCAAACAAAAGGTCTGATTGAGTACATTCCAGATATATACATGTATCTATATGGATAAATACATAAACCAGAGCCAATTTTATGGTGAGCATGACCTGATTCTGCAACCAGGGTTGGCTCCCGACAAGGGGACGCCTCAACGGTCAATAGCGCAGTCACGAAATTTTGTAAGCATTCAATTATGATAGCCCGTTCTAAGTTTGAGGTGACTCCTCAACGGTCAACAGAACAGACACGAAATTATGTATACGCATTCAATTATGATAGCCCGTTCTAAGTTTCAGTATGACATGGCTGCTGCACCTAGGGTTGGCACGGTACAGAGCATTTTAAAACAAGCTTGTTTTTAAAAATGTGATTTAACTGTTAACTTATTATTCTTTTTAATTGAAAGCCAGTGTATATTAGAATTCGATTTTCTAGATCTTCTCGGAGTTGGTCAAGCCAGGATTTTAGGCTTCTATTACAGTACCGCCACTGAGAGAAACATGCTAAATAACCGCGACAGTTTTAATTACTTTCTCACCTGGCTTGAATACTTGATGACTTTCTTCTAGGTTGCTTACTTCAGCTTTGTGCCGTGTTCTTCCACCAGCTACAGGCTAAGTAAGTATGAGATCGCCCGAGCGGCTCTCTCTCTGAATTTCAGTAAAGTTTAGCCGTGTGTCGCTGACACGTCTTTGCGGTTAACTTCCCGCCCGCTTTCGCGAGGAACTTAGTTTGCGAATAAGCACACTCCCTCCCTCACTATCGCGTTTGACCCGCTTTTGGCTTATTTCGCTTACGCCAACTTTCGCACTTTTCCATTTCGCTGAAATGTCAAGTTTGAAAGTCAAACATCTCTTTGGATTTGTTATTTTTAGATCTATTCTGCGATTTGCGCTCGATTTTGCGATCAAATGCTACTCTTGCTGATACAAATTTTGACTCGTAATCTTTTTCAAAAATAGCAACGATAGTCTCCACAGTCTAAACACACCGTACGGAAAATTTGAAATTCTATAGCCCTGTAACGGTTAGCAACATATATAATTTTGCGACTACCAATTAATTCAGACAGTAACATTTTTCGCAGGAATTCTGTCTGACCTAATTTATAGCATAATTAATCAGAATTCACAAACGTGTCTTTCACGCTCAGCATTTTTTAAACGTTTCTTTTAATATACGAATGTACACTCTGACGTCATTCTGAACTTTTCAACGTCAAAATGTTGGCTTTATAAACTGCAATTTTTCATATATAAAATCACTCTTTCACTGACATCGACTATTCTGCTAAGCGTCTCTCTGTATATATTAATCGAATATTAAATTGTTCAAATACTAATGTTTGTGTTTCTCTTTACTCTCTTGTCCGCTGAGGAAAAAATCGTCATAAGATTGGAAGTCTGGTTTTCGCACATCATCAGAAAGAGCGACCAGACACTCTTCTAACAGCCCAAACACATTTTGGTTTTATAGATATAAAATTTATAACAAACTGTAAGTATCTATAGAAACACGCAGAAACATAAATTTAAATTTAAAATTATGGATTTTTTACTTCAACTTGGGAAAAATGAAGCGGTAAAGATAATAAGTTATATTTTAAAATAAACTTCTCTTCGTTATTATTGTCACACATATTTTATATTGTTTATTTTTTTATTTTCCTACAAACTCCATCTTCTGGCATAATATATTAATTTTAATTGTACGATCATGATATATCTATATTTTTAAATATAATTATGTTTAATTTTGTTTCGTTTGCCTGTTGAGCGGTAAAACTTTTTACTTGTGATAAAATTATGAGTGTGGTTCGGTTAGTACTGAGTGCTATGATTTATTTCCTGACTGCCAAAAGAAGGGTTATATTTTTACTGCTTATGTATGTATGTATTTGCATGCCAATTTGACTCTATTACCGTTATTTGTATATGCAGTAAAAGAGAAAAGTCTTTGGTTTAAACACTTGAGACGATAAATTTACTTATTTTGATAAGAATTCATAATTGTTGATAATATGACCAATAAACATGACCTAGCGATTTAAATTATTTTTTAATATAAAAAACTACTTTTTGTGACTTAAATATAAAAGTTAGACATATGCTGTCGCTAACTTTTTTGTAGGCATTATCAAGCTTTACAACTTTTTTCTAGAACTTAATCATATATCTCTCATCGTTAAGGCAGCGTTAGTTAGAAACGTTTTCGTTCGACTGTTTTTTCTCCGACTTACTTTGCAAATCCGACTACCACGAAAAAGTCTTGACATTTTTGGATTCATATATAGCCTATGACGCTCACAAATAACGTGGCTTTCTATTAGTAAAAGAATTTTCAAAATCGGTTCACCAGATCCAGAGATTACTTCCTACAACCTCATAACCTTTACCTCTTTATAATATTAGTATAGATTAGATGTGCCTAAATATACAAAACTTAACGCTGTACATTGAGTCGCTATAAAGTAGTAAGGGCTATCGCCTAGTTAAATAGATTCTGCATTGAAAACAATTTAAGTGTAATTTATTGAATAAATATATTAATATAATTTTTACTACTGATGTTTTGTCACGCTGATTTTGGGAACTAATTGAACCCTGTTGCAGTTTGGTCACTAAGACCCATATGTTTAGAATCGGTCAAACGCACGGGTCAAAAGTAACACCCATCCGGCGGCCTCCAAGCAGAAATGCGAGCCCGTGTAGGACTCTGGCCTACGTGCCAATTTCCCCTAGGAGTAAACCTTCGGGCGCTCCTGAACGGTTTGCGCACCGTGCGGCGTCAGCCAATCGATTGTGCATTCCGACCGACAGCCGGGGGAGTCTGGAAATAGTATTTTTTCTTGTAGAGCAAGGATAGTTTTTAAACTTACGGCAACTGCTCTTGAAACAGCCATTCGGCAAACCCGATCCCGGGTGAAGAGCCGGGCAAAAGATGCCGTGGTCCGCAATAGATTCAGTGAACACCGTATCACCGCTACGTAAGGGAGAGGACCGTGCAAGCGACCTCGATCCTGTAACCAGTCAGGAGGTAGGGGGTATCCTGACGGTTAATTCCAGATGGAGATATCCTCACTGTAGTTATCAGGAGATCCTCACTGTAAGCCGTCAGGAGATACGCTCACCTCACAGGAGACAGAACGATCTAATATCGTTAACACTTCCTGAGGTGATGGATTCGCCCGTTGTAGTTGACAGCTCTAGTGGTCGCGCTAGCAAGTTGTAAGATTATAATCATATCTTTTTAATGTTCCCACGTATAACTAATTCTCAATAAATGCAATTAAATACGTGGAGCTTGAAATGTCACGCAACTTTTTTCATCACAGCCCTCAATTTCAAGAGATTAACTAAGTATTATTATACCGTCTTAGAATGCTTCAGAGCATAGCTTGATTATGACCGATATTAAGTTCGTCTGAGATGGGATAACGTAAAGAATTACTCGTTAATAACAAGAGATTAATGCGACACTAAAATTGTTTTAAGAGCGGTAATAATCCCTTTTATATTATTATCATCTTATCTCTTGGACTTGGTGAAGATGCAAGAAAAAGTTACATTGTTCTTATAAATGATGTAATAATCCTAATCCCAATTAACATCGCTTGCCGTAATAAATATATATGATACTTTTGGTTATCTTCGTCAGCTGGACGAGCCGTACAATTTAACACTTTAACAGCGGATCACGTACTCAGTACGTGATACAAAATATTCTTTAACTCGCGAATCACATACTGAGGACGTGATCGAATTGAATTCAGTTTGTTTAAAAATCACATACTCGTTTCGTTATTCGCGTCATACCAGCGTGTAGCTTAGTTGTTTGTCTATATGCCATTCATTAGCATGAATTCATAACGTGAACAAAAATTAGCATGAATTCAGAGCGTAAACCGAAAAAAACGAAGGTGTCGAGAGTCTGCAAAGTTTGCGCAGACATTGGAAAGGAGCAAACTGGCAAACGAGGACACAAGGAGACAATCTACCTTTGCCCAGATTGCCTATTGCAATGTACTACTATGCTTCTATCCATGTTTCAAAAAAATCACACGAAAACGAATTATTGTCAATGATAACTTCATGTACAACTTTTTTTTTCTCAGAAAAAAATTCTTTTTTTAATAAATAATTTCATAACTTATCATATATTTCTTCCATTTTTAATTTTTATCCAGAAGATGTAAAAGTCAATCAAATGATACAAGACAAATTGTTTATATATCTAATCAGGTTATTTTTTATAGCCATTATAATAATGCTAGAAAACTCCCGAGGGCAACGTAACATGCGCTATAAAAATCGGCCGCTGGTAAATTGTTAATATTTTAGTCCACCCCGAACAACGGCGGTTGCAATATTGCCGAAACGTCGGGAGTTATATACTTAACGCGGTAAACGCGTTTTTATCTTATTTATAATTTAATGTTGTCCCTCACTAGTACCTAATCATTATAATAATTTTAGGTTTCTATATCTCTATGTTCAACGACCTGAAAAATGGTCCTTTTAAAATACCCTAACTTTTAAATGACTTGAAATTTAGACTCCTGAGAAGTCAAGTAATCAGTGTAATTCATAAAGAAATATCAAAAATGTTTGAAAGTTCAAGAACATACATACCCTGTAGGTAAGGGTTATGCTTTGAAATTCAAAAGATATACTCCTGAGTAATCAAATAAGCGCCATGACTCACAAAAACTCCAAAGAGTTTCAAAAATGTTTAAAATTTCCAAAATGGTTCCTTCGGGCAAGGGCTAAATTGAAATTTAAAACATAGATTCCTTAAGGGTCGAATAGGCGAAGCGATCCATAAAATGGCAAAGACAAAAATGATTATTAGTTCAATGAAAGTTTAAACGACAAACGAAAATCGAAACTATTTTTTTTTATTTGTCCCAAAATGTTTCTTCAAAAGTTGCTTAGTTGCTCATACTGATTCACCCTCTTGAAGGATGCCGGTTAATTAAAACTCATCCTGTATAATACACTAACTTTCTCGAAAATTGATATTATCTATATATTATATAAAACAAAGTCGGGTTTGTTCGAACACTTATAACTCGAGAACGGCAGGACCGATTTTCATGTTTTTTATTTGTAGTATTTGTCTCCGTCCCGAATAGCAGAATAACTATTTAAAAAGAAAATTGAAAAGTTGACAAAAATAAAAATAAAATGAAAACATTTTCTCATACAAAATCTAAATCCGTGTTTTTCTCATGGTTTTCTCCGTGTTTTTTTCACGTGGGATGTTCACGTGTCGGCAAATCATTCGCTTTATTTGTTCTTGCGCATGATAAAAAAACAAAAAAAAACGTATATCACAAGGTGCTTCAATGAAGAGAATTAAACCGAGTGCATCCCATGCTGCACAATATGTAAATAGATTAATTCAATCATGTCGTGCTGTCACGCGATTGATATACTTAAATTTTGTAGTTTTATATTTCTTTTTGTGTTAATATCTTAATAAAGTAGTGAACTTAATATTTATTTTATGATATGATACATCTATAATTACAAGTACCTATGTTCTAAGAAAAAAAAACTTTTTTTTAAATTATTAAATTAATATTTATTATATAGCTAGCTAAAACTTTTTTTATTAAATATTAAGTTCAACTATTCTGTAACACGACATTCATTGACTGTTAGGCGGTACGAAGTTCGCCAGGTCAGCTAGTATACTAATAAATTAAATCTGAATCTGTGTATGCGAAATAATATTCAACGGATTATGGTTACGTTAAACGAGCCGCACACTGTATTTGTGTAAAACGGAATCCTCTTGAGGCTAGCTCGTTCGCAATTACAGGTACATGCATGTGGGAACATAAGAGAGTTCAGTACTCGTCTACGTGTGTTTGTTGATGCTCGGGGTGAAGGTGCAAGTTGCAGCAGAGAATAACTCCATTGCGGCGTATCGACGCGCGCCACTGCGGGCGGACGTGGCCGTAATTGTTTGCACTACCCCACACCGCATCACGGCCATGTTTCATTAACATAGTTGCACCTCCTACCCTACAAATGCTATATCGCTACTGGTCCATTTTTTTCCAGACGTCGGAATTGTGTACTGTAGTATAACGGGTGCTATAGTAATGTATCTCAAACGGTGTGGCGTTTGTAGAATTAATCTGCATTTAAAATATTTAGTTAAAATAAATTAAATCATTTGCTTTTTTTTTGGCCCAATCGCCGCACTCTAATAAGACTCAGAAAGTGAGCTAAGCTTATTAGAGAAGTGCCAAGCAAGGCGGTCTCGATTGAACTTTACTTAGCATGTTAGAACAAGTCATTATCTGCAGGCTTGAATTATGCCGTTCCCCGAGTTTATTCATCATTTGCCCAAAGACAATTAAATTTTATAGCACCCAAAATATTCAACCGTATTGATGACGACATAAAAAAATAAAGTACCTTTTCATTCAATAAAAAAATAAAAAGTTTTTTTTTTTTAAACTAATAATTTATTAACGCTTTTATTAGGTCGACCTGTATGTAACTATGTAATGGAATCTAAGGTAACTAATTTAACAATCTTCCAAGGATCGTAGCGTCATGAAAATTGGCAGCTGTATGTAGTTCTGATAACAATACAATAATATGGTACTGTCGAACTGATCTGATGATGGAGTCGGAAGATATGAACTGGATCTTCATGATGGAACATCGTATCATAGCTGTGTTTGGACTTGTTAGAAAAGTCTTGGAATGAACTTTGACCACGATTAGGTTTCAAGGTCTGATGATGAAGCCGGGAGATAGGCACTGGCATTCCATGATGGAATATCGTGTAATAGCCGTGTGTATGTGAATATTGTATCATAGGCCAAAATCGTGTTTTTAGTGTTTTTTTTAAGCTATTAATTTATATAAATGATGGATGCTTTTTATCAGATTAGAAGATGGTAGCATACTTTATATAGAGTAGACCGTCAGGTGACGGGACATGTCATCGCTTTTTAAAACTTTATCTTTTTGCACGACTGCCCAAAAGGAGTGTGTAGGTTTCATCTATGTGTGTTTTTCGTTTCATTATCCCACCATAACTTCTAAACGCTTGAACCGATTTAGAAGTGTGTCCTATTGTTTTAGTCGTTTTGTCCTCCGTGTGTCATAGTGTACGTGCCGCGACCCCTTGCTCTCATATTAAGAGAAAACAGCGTATTTTTATGAATCGCCGTGTTACGCGGTGGGTGTTGACATTCATCATTCGACAGTTTAGATTGTTTCGTTCTTCCTCTTCGCGGCCGTCAGGATTAGATCCGGCAGGCTTAGTAACGAAGAGAAATATTTGGAATATTATTCAACAAAATAAATATACTAAGTGTTTAATTAATACACTCCACAAAATATTACCGATTTTTAATAACCGTTTTTGGTTGCTACGAGTTCATTACTTTGCAAAATGTTTGAATATTTTAAAAATACGCAATTTTACTCGCAAAAATCCGGCTTGTGTTACTGATAAAACCCCGATTATTTAATTCCACCATAACTTATAAACGCTTGAACCGATTTAGAAGTAGGTATGTGATATTGTTATAACCATTATGTCATCCTGATTGTCATAGGGTAACTAAACACTCCAAATGTCAAAAGATTCATGTCTAAATGTCCAAATGTCAATAAATTAACATAACTATATGTCAAATGATTGGTTTGGTTGAGTATCTGTATCCAAACTTTTCTCTGGTCGTAACGGTCTCCGTTCCATCGGGTTCAGAAGAGGGAGGAAGAGAGAGTGCACCCGTGGTCGCGCGCCCACCTGTGCACTATAATATAGCCTGCGCACTTGACTGCTTCAGAACAATGGACTCTGAGAAGACTAAAGAAGTCACTAGAATCTACAATGCAGTCGCTATGGCCGAACACGGCTAGAAGGATATATATATTGGTTGAGTATATTCCGGAAATGTACATCTATTCACGTTAAAGCTGAGCATAAAATTTCAACGAGGAGCGCCACAACCTGTAAACACATTGTACAGAAAACCCGAACATCCTTCGCCCAAAGACACTTTGGCTTTATAGGGCTAAAAATTTATAACCATCTAAAAGAATCGATAAAAACATGCCAAAACACTAAGTAATCCAATTAAAATCTAAAATTACACAACATTTACTTCAACTTGGTAGAAATGAGGTGGAAAAGGCTATAAGTCATATTTTAAAGTAAAGGTCTGCATATTATTGTCATACATTGCACTACACTTTATATTTTAATACTATTTATTTATTTGTTTTACAAAGTTCATATTACGACATTTTATATTAATATTTATTTCCATGACCATGCTATATCAATATTTTAAATATAATTATAAGTTTAATTTGCATTCGCTTATCTATTTTCTATTTTATCACATTTTGTATTTTTCATTTTAATATTATGAGCACATGAATAAATCTTTGCCATACATAGAGTTTTCCTTGGTACGGGCTATGGCCTAGTTAGGCAGATTCTGCAACTAATACAATTGTAAATTTATGTTTTTGAATGAATAAAATTATTATCATTATTATTATTATTATTATTTATATGGATAAATACATAAACCTCAAATATTTCATTAAAAAAAACCGTAATATCACTTTCTGTATAATTCACTATGTAAATGGACATTTCATCACTTTGTAAAACTTTGCTTTTTTCACTCGCAGCCATTTAATCATTGATTTTCAAAGTGCGGGTGCCTCTCAAGGAATGCAAGAGGACTTTGCAAAAATCTCGTAATAAAAGACTAGAAAAATCCTTTAATTATAATAATTTCTCTCAATATCGTTGATAGTAGGTATGATATTACGACTTTCTTTACATTTGTCAAGTGGCGGCGGTATATCAAAATTTCGTTTCGTATCATATTACGAATTTCGTATCATATTACGATTTTTTTTATCAAAGGCTAAAAATGTAACGTACTTTTACAACCTTCTCGTCGAATAGCTCGCTAAGTTGTCCGCGAAGTTGGGCAGCACGAAGCGCGCCGTTGTATCCACTTTTCTATGGAGTACCGCGTTCAATTCAATTTAATCAACTTTCTTCATAATTGCTCTGTCATTTTATACATGCCGTTTCGTTTTATTTCCGAGCTCACAGCTGTAATAAATTCAAATTCAAGTGTGAAATTCAAGGAACGGGGTGTGAAATTGTGGCTTTTACTAATTACCATGCGTGCTGCCGTACTGAGACATTCGTGCTGCCAGTAGCAACCTACGGCCTTGAAACAGTGCCTCTAACGCAGAGCAGTGCCAACCGCCTCAGTTTATGCCAAAGGGCAATAGAGAGACAATACTAAACATCAGTCTCCGCGACAAAGTGCGCAATGGAGAGATACGAAGGCGCACGGGGGTCGTCTATCACCTATCATGAAACGTATTGCCAGACTGAAGTGGGGCCGGGCAGGTCACATCGCAAGGCAGGATGACGCGAGGTGCTCGAAGAGGCTTGTCCAGTGGAGACCAAAACCACAAAACGAGGCGTAGGGAGACCACAACTACGATGGCTGGACGACATCAGAAAAGTATCATGGACCAACTGGCTGAGGGCAGCGGCTGACAGACAGACATGGAAGTGGCCTACGTCCAGGAGTGGACCAAACTAGAAAGAGGAAGACGAAGAAGAAGAAGACTAATTAACAGCACTCCCGATTTAAAACAAATGTAGTTTTATATATATTTTTAAACTTCAAAGAACACGTTAGGCAACTTTATTTATTTTTTATTTATCCATAATATACATAATTTTAATTATTAAGTACTAACTAGAGTACACTTAACTAATCTGTAAAAAAAGGTATAAGGCCCATGTGGATTATACTGCCTTACTAGGCCTAGGCTTGAGTCGAGACAGTAGTCAAGTAATGTTTTTTCAACAGCAGCTGTGTCTTAAAAATATATAATACTAGCTGACCCGTGCCCACTCCGTTGGGAGGTAAAACTTTTTACTTGTGATGAAATTATGAGTGTGGTTTGGTTAGTACTGAGTCCTATGATTTATTTCCTGACTGCCAAAAGAAGGGCTATATTTTTACTGCATATTATGTATGTATGTATTTGCATGCCAATTTGACTGTATTACCGTTATTTGTGAGTGTCTTCTTGGGAGTGTCTTATCTCTGTAACCATTTATGCAGTAAAAGGGAAAGTCTTTTGTTTTAAACACTTGAGACGATAAATTTACTTACTTTTATAATAATCCATAATTATTGATAATATGACCAATAAACATGACCAAATGATTTCAATATTTTTTTAAATATAAAATATACTACTTTTTGTTACCTAAATATAAAAGTAGACATAATATGCTGTCGCTGACTTTTTTGTAGGCATTATCAAGCTCTACAACTTTTATCTAGAACTTAATCATATATCTATCATCATTAAGGCAGCGTTCGTTAGAAACCTTTTCGTTCGATCGTTTTTCCCGACTTACTTTGGAAATCCGACTACCACGAAAAAGTCTTTATCTTTTTCGGACTAATATATAGCCTATGACACTCACAAATAACGTGGCTTTCTATTGGTAAAAGAATTTTCAAAATCGGTTTAGTAGATCCAGAGATTACTTCCTACAACGTCACAAACTTTACCTCTTTATAATATTAGTATAGATAATAGTAATAATATTATTAATATATACTTTTAACTTAATGATAATAATAACATAATTAAATAGGTATCATAGATGTGATATTAATAATACAAAAGCATTATACTAAGATATTACTGCATATATAGTTGAAATATATCAAAAAAAATATATAAGTTAAAGCGAATGCCAAAAATGACAACAGCAATAATAGTAATAATAATAATGGTAATAAATACAAGGGGCGACATGTCAGTAAGTTAATCATCAACTTCTACAACTTCTTAAGTTATAGCTGGGAGTTATATTATTGCAGTCTGTTTGTGTGTCTGAGTGTGTATTCCTCCACGATAGCGCCCAAATGCTACGACCGATTGAGCTTTTAAAATTGGCATGCAGGCATTATTTGATTATGGTATAACGGACCTTAAGTCCATTACATGCGATCAACAAATGCATCGATTTCCAGTGAAAGCCACATACACAATTCAGCTATTATTCTGACTTGTGCAGCTATGAATCAGCACGATGAAACAATACTTTTACTCGGAATATTATTAGATTGCATCATTGATCGGCCTATATAAACTGGCGCAAAAGCAACCAAATTATCATTCCCCGAGTGATCACCTTCCCCGAAGGTTGCGACGGCATTCGGCACTCTCTCTTACGAGTTAGGTCAACGAATCCGGCTCTTTGGTTTCCTTTCCTCATTCTCCCTGAGTCTCGAAGCATCAGTCTGTAATCCCACAGACTCGAGCGGTGCCCAGTACAAGATACTAGGAGCACACATACAATCCTCGTCCGTATATCCTCGTAACCGCAGTCGCGCATCTATACACTCGCGTCAACGTAAACTATTCGGCAAGCGTTATAAATGGCAATATTCAAACCTTCGATCAATAAATTCCTTTTACTTCACATCAAAACCGCCTTTCAATACGGAGATAACTCGTAAGTTGATACCACCACCTCACACCAGTCTTCTGAGTGGTGGTCCCTCACAATGGCATAAATTTGGCATTAGGTTGTTTAAAATCGGTCCACAAGTGGGCATGCTAGTCATATTTCAATCTCTAAATATTGAACTTAGAGACTTGAAATTCGGTACATAGACGCGTCATTGGGCTGAGACCACATTGTGAAATTTTGGTTGAGATTTTGTTTGGAATATCTATTATACAAGTGTCAAAAAAAAATATCATATTATAAAAAAGCCATTGTAATACCACCAAATACTACAAATAAACTATATTTGAGATCATAATTAATCCTTAATTTAGCCACTAACTAAACTCAGATTTATATTTTACTATGGAGAAAATTGAAACACGCTGTATTTGGGCCTGGTCCAAGTGGCACGGTATGAGAGCGTACATCAAAGTCCTTTCAATATGGACCGTTCTGAAGATTGCAGCCTCTGGCGCTATATTAATAACACCGTGTCGGCTATTTTCCACCCACCCTCTATCGCCCACTCACCCTTGACCCCCACCGCCACCCCCCACCGTGGAAGGGAGAACGGATATAGCTAAAGAACAGCTCACACTTACACCGAATACAGAAATCGATGACTGAACAAGTTAATTTTAGAAAATATTCGGGATTTCAATTTTAAACATCTAAATGAAAGGTCGGAGTTCATTGGTCGCAAATGAAATTAAATATACAGCATGCCAAATAGGCATTATGCCAGAATGTACAAAAATATAAGTATTTTTAATTTAAGAGGGAATAGGCATTCTTAGCCCATAACAGTTTAAACGAAAACGTCTCAGAATACCCGAAACGATAAAGTACTTACGCTGTGTATGTACAAAAAAGAGTTTGTCAGCAGTATAAGTAGGGGAAATACTGGGTTATGTTGCTTGAACTCTGTAATGTGTCTCATGATTTTATTGCTACTCTGTTTATGAACGTATGTAATATACTAAGGTCTGCTATCCAACATTGTGTGCCCAGCGACCGTACATCATAATATACGATCTTTTATGGATCTTTACTACAAACAGATCGTCCCAAAACTCAACGATATAGCATGGGGGGCTGACAGGCCAGGTCATAACTGACCAGAATAACGAAACATACTTTAGTATAAAAACATTAGTTTTCGAGATAATGGCACTTTATAAATTTTTAAAAAATCGACAGCTTATATTAGTTTTTCCGGTGCCACGGCTACAAAATAAGGTATACTAGGATTCTAATTTATGTTGCGTAACCCTGAAGAGCCCTGCTTATAATCGCATTGCAATAAAAAAACTATAGTGCTAATGGTTTAAAAAAAAATAACATTTTACCAAGAATCCAGAGTTGGTTTTATATTATTATATAAGTACGGCTCTCTGAACCGTAAAAAATGTACCACGCTAATGTGGCAAGTTCTTTAGGAATATTGCTTTTTTACTGTAGTTTTTCACATAGTGTTCGTTTGGCCTCAAGATACTTAACCCCTCCTACTTGAGTTAACCATTCTTGGTTTGACGCTTACAAATGCTAAGACTTGAGCTAATCAATTTTGGTTAGCCAATATTTATTATTATTAAGCTATTGCATAGCTTTTATCACGGGCCTAGGCCAGCGCGGCGACCGAATGAAGAAATTTCTTAACGAAAATTAATGATTTTAAACTGATAATTACGTCTAAACGAGTACTGCCTACGATTCGAAAAAAATATATGTTAAACAAGAACATTTTCCTAATATTCTTAGCTTTGAATATTTTAGATTTTGTTTATATTACATAGTGTAATTAATTTGTGAAATTAGGTCTAACCGAACACAAAAACGACTACTACGCAAATACTATCTGGCGTATTATTATGAAACCTGCACCATTTTAAAGATAATTTAATTATCTATCTTTTTATCTACGACTTTTTTCGAATAATCCGGTTTTTTTGCTTTATCAAATAAAAAATTCGTGCGCAACGCTCTATCGGAAGACGTTTAAATTATTCCGAATCGGAATAATTTCAACGTTTTCCGATAGAGCGCAGTTATCTGATATCAGAAAAAATAAAATAAATTAAATAATTAAATAATTATAATTGCATAAGTTGTTAAAAATGCTATGGAATAGTTTTACCGCGGCAGTCCCCGAGTGCCACACGTATTTTTTTTATAATAATAAATGTTTGTAATATTTATTCATTATTATCTTAATTGTTTTACGAGATAAGGCTATAATGTTTTATATGTCAAATTTCAATGCGATCATTTTAGAGTTATTCTTTTTATGATCCGTATAGTGGTTTACAAGTTATAGTCGTTTTACTCAAGGTCATTGACTTGCGCCGAATTTACGCGCGAAAATGTCGCCGGCGTAAGTGACAGCTGAATTTTTACTTCGCGATTGCAAGTGTTAAGGTTTTGACCGACATTGTATCAAGAAATCCAATATTTTTCTCATTGTAGGACTTTCAGCAGACAATCGTCATACAGGCATAAAGATCGGCCAGAGTATCTCAATATATAAGGAATAACTAGTTTAGTGGATGTTTGGGCCTTGAAGCTCCAGAATTTACAAAGAACTATCCAACATCTAGCTCTATTTGACTACCTCTTCATGACCATTTTTTTTCTGCGACTTTAATTTTTTTACAAAGTTTAGAATTTATATTTGATATTGATATTTTGATTATATGAAATATTAATAATAGGTAAAGTATATTTTATTACCTTATAATTTAAATATTTATATTTTTTATACTTTCTGGTAAATATTTATATATTTTTAGTTTTTTTCGGTTTTAGTCTGTTTAAACCATTTTTATATTTTTTTATTCCTCATGTTGTAGTTAAATTTTTTTTAATAAATGACATTTAGACTTCTTTTTACACGACTGCCCAACAAAAAAGGAATGAAATGTGTTCAAGGTTCATCTATGTATATTTTTCGTTTTTTTATTCCACGTAAGTAACTTCTAAAGGCTCGAACCGACTTAAAAGTATGAAGTATGGTTAAAATCGTTATGTTATCCCGAGTGCCTAATGGCAACCTCACTGTCTGAATATCAAATAAATAGTTGTCTAAATGTCCAAATCTCTAAATGTCAATAAATTAGCGTAAATATATCGTGTTTAGTGTCACATTAAAGGTCTGATTGAGTACATTCCGAAAATATATATATGTATTTATGTGGATAAATACATGAACCCCAAATATTTCCTAAAAACTCGTAAAGTCCGCTCTACACTTAGTCCGCGATCGCGCGCGACTTCGCGGCGCTAACTCGCCGCTCGCGATGAGCGAAACAAAGCTCCACACTCGCAATGGTTCGCGGTAGTTTCACAATATAGTTCGCGCGTTTGAAGGAGATGGACGTCAAATTATCTTCAACTGCGTACCTCATGTTGTAAGCAATAGCGCACTATAATTATGAATATATTAAAAGTAAAAACAAAATTATTCATTATTTCATATTCAAACCAACTGAGATTTTTTCAAGTAGTATTTTTTAACTTACTTTTGCAATTTCTGTAACTAGATAGCAAGGGATTTATTTTTTTTCTAAATTTCTACATGTTTTTTCATCATGGCGCTAATGACGCGTCATGATTTTTATATTTTTCATATAATCCTTAAGATTTACATCCCAAAAAACGTGTTCGGTTTAGTAGTATTCAAGAAATTGCAGCTAAAATTGTTTCTTCCAGCTTACGGTCATTTTGTAGGAAATCTCAGCAACATAATAATTAGTAACAGACACAACTACACACCGACGCTGCCGACAGTCAACTGAGCGGCGCGCGAGTGTGGAGACTACGTAATAAAAATAAATATAAATACAGCTGTTCACTTTTTGTAACGCCTGTCGTATTATGCTTATTGCAAATTGTGTAAACTGCCGTAATCTATACTAATATTACAAAAAGGTAAAGTTTGTGACGTTGTAGGAAGTAATCTCTAGATCTACTGGACCGATTTTGAAAATTCTTTTACCAATAGAAAGCCACGTTATTTGTGAGTGTCATAGTCTATATATTAATCCGAAAAATGTAAAGACTTTTTCGTGGTTGTCAGATTTGCAGAGTAAGTCGGAGAATAAGCGGTCGAACGAAAACGTTTCTAACTAACGCTGCCTTAACGATGAGAGATATATGGTTAAGTTCTACAGAAAAGTTGTAGAGCTTGATAATGCCTACAAAAAAGTCAGCGACAGCATATGTCTAACTTTTATATTTAGGTCACAAAAAGTAGTATTTTATAATTAAAAATTAAATCGTTAGGTCATGTTTTTTGGTCATATTATAAACAATTATACATTCTTATCAAAATAAGTAAATTTATCGTCTCAAGTGTTTAAAATAAAAGACTTTTCCCTTTTACTGTATATAATTTCCCTTTTTACTGCATAAATAGTTAAAGAGATAATACGATCACAAATAAGACACTCACAAGAAGACACTCACAAATAACGGTATTATAGTCAAATTGGCATGCAAATACATACATACATATGCAGTAAAAATATAACCCTTCTTTTGGCAGTCAGGAAATAAATCATAGCACTCAGTACTAACCGAACCACACTCATAATTTCATCACAGGTATTTTTTTTTACCGCCCAACGAAGTGGGCACGGGTCAGCTAGTTAATTAATAAATCCAGATATTTTCTTTACTAACTTGACATACAAATCCACTTTTCCAGTCTGTCATCTAAATCGCCGATATAAAATGCATTACAAATAGTGTGAACAAACCTTTACCGCTCCCGCAAACCAGAATTTTGCTTCTGAAAAGACTTCCGCAAAAATTAACAACAGCGATTATATTGGACGCAATTTGCGAGCTCCATTGTTTTTCATCTCCCATTTTTTATATATAGTCCGCCGCTGAAACAAAGCACTGAAAATGCCCAGCATCGCGGATCGAACCGAGCACCCATCGTCCCGTAGTAAATTGAAGTTAACCATTTTCACCTTTAATGAGTTCAACTTTGTAGCCGAAGATAAGGCTTTTTAATGACTCACATTTTTAACGTTTGATAAACAATCAGTAATTTTGACAATATTTTATTTATTTATTATATCTATTTTATTTATTTATTTAGTTTGATTTTTATGGCCATTTTTATTACTGTCTATAATAAAAATGGCCATATGGTCAGTTTCCCCTGGGAATCAAACTTCTGGCGCTCCTGGATGGTCTGCGCACCGTGCGGCGTAAGCCAATCGATTGTGAGTCTGGAAGCAGTACTGTTTCCTACAGAGCGGGGGTGGTTGCGGACCTTACGGCGACTGCTCTTGAAACGACCATCGGCCATCCGATCCTGGGTGAACAGCCGGGCAAAGGACGCTGTGGTCCGCGATAGATTCGGTATACACCGTTTCACCGCTTCGTAAGGGAGAGGACCGCGCAAGCGACTTCGAACTCGTAACCAAGTAGTAATCTGGTCACAATTAGAAGTAAGGGCGTTAGTGTCGGCCCGCCAGGTAACATTCCTGGCTATCTCGCTGTTAAGGCGTTGGCCTCTTACGGGCTTGTGACGTAGCTAGATGGTGGACTGTTTTGTCCCCAAGTCTTCTACGCTCACTCCAGGGAGATAGAACGACCAATCGGTAAAACTTCCTGAGGTGACGGGCTCGCCCGCTGTAGTCGACAACCCAAGTTGATAGTGATTAACTATGATAACAAATATAGTATATTTGTAGTATTTCCGCGGTATTAAAATCGCTATTTTTAAAATTATGTAGTATTTTTTTAAATACAACGGTTTTTTGTGCGTCTATAAGAGGTAGAGGTCCAATTCACACTGTAGTTTTGGCCCTACGACGCATCTGTGTACCGAATTTCAAATCTCTAGGTCCAATATTTCGTGATTGAAGTATTACTAGCGCGTGCCCCTAGTAGACCATTTTCAATCACAATATACATAGTTCGTGTTGGCGAGGAAGACCTCAATCGTAAGACAATTGCGAACCACTGGCGACGGTACGGTAAAGAACATTTTTAACCAGATATGGGCTATATATAGTATTTTGGATTACTTTGTGTAAGAGTACCAGTAACAATAGCATAAGCCACTGTGCGTTGATCTTCTAAAAAAATAATACCGAAATACGGTCTGCTCTCGTACGTTGAAAGTCCCAAGCATGAAAAAGAAATAATATCATAAATAGCTATTGAATCGAAGACTATCGCGGTTGCTTAACATTATATAGGATAGAAACGAATTTACCGCGTGAAATTTGTAGCACCCGTTTGTGAATCGAGCACGCGATCTATGCGACGCTGAACATTTTCCGCAGGAGATGGAACATGTCAATGATGTCCTTAGGAGAAATAGATACTGGATCTAATACAGACGATGGAGAATGGATCTAATACAGACGAAACTCAGAAACCGAGCAAAACGTTACCATACGCCAAACAGATTCGATACAAAAACGATCTTCAAGCCGACCCAAAACAAAGCTCGATTTCTGAGGCCTGTAAAGGATGTAATACCACTGCAAACTCCGGGTGTGTATAAAAACGAATGCAGTTGCGATCTAGCCTACGCTAGACAAACGAAATGGCCCATAGTCACGCGACTGACAGAAGACATCAAAGCTGTTAAAAACGTTCAGCGAGAAAAATCAACGATCTGCGAACATATAATGGATAGCGGAAGTAACCAAGGGTTGCAGTTTCAAAATCCCATTGTGCTATCCAATGAACAATTCTACTTTCCTCGCATGATCCGGGAAGCCATTGAAATAAGAAGAACCCCGAACTTCAATAGAGACGACGGTTACAAACTCTCTTCTACGTGGAACCCTCTTCTTAAAATGTTCCCGTCGCCGAACGCCGAACGCAAGGACGTTAGACAGTATACAGTGAGTGTGTATGCAAGACGGATTTTCGAAATTCGCGCGCTCCAACTCTGGCCCCCCACCGCCGATATAACCTACGCAGTGACGGCAGCGGTTTGCGGCTTACCCGCAAAACAACGGATTGACAGCTCTTTCAGTGTACCCTGGATAACAGCGACTGCAACGTCACCGAAACGTGGAGTACTACAAATTTCACGCGGTAAATACGTTTCCATCCTATTTATAAAATTATAAATAGCTGTTTAAAGTACGTATTAGAAGTTTTCTAACTAGCCGGTAAGCTTACAAGACCTAAAGTTACTGCTTACTACTTTCTCACGCGACAATAAAGAGAGCAACTCTCCTGGAGCTGTCATATTCGAGCCGGAGGCATTATTGTCATTTTATCGCTTTAATCTGATCCTAAGTGCAGGCAAGTTTATTGACAGTAAAGAGTTATACTCTCTCCAGTAAAGGTACGAAACGAAAGAGGATCGTAAGAACGAATGCGTCGACATTATAGGGTAGTAAATGCTAAGACGAGGAGTATTGATTGAGACTTCTTCCAGTCCCTAGTCTCTTACACATCTGGAGATTATCACTATCTTTTTCTTCTGGTTGTGAGTGACGCATCTAATTATCTTATCTGCGCAATATCATTTATTTTATTTATTTATTTTTATTTATTGAGATACTTATGATTAGGTATACAAGTTCATTGATCATGTAACGGTTGCTTCTTATAATAATTTTGTAAATTATTTAATAATTTATATAGAAGGTTTACCACATCTTACACGACCTTTCCTGTAAATAGCACATCTAACTAAGCGATAATTTGGCCCGTCTCTACATATGCATATTTTTATGCAATTTTAAGAAATTAAATGTTTGTTTTTTAACAATAAATTATTTGGACCCACCACCTGTATATACACATAAATATACCAATTTTATAAAATATATAGCTATGTAATAAATAAATACATATATAGTTCAAATTTAATAACATTTAATTATGAATAATAGATGATACTAAATAAATTGTTGTGCGTTGCGAAGAAGTTAATCAGATTTTATATATCCCTTGTCAAACCCTCAAATGACTGGCGATTAGCTCGGGTTTGCCTACGGCAAAATGTATATAAATTTATATTTACATTTACATTTACATTTACAAAGAGCGGGGTTTACTATAGAGCTATAGCATTACTATAGAGCGGATTACTATAGAGCGGCGCACATTTACATTTATATTTACATTTATGTGAGAATGGCCACCCTTCACTAGACTCCAATTGCTTGTGAGCGAAGGGTGGTTCTCAGCATGAAGGTTGCTCCGTTAATGAGAGTCGTAGATGTCCGTGTAGAAGAGTTTATTCAGAAGATTGAAGAGAAGTGAGTCGAAGTCGCCAGTTCTTAACGCTTTGAGTTGTGTTCGCCGTTGTGTTGTAGTGTGGGCGCGAGGTGAAGCCGTGGCGGTGCGTGTGTAGTCGTGGAGCGAAGTGTGTAGTCGAGATATCTGTCCACTGAGGGGACGATGTGTAGAGCGCGGTAACTGTCTGCCGAAGTAATGATGTAGAGGGGCAACTGTCTGCCAAAGGAATGATCATGATCGAATGAAATGTACTGCGTTTTATAGGGTGATCGGTGATGCAATAGCTACGAGTGGGGCGACGCATGTGTCGCTTGCCTGGGCAATATTTGCCAAATTTAGCTGGAAATTAACTGCAGCTGCTCGTGTAAGTTTGAGCGAGTCTGCAGTTTTCTATTCTGTGAAATTAACTTTTTTGTTGTGGGTGTGTGGAGCCGTAGGCTCCTACATTTATATAAATTTATATACATTTTGTATACATTTTGCCAAGGCATCCATTATTGGACGCCTCACATTTAAGTAGCCATCTATTAAGGTTTGCTTTAAATATTTTTATGTAAGAATAATTTTTCATGTCTTCGCTTAGGGAATTATATAATTTTGGGGCTATGTAGAATATATGTCTCTGGGCAAATGTTGTCCTGACTGACGGAATTATATAATTGATACTCGCGGACATTCTTGTGTTCAGATTGTTTTGAGTTCGAGCATGGTCATCTCCAGATTTGTAGAATGCAAGAAGAATCACTTTGGCATGAAAAACAATCTTTAATTTTCATTTTCATTTTTATATGTAACAAACCATAAAAAAATATTATAATAATAACACGCTTTATTTGATTAATCTGCCATATCATGGTGAAACTTATAACGAGCTATCATTATTGAATGCGTCTACAAAATTTCGTGTCTGTGCTGTTAACCTTTGAGGAGTTTCCTCGTTGGAAGCCACCCCCGAGCGCCGCAGTCCTGCCTTTGTGAAACTTAGAACGGGCTGTCGTAATTGAATGCATATACAAAATTTCGTGTCTGCGCTATTGACCGTCGAGGAGTCCTCTCGTCGAGAACCAACCCTGGGTGCAGCAATCATGTCATGGTGAAACTTAGAACCGGCTATCATAATTTTGTGTCTGTGCTGTTGACCATTGAGGAGATTTCTCGTCGGGAGCCAACCCTGGGTGGAGAATCGGGCCACGTTTACCATATAAAATGCATTGTTATCAGAACTGAACATCTAAATTTTCAGTTTCATATGATAATATTAGAGAAATTCCTCGTGGATCCCATCGTCAGAACACGATTTAGATAAATGGGACCAATCTGGAAGTATATCTTTTCAA
This sequence comes from Micropterix aruncella, assembly GCA_944548615.1. Taxonomy (NCBI): domain Eukaryota; kingdom Metazoa; phylum Arthropoda; class Insecta; order Lepidoptera; family Micropterigidae; genus Micropterix; species Micropterix aruncella. The sequence continues at coordinate 5,548,580 of OX155972.1, read as the reverse complement.
ATAAAATAACAATTTTCAAAATAGGTTCATAAATCACGGAGTTCTGTGGTAACAAACATTTAAAAAATTCAACCGAAAAATAACCTCCTCCTTATTTTGAAGTCGGTTTAAAAACAATATCTTACACCTAATTAATGCAATCGGACCAAAATTTAACCTTGCACGCGGCTGCCATATAGGCGTACCTCTAAAGCAAGGGTCTTCAACCCGCGACTCGCGGGCCGCATGCGGCCCGCGGTGGCGTTCTTGGCGGCCCGCTCGCGCCCGCGTCCGCTCGCAGTTTTACTACTATGGCGGGTTGCAACGGACACACTCGTTTCGTTCGCTCGCTCAGCGCGCTAATGAGAGTTGAATAGAAAACACGTTGCAACTATAGGGGCAAATATTGATAAAATAGTTAGGACTAAACAATCTCAAACATATCATTGATTGAATTTTTTTGTTGGTAAATTTGTATAACACATAACTTCAACGATTATTGTTCTTCAATTACTTAAGTTTATATTGTAAAATTTTGTTTGTGTTGTGGCCCCCCGAACCAAAATCAAAGTATTTTCGGCCCTTGTCCTCAAAAGGGTGGAAGGCCCCTGTTCTAAAGTATATTTGGGGTTTCAAGCGGGAGTGATAGCGTTTAAGATAGCTCCTTATTTAGTAGGTATAAACCATGAAACAAATTGATTTTCATTTAGGGAAATAAGGTTCACAAAAGTGTAATTTGCTAAACAAATTTACTATTTTCAGGCGGGTATATAATTATAATATGATAACTATCAACGGTTATTGTACTTAGATATGGTACTACGGGTTTACTATTGCCAGCATGAAAAATAACTCTAAGAATCGCCCTAGCCTGACAGAAAACTCTAAGAATTTACCCACGCATCGAAAGACTGTAGCAATAAATCCACTCAATATGACCAAATACGGCCACACACTTTACGACGCGACGTGCGTCATTCAATACTCCAACTATGCGTCGCGCCGCCTATATGAGTGAACCGCGACGTTGGCAGAAGGCGAACCCGCCACTCCAGGGAGGGAGTTGCAACTTTCCATCTTATCTCTCGTGATATGTAATGCATAGGCTGCCATAGTATGAAGGACAAACACAATGCAGTCAAAATACTCGAACAGCAAGTAACAATCCAATGGCTTACCGCAAAGCACAGGAAAGTGCCACCCAGACGGCCTACTTACTCGCTTACTACCAGAGTTAGATAAATTTCTCCGTCATCCAGTCTAGTCAAAAGTTCGAGGTCATTTGCACGGCCTTAGCCTGACTTTAGCGGTAATCCTTTGTTCGAATATGTTGTGCACCGAGATGCCCATTTCCCGTCAAACTGGAACGCGATCTTGTGGTCAACGGATCGAGTCTAAGGATAGATCAAGCCCGGTCAAGGATAGATGACCTCTGCTTCTTAGGAAACGTACGTTTTTATACTCCCCCGGTTATTGGCCGGAATGCGCAAGCGATTGGCTGACGCCGCACTATGTGCAGATCGCCCGAGGTGTGCTTCCGGATCTCTGTTCCTAACTGTCTACGACTGCAGGTTACAGCCGCGGCCGAGCTAACAGCGGCCCTTCTAAGTTTAGTACATCTTTGATGAGTCTACGGGATGGGAGATAAACTGTTAGTTGAGCTGACCTCTATATGTAACTAGCTAAGCCGTGCCCACTTCGTTGGGCGGTAAAAAAAATTACCTGTGATGAAATTATGAGTGTGGTTCGGTTAGTACTGAGTGTTATGATTTGTCTCCTGACTGCCAAAAAAAAGGGTTATATTTTTACTGCATATGTATGTATGTATTTGCATGCCAATTTGACTATAATACCGTTATTTGTTAGTGTCTTCTTGTGAGTGTCTTATTTGTGATCGTATTATCTCTTTAACTATTTATGCAGTAAAAGGGAAATTATATGCAGTAAAAGGGAAAAGTCTTTTGGTTTAAATACTTAAGAAGATAAATTTACTTATATTGATAAGAAATCATAATTGTTGATAATATGACCAATAAATATGGCCTAGCGATTTAAATTATTTTTTTTAATATAAAATACTACTTTTTGTGACTTAAATATAAAACTTAGACATATACTGTCGCTGACTTTTTTGTAGGCATTATCAAGCTCTACAACTTTTCTCTTAAACTTAATCATATATCTCTCATCGTTAAGGCAGCGTTAGTTAGAAACGTTTTCGTTCGACCGCTTATTATCCGACTTACTTTGCAAATACTACTACCACGAAAAAGTCTTTTTATTTTTCGGATTATAGCCTATGACACTCACAAATAGCGTGGTTTTCTATTGGTAAAAGAATGTTCAAAATCGGTTCTGTAGATCCAGAGATTACTTCCTACAACGTTACCAACTTTACCTCTTTATAATATTAGTATAGATAAAAGTCAATAGAAAAACACATTTTTAAAAACAAGCTTTTTTAAATTGCTCTGCCTCAAGCGAACCCCAGGTGCAGCAGCCATGTCATAGTCAAAGGTAGAAAAAGCTATCATAATTGCATGTTATACAGAATTTCGTGTTCATGATGTTGATCTTTGAGGAGTCCCTTCGTTGGAAGCCAACCCTGGATGCAGCAGCCCTGACGCAGCGACACTTAAAACGGACTATCATAATTAAATGCGTATATAAAATTTCATCTATGTGCTTGTGACCGTTGAGGAGTCCTCACGTCAGGAGCAGACCCTGGTTGCAGCAGCCATGTCATGGTGAAATATAGATCAGGCTATCATAATTAAATGCGTATACAAAATTGTGTATCTGTGCTGTTGACCGTGAAAGAGAATCCTAGTCGAGAGCCGATCCTGGGTGTAGAATCAAGACATGCTTCACCATAAAAATGCATTGTCATCGGAACTGATCCAACAAGTAAAATTTCAACTTCATAGGATAAAAGGAAGTGGTTCTCATTCAGCTTGCGAGATTTGACCTAAACAAACATACATACATACTAACTAACATACATTGCAAGGTAAATAAAAGCTTGTAAAAATAGGAAATAAGTCTATTTAGGTTTATGATGGTCTATGTCGAGTCTATTAGTTAATAATTTAAATTAGACTTGACATAAGATCATCTTTCAAAATGAATTGATCAGCAATGTCGGATTCAATAATCTACATGCCTATAAGTATTGAAACGTCCCGAATGTTGCCGATCAAAAAGCGAATGGATGACGAAATATTTATTATATAATTACAAAGCATAACTCGTTGAAAAAGCTTGCTTTATTGGGTTCTGAAACAAACATCAAAAGATTGTACTACCCACTTATTATAAACTAAGTGACATCGACAAGTTTTCCTACATCCTGCATTTTTTGCAAGATTTCTACGACTTTAATGATTATATTAGGTGTTTTATATCTTAAATTTTAGATACAATAATTAGGGAGTGTTTTCGCAATAGTATATTAGTGTATAGTTATTATTACTCATTGTAATCTTCTGTAATACTTTTTATTACTCATTGTAATCTTCCTGAACTTCAATACACGTGTTCCAATGATCTTCTAATTCATAGATTCCATCACAAATGTGAGAATCCAGAAGTCTGTCGAAGCATGCTTCCATGGCTGCTAATACCTCTTCGTTGCATGAAAATAGTTTCCACGCATGATTTTTTAAAGATGTGAGAACAGACAGAAGTAAGAGGGAGCCAAATATAACGAATAGGGTGAATGTTGCAACAGTTCGTATTTTAATTCGCTGATTTTCGCGATGGTTTTTCTGAGCTTAGTTATCTTGGGTGCGTTATTTTGTTAAAAATGTTTTTTTTCTTTGGTATATCAGGTCTTTTCTAACGAATTTGTTATATCCAGCTGGTCAAAAAGGTCACAATAATATTCTGCGTTTTTTGTTTTACCAGTTTGAAAGTAATCCACAAACGAAATTTTATTTAGCACCCCAAAAAAGCTGATGATAACACATTCTTGGCCGATTTTTGGACCCTAACTCGCTTTGGAGCCGAAGTACTGGGTTCACACCACTCCTTAGCCTCTTGTTTTGATTCAGGCAAACTCGTGGCAAACTCGAGTATCATCTATAATGATAAAACGACCCGCAAAATCCTTTTTATCTGTTCTAAAACGCTTCAAATGTTGCCGAAGGGCATCTACTAAAACTCTCTCGCATAAACGATGATCGTTCATAATCATATCCTGTATTTGTGCTATATTTTCTGGTTGATTCACTTTTTGGACGTCCTTCACATGGGCCGTCTTTAAGACTTGTATGACCACATTTAATTGCAGCAACCCATCTTTCAACTGTTCGAATTGAAGGTGAAGAGTCGTTTATATTTCTAACAATCGTTTATAAATTTGTTCTCGTTCTACGCTTCTCAAAAAAAAAAATACTGCACGATGCTCATTTTTTTTATTGTCCAAAATTACTGTGATATGGTAGAACTTAACAGCTGCAAATATATGAATGAATTAACAGATCTACATGATTCACATGTTCATACAACAGAGTACCACTTTTATAAAATAAAACGACGAACCTCCTAGCGCCATCTCTTGCCACTTATATACCGTCATTACTAATTTCATGAAATTAGTAATAACGGGTTGTTAGTTTTATAAAATACCTTCTAGTTGTAAAGGAGACATACATTTTTTAGTTATGGTTGGAATTATCCTTTAGATATAATATGAAAGTTAAAGGAGACTCCCGAAAATTAATTGATTTCGCTATTTATTGCAAATTTATGCTCATATGGTTATCGTGAGCGTAAGTAAACTCGTAACCACCACTTGGACTTTAAGTAGTTGGGGGCAAGTAAGTTGATAAAGCCATCCCTGTTACCTGCGTCCTTCTCCGTCCTTTCTCCGCCTTATTAATATCTCCTTCCCGCTCTATCGGCGAGGCAATAATCTATATCGATAATTATATAAGATGGGTTAAGCAAGAGAGGATCGGAGAGGGGCTGAGACGACCTCTTGAGACCCGTAGCTCGTCTAGCTTAGTAAGCATTGTTCGAAGGGGTGAACCATTCTTGCCTTTACTCCCCCTGACTTAAAAGGGATTTTTATCTCCAGAGAAAGTCACTCTGTTTATTAGCGACTTATTAGAGATGATAGATACAATTTTGTGAATTGAAACAGGCAGAGCAACGTGGGATAGGAGCAAGGTAGTTAAGAGAAAATTACCAAAAATTATAGTTACATAATATATTTTAAGCATAGAAATAATCACAAAAAATAAATATACATAAATAATTTACATTTCTTAGTCTTTAAAAAAATACATAATGTTACAAAGAAAGTATGGTAATGGAGAGACCCTAGTTTTTGAGTTTCAACATTTTTAATTCGAGCATTCACTGGATGTCATTATTTTGAGAACCCGGGTATCCAAAAAATATATTTCTGGAGAAGTGTGCGTCTGGGTGTACCCACTCTATCTCAGAAACCACACGACCAAAAAGAAGCAATTTAAATTGAAGAATATTTCATCCTAATAGCGAGGTTTAAAAAGCTATTGAGAAATCAATTCGCATTCGATTAAACCCTTCTTGTAAACGTTGGAGTATAGCACACCTCAGTCGCGAGGATGCCCGAAGCGAGTCGAAGTGCCTCTCCACACTCTCGTCCTCGCCCAACTTCGATCGACTTCGCGAGTAGTGTAGTGGATGTTTTAGAGATTTGATCACATCTAGAATGTCTTCTACTTCTTAAGATTTAACTAACTGCTATCTTGCTGTATTGTATGATTTTGGTATATTATGCCATATTCATATTCATATTCATATTTATTTTATTAGTATAGTGGTATACAAGTCAGATCCAGATTAGCAACATCCATACATATTAGCAAACAAACATTTTTTTATCGTAACAAAAAAACTAAAAATAAACAAAAAAACGAAAAAAAACACAAGAATAATGTAAAAAGAGGAAATACAAGACAAAATGCAAAGAGATCATTAAACACTTTAGCCACCAACGCATTTTAGACTTCACACGAGTAATATTCCTTGAGTGAGTAAAACGCCTTATCTGTGAAGTACCTCTTAAGGCGTCTCTTAAACACGTCAAGGGATTGCGCCTGCCTGATGTGCTCGCTGAGTTTGTTGTAAATCGCTGGGCCGGCGATATAGGCTAGCCCGTCCGACTTGGATAATGCATGACTTACCGAATGTAGCATGCTACGGGATCTTGTTGGATAGTGCTGATGCACACCATTCACTTCAAAATCGGCTAGATTTCTGCGAACGAACAGCGCTACTTTTATTATATAAATAGACAGCAGCGTCATCATGCAGAGATCTCTAAACAGAGGCCTAACTGGCGTATTAAGCGCCACACGCGCTATTGTGCGCACTCCACGCTTCTGCATAACGAAGGCCCTCTGCCTGTCGGCTGCTCGTCCTCATAACTCCGCGCCGTACGTTATATCATATCATAGTATTTATAATTATAAACATTATTTCCAATTATTCATATTATTTTTTTGCTTCAAATACCCCATTTTTCCTACACTTATAAGTAATGTGCTCATGTCATTTCTGTTACAAGTTAAGGTGACTTCTGGCTTGTAGTGCTATGATCTAGTCTAATCTACTGTAATTTAATCTAATGTAATATATAAGCAGATGAAAATCTTCAAACAGTATTAAAATATCTAGCCAAATACGTCCTTTTAAATTTGCTATCTATTATAAGCTAAAAATAAAAGTCACTTTACACTAATGGAATATTAAAAGAGCCATATCAGGGCCAACGATCAGTCTCATCAAAACACCTCGTCATCGCACAGAATATGGAACATTTATCTATATCAAAGGGGAGCATATTAAAAATGTAGTACGTTCTTCCTTATAATATGATTAGGGACCTGTGCCATATTCGCGTCCGCGTAGACTTAAAAATACCTCACCTGAATACAAACACGTGCTTTTGAGAGTTATTTTTTTACACGACTGCCTACAAAATAGGAGTGTAATTCGTTCAGAGTTTATCTATGTATGTTTTCCGTTTCTTTACTCCACCATTACTTCTAAACGCTTGAGCCGATTTAGAAGTGTAGTATTGTTAGAATCGTTATGTTTTCGCGAGTATCATAGAGTACCTATACTTCAAATATCAAATAAGTTGTTGTCTAAATGTCCGAATGTCCAAATGTCAACAAATAAACATAAAGATATCGTATTTAGTGTCAAATGAATGGTCTAGTTGAGTACATTTTGAAAACATACATGCATCTACGAGTATATGGATAAATACATAAACAATAAATATTTCATAAAAAATATGAATATATCGTATATATAATCATAAATATAATACTTCACTTGCTGCAACGGAAGTCGTGTTTTTTAATCTTTTTAATATATTTACTTAATATCTGTGCAAAATATTAGCTCGGAGACGATCAAGTAAATATTTTCTAAAATCTTTACAGCAATTTATTTTTATGTATACCGTATCCCATTTTGTTTACGGAAAACTGAAAATCTATCGTTTTTTACTATTATACTTCAAACGTTTTATGCTGAAAAATATCGTATTTTAACTATTTGAAACTTCTTATGCTTAGAAATTACATGCATGTCGTATTACTTTCCCGGGCCACCAATGAACGAGGAGGAAAGTATTGTGAACGCACAATTTATTCTTTCGTGATAAAACGGAAATATTTATTTTGACCGCTCTAAGACGATTAAGACCATTTCCAGGTGAAATTTATTTTGTGAGGCTAAGTGTTGTTGTTGTTGTTGTTCAATTGATGATTTAATTATGATTGTCAAGCTGGTCGACGTGTCGAGCCCGATAGTTTTACAGCGATGCTCGTACATAAAGGTGATTCAACAATTATATCTGACTCAATGATTTCTTCGCGCGTGGCAACCTGGCGCGCGGGAAATTTAATATGTTTACGAACGTGGCAGATGAATTATATTAAGTGATGTAGTCGCTTCATAAAATGTATTATTATTTATTTACTTATTTAGGTACATAGGATTAGGTATACAGTTCATTCATAGGTCATGTAATCTTATAATAATTATATAAATTATTTAATAATTAATATAGGGAGGTTTAACACATCTTACATGACCTTTACTGCCAATAGCACATCTAACTAGGCGATAATTTGGCCCGTCTCTAGATGTGCATATTTTTATGCAATTTTAAGAAATGAAGTGTTTTTTTTTTTAAATAAATTATTTGCACCCACCACCTGTATATATACATAAATATACCAATTTTATAAAAAATATAGCTATGTAATAAATATATACATTTATAGTTGTAATTTAATAAAATTTTATTAAGAAAAATAGATAAGTGATACTAAATAAATTGTCGTGCGTTGCAAAGAAGTTGATCAGATTTTACATATCCCTTGTTAAGTAGCCATCTATTAAGGTTTGCTTTAAATATTTTTATGTTAGGTTAATTTTTCATGTCTTCACTAAGGGAATTATATAATTTTGGGGCTATGTAGAATATATGTCTCTTGGCAAATGTTGTCCTGACTGACGGAATTATATAATTGATACTCGCGGACATTCTTGTGTTCAGATTGTTTTGAGTTCGGGCGTGGTCATCTCTAGATTTGTAGAATGCAAGAAGCGCTTGCTTAATGAATAACTGTTTAGCTGATAGCACATGGGATTGGGAAAATAACAAGGCAGATGGATGACGTCGGTTTTTCCTGTGAATTACTCTCAATAATAATTTCTGCGCTTTTGTCAATCTATCCAGATTATCATTAGTAGTAGCGCCCCATGCCATAGCGTAAAAGCCTATAATATCCTGGGCTCTTGTTTAAATTATACTAAAAGAAGAAGAATAGACTTAGCATGATTAAACCTTAGAGAGGCAGATATGTGAGTGAAACTCACGACGGCATATTTTAAATCCTCCAGAATATGATTGTAAGAGGTGGCAGTGCACGGATATTAACGTATAACGGAGGCTTATTCTATAAAGGCGACTGTTACCGCACATATATGCATAATTACAAAAATACGGAGAAGGACTACGTGCGAATTGTCTCAAAAGAAAAACCGCCGATTGGCGCTATTGGCATTCCAGTGATTAAATGAAATAATATTATGCATAATACATAGCTAAGCCATACGGTTACTTTCCTGCGCCCTAGAAATATCAAAGTAAAAAACATCTTACCATTTTGTAGGTTACTTGTCGATGTTATCAATGTATTACCAAAGAGTAACTTACCTGAAAAAAGAGAATTTTGTGTTATATTTTGAATGAAAAAGATATTTTACATAACAATGGAAATTTTGATCTAAATATTTTTAATATATATTTCTTACACAATCTATTACAATAAAAAAATGAAATTGGATAACAACATAAAACTACAAACAGTATATTTTTATTAAAGAAATCTCTCGCGGACAGATCCTTGACTACATGGGCTCACCCTCGACAACTGAAATTTCTAGACGGACTAGCGTCTAGGTAGAATATTTCCAAATTAAAAGATTGATAAAACACCAGTTTCTGTTCACAAAATTATGCAGTTTTTGATAGCCCATATTTATACATTTATTTGTGTAATCTTTTAGGAATCTGACATCCTGACGTTGACCCTGCGTTTAAGTAATGGAACTTAATATTAAACTTAATATTACAGAATTGTGAAGCTTAATATTACAGAAATTAGCAAAGTTTCAGTCCTATGACTTTCCAACAATTTAACCTGCAACTAACTAATAGTAGTATTCTATTGCCTACTTATACGAGTATACATGAATTAGGTTTCAAACGACAAGCCACTTTTTTCTTTGGTATTGATTTTTATCCAAACAATGGACAGCACAGCACCTTGGAGCAGTGAGATTTATAATGATTTTTTTACCATCTGTTATTTTCTATTCGAACTAATTTAATATTCTCCTTTTTGTTTGTTCTCGACATCACGTTCGCTTCCTGTTGAACTGCGCAGATATTCAAACGTTCAAGAAATCAAGGTATGATATTCGTGTAGCTCAGAACAACAGTATTAACTTGTTAATAGGATTCCAATTTAAAAATCACTGATTTACAATTACAAGCTTCTCATTATTAGGTTCGTGGATCAATCAATATCGTGGAATATTATTTTAAGAATAATATTTAACTGAAATCGAAAGATTTAAGTTGATTTTCAAAATCATTTTTTTTTTAAACTTTGGGTCCCAGCACCAAACAAAATATCCTAGTTGTCAATGGTCAAAAAAGGTTGGGAGCAACTGCTTTAAAACGTCGCCGCGAACGTCATACATACGTCACAAGAAATGAGAAACTACATTATCTAATACCTTATTAGAAGACGTTTAAAATTGTTATTATAAGGTAGATTATTAGTAAAAGGAAAACAAATAGGACACGGTATATCATTTGGTTTTGACTTCGAACCTGCTTTTGAAGCATTGCAGAAACCCCGTATTTATACCTTTATACAATAATTTAATTTAACCCATCGAGTAGCGGCATAATTTCATGGCACACCGCGGCAATTTATGGAATTTCTTACAATATCGCCGTACTCGACAAAAAGTACTATAACTATGGAACTACTATATCAATCATAAAAGAATAGCTGTGCAATGATCGCATTGAAATTTCGTATATAAAATATTGAAATCTCATTTTGTTAAACAATTAGACAATTAGGGATAGATTAATGAGGAAGTCGAATAAGTGAAAAAAAAACTCGGCATTTCTAACTTGTACTTGTCTTACAAAAAAATACGGAACCCTATTTAGAAATCGTAAATCTTATCGTGATCCTTATTAGATTCTCTATCAAAGGTACTATTTCTTTTTGCTTATTTACATACAAAAATATTTAGACCATAAAGCTCATAAAGACCAATAAAATTTTTGATGATTTCTCGAAAAAAAAATGTTGGTGTTTGACAATGGAAATTTACCAGAAATATTAGCGAAATGACGCGCGAAATTATTCTAGCGGCCGTTTATGTATCTATCGTAATAATGCGATATTTGGTATCTCATATTTACCATATGGATACCAAATATCTCATATGGTAGATATATTTCTCATATGGTAGATATGTGGATTTTAGGACGAGGGTCTAACCCCTTCGGCCGAATGGTTAAACCCTTCGGCTACGTACGACCATCGGCTGTACCTTCCAAGAATCGAAGTGCTGAAATATTCCGCTCTATCGAGAGATAGTACAGCCATTCTGTGAATTACGCTTTATCGTTAGTTTATGTGGGCATTTCATCGCTATTATGCTCTTCCGCCCATAATCTGCAGTTAATGGAGCTTCAATTTTCAATGATCTTTCAGTACGATGGCGTGCTGAAAGAATTATGCAGCTGAAAAGACATTCGAGTGATTTCAGACCCACTTATAACTTTTCTATAATAAATGGATAATCGGAAAAATCGTACCTCTATAATTATTGATCTCATCATTACAGTAAGTATTTTATCTATACTAATATTATAAAGAGGTAAAGTTTATGACTTTGTAGGAAGTAATCTCTGTATCTACTAAACCGATTTTGAAAATTCTTTTACCAAGAGAAAGCCACGTTATTTGTGAGTGCCATAGGTTATATATTAATCCGAAAAACGAAAAGACTTTTTCGTGGTAGTCGGATTTCCAAAGTAAGTCGGAAAAAACGTTTGAACGAAAACGTTTCTAACGAACGCTGCCTTAACGATGAGAGATAATATGATTAAGTTCTAGAAAAAAGTTGTAGAGCTTGATAATGCCTACAAAAAAGTCAGCGACAGCATATGTCTAACTTTTATATTTAAATAACAAAAAGTAGTATTTTATATAAAAAAAATAATTTAAATCGTTAGGTCATGTTTATTGGTCATATTATCAACAATTATGAATTATTTTCAAAATAAGTACATTTATCGTCTCAAGTGTTTAAAACAAAAGACTCTCCCTTTTACTGCATATAATTTCACTTTTACTGCATAAATGGTTAAAGAGATAAGACACTCACAAATAGGACACTCACAAGAAGACACTCACAAATAACGGTAATATAGTCAAATTGGCATGCAAATACATACATATGCAGTAAAAATATAACTCTTCTTTTGGGAGTCAGGAAATAAATCATAGCACTCAGTACTAACCAAACCACACTCATAATTTCATCACAAGTAAAAAGTTTTACCGCCCAACGAAGTGGGCACGGGTCAGGTAGTCTAAAATAATCAAATTGGTGAAGTTTTAGTTTGACTCGCACGTCGAGGGTTCCGTAGCTTATTAGAAAAATGGTTCATGGTATGAAATAAACAATAAACAGCCGCGATATCTTTACAAGATTATGACGTGGTCCCGTAACCGGCATGTCCATTCAACACGGGCACGTGAACAACTTGCTATAATACCCAAGCACAAAACTACACATTTCCAGTGCAGCTTTTCGTATTATTCTGCGGTTGTATGGAATCGGTTGGGAATGGCTTTGCGATCGAAATCAATTGCAGTATTTAAGGACCACTTTAAAAGTTTATTATTAAAGGAAGATATTTAGATGTCATAATTTGATTTTATTTTAAAATAACTATTGCTAATTGGATTATTACTATTGTCTTCGTTTATTTATTAATTTGTAACCTGATTATTTAATGTTAAATATTTTGATTTTGATTATTTTTGATTTATTATATGTAGATTATTAAATTTATGTAATTACGTTATTTTCTTTTAATATCATTTGATGTTAAATATCTTGATTTTGATTATTTCAATTTGTGTATTTATTTGATTATGATTATTTGGATTTTTTGTTTTAAGATTTATTTGATTAGGTTATTTTATTTTAAAAATCATATACCTATGTATCAATAATTAATAGGTGTGTCCTGAAAACCAGGATAAGAGATATCCTGAGGATACCCCTAATTTGCAGCGTTTGTAGCTTTATTTCATAGTCTTTGTCTATTTATAGTTTTAATTTTTAATCTGTGTGTTCTTGTTTTTTTTTTTGTATATGTTTTTTATAACAGCTGCAAATAAATAAATAAATAAATATTTTGTCACATATGGATTTGAAAAGAAGCATAGCAGTCTATTAATTTTAATCTATGCTAATATTATAAAGAAGTAATGTTCGTAAATTTGTATGTAAGGGGTAATGTCCGAAACATCTAATTCGATTTCCAATTCATTCAATAATGGAAAGCTCTATTATCGATGAGTGCTACAAGCTATTTTTTTAACACGCTTTAATTAGGTCGACCTGTATGTAACTAACTATGTAATGGAATCTAAGGTAACTAATTTAACCATCTTCCAAGGATCGTAGCGTCATGAAAATTGGCAGCTGTATGTAGTTCTGATGACAATACAATAATATGGTACTGTCGAACTGATCTGATGATGGAGTCGGAAGATATGAACTGGAACTTCATGATGGAACATCGTATCATAGCTGTGTTTGGACTTGTTAGAAAAGTCTTGGAATGAACTTTGACCACGATTAGGTTTCAAGGTCTGATGATGTGGTTTTTACGTGAATTATAAAAGCGTGTTTTAGTGTTTTTTTTATACTATTAATATATTTATTGTGATAAATATTGGTTTTAAATACGAAATCATTTGTAAATCAATTTGCTAGAATGTGGCTTTTTCGGCGCGCGATGACGGTTTGATATATGTGAAAACAATATATGACAAAAACGTCGGCCCTAGGAGATCTATAAAAATTCAGCAGCAATATCATACATTTATATTTAACCCCTCAAATGAATGGCGATTAGCTCGGGTTGCCTACGGCAAAATGTATATAAATTTATATTTACATTTACATTTACGTTTACATAGAGCGGGGTTTACTATAGAGCTATAGCATTGCTATAGAGCGGATTACTATAGAGCGGAGCACATTTACATGTATATTTACATTTATATACATTTTGTATACATTTTGCTGTAGGCAACCATTAATGGTCGCCTCACATACGAGGGGTTGCTATAATAACTGCTTTTATGTTTCAAAAAAATAAGAAAAATAAGTAGGCAGTTTTTGTTGAAGACATTAGCAATAAAATAGGAATCCTTATCAAAATAAATTTATCTATAATCACGGGTGATTAATTAACCCGTTGAGTATGAGTCAACCAAATCTGGTAGCGAAACAATTATCCGTTGAGTACGAGTCGACCAAATCTGGTCGCGCGTTTTTTTCACTCCTTTGACGTTCTCATATTTATTCATAATTATCTAATTGTTTTACAAAATGATATTTCAATATTCTATATTCGAAATTTCAATGCAATCATTGTGCAGTTGTTCTTTTTATGATTGGTGTAGTAGTTTCGTAGTTATAGTACTTTAAGGTCGATGTCGCCGAAAATCCTGCAAAAGAGACAGATGCATCCATGAAAATACCCATTTACTCCAAGGGTTAAGATAAAATTAGGTTTTTTACTGTAAGTTTTTAGGTAGCATATTTATAGAGATATCATAAAATTAGTAACGCATTCAAACACCCCGAAATACCTAGCTGGCGTCGCCTGTGGCTGGCACAGCAAAGTCAGCGTTATATACTTGTTGTTTTATATTGTTTTGACCATGAATTGTACTTTTTTTACTGGGTATTTTTATATAAAAAAATGAGGCCTAGAACTGGTCGATTCCACTGTATTCTTCGGTATCACTTTAGATAAAAAACTACAATGGGGCCCACACATTAAGAAATTGGCCGACAGGCTAAGTTCTGCGGCATATGCTGTAAAACAAATCGTAATTTAACAGATATAGATACTGCGAGACTGGTTTACTTCAGCTATTTTCACAGCTTGATGTCGTATGGCATCCTGCTGTTGGGTCATGCTGCTGACGCTGATAAAATATTTATACTACAGAAACTAGCCATCCGCGCTATTTATAAATTAGGTGCTATTCAGCCGTTAGGCGGAAAATTTAAAGAAATCAATTTTTTACACTTGCATCTCATTACATCTATGAAAACTTAATGTATGTGCATAAAAATAAAGAACTGTTTTTAAAAAACTCTGATAGGCACGGTGTCAATACTAGAAATAAAATTAAACTTGCTGGCCATAAAAGTCGACTCTCCAAAACCACAAAATCATTCAAAGGGCAATGTATACGCTTCTACAATAAAGTCCCAGAAAACATGCAAAATTTATCTGTGATACAATTTAAGTCATTTATTACGCAGAAGCTGTACTCAAAGGGCTACTATAAAATAAGACCCTTGGAAATAAAATGGTTACATCGATGATTTATATCACGTTATATGTCACAATAATTTGTTATAATGTCACAATAATTTAATTTTTATATCATTTATGTATGTTTGTATGCATTATTGACGTCAAAAAGTTACGATTTAGTACTATTTTGAATAAAAAACCTATGATTATGATTAAATTTCATATTATTAACATCTAATAAATATTAAGGATTTTTCTTTCTTTTTTTACTTATAACTTTATTTTTCTATTTACCTTAGTTTTAAGACTATTATGTTTGTCATTCTCTATTTTATCGAATGTTATATTACATTTATTGCTGATTAAATAATGGAATTGCATTTTATTTATTATAATATCTTTTTTAAAATTATTATTATTAGTTTTTATTGTTTTTAAGGAACCACATTTTAGGGTAATTTAGTGTTATTAGCATTTTACTAAAACTTTTACATAATTGATTGTAATATTAGAGTCCTGTCCTGCCCTAGAACGGGCTAGTCCCAGTTGGGTGACAGAATCAAATAAGCAAAAGGTTAAGGTTTTTCTAATCGGTTTCTGTTTGTTTGTAAGCAAAATCAATGTTTTATAGTAATTAATTTATAAATAAATAAATAAATAAAATAAATTAATCTATAATTCTTATACCGGATCTCACAGAATTTGTTAAAGTATATTCAACTCAAAAATTGCTATTTTAATATTAAGACCGGTACGGTTGTATTGCACTTTGTTAATGTAGGCCAACATTATGGTATGCTATAAGAAGAATTCCACAGTTATGCCAGGTAATTTCAAATATTAACAAATCTGAATCTGAATCTTTTATTGTGTCATTTATTAACCGCTTGCCCAAGCATTGTGAAAATAATGTTCCGCTTCAAGTAGATGGCGAGAAGAGCGCTTAAATGCGGTCTTTAACAAAGTTAGATGAAGCGAATTGACAAAATATCCCCCCGCATTTTAGGAGAGGCCCGAACAATGTGGATTGAAAAGACTCGCGATAACCTAATTTGGGCGGGGAAATTTGCTCTTTCCGCCCGCCTCGCCGTGAGGCCAATTTCGCATTAATCGCGCGACTTCGTTAAACGCCTTTAAGAATAAAAATCAAACGCAAACAAACCGTGCCATTTGCGCGATCGCCCAGAAGAGCGAATCTCGAATAAGGCGGCTAGGAACCACTGCCACTCTACTTCTTTTCTCCGCGTGCCGTCTTCGCATACTATGCAGCCTGTCAAGGAGTTTTGTGCAGTTTTGCGTATGTTCGTGTCTCATTGTGTGTTTCATTTGGAGGAGTTGATAAAGCTGGGTGCTCCCTCTCCTGGGGGAAGAGTAGTACCATATGGTCACGGTACTCTATTGTTTCTTCGCCATTATCAATGCCGAATTTATGCCTACAGTTAGTCATGTTATCCCAGAAGCAACTCAGGCAGCAATTTGTTAATTTTGCGTGGGTTTCCTAATAGCCCTCTTTATCTGCCTCAGGTTTGTTTCTCTCTGTGATTTAACCACTCCCTTATTATATAGAGCTAGGTGGTGCTTAAGTAACCTACTGTAAGTGGCGATATCGTCTCCGGACTGATTGTTTGGCGTGACAATCCCTGCCTTGAAACTCTATCCGCCTCCCAATTGCATCTCTTCACTGTGTCCCTTCACCCATGTGAAATAATATATTTAACTTAATTTATTTTACTTTATTTAAAACCTACGGCATAACATAATAATAAATCACAAACAATATATGACGATCGAAAATACAATGATGTTTTAAGTTATTTGTTTATTAAAAAGAAATACAAAATGTGATACAAAATACAAGGAAAACATAAAAAAATATATAATTAATTATGCTATGGGTGTGTTAGCTTATGGGTGTTGGTGTATCTTTGTGTGATGGAGAGCGTATGTGTATGTCTGTGTGTATATATCTGTAGAGTGTATGTGCATGTCGAAATTCGGCAGGCTAACTCAATTCAATCTGATTTGATCTCCAGCTGTTTACGGACCCTTAATAAAAAACTGTCGTGGCTAAATACATCAATTTCGTTAAAGCTTGTTGTATGCATGTATACCATGTGGCGATATCGAATTGTGTTACACCCAGGGATGTGAAAAGTAAATAGATAGCGCGTGAGAAGGGAAGGCGCTCGTATGCTTACCCTACTCAGGAGATATGGATTGTCCAACCTTATAATAACCCGTTCCTCCCTTCGATATCACTGGACAACAAAATGTTGGCTTTTGCGTATTACAATAATAGTAACAACTGAATCTTATAGACTTTTGGCGCTTTTTTCTATTGGGCATAGTTTTTTTGTAATCATTATTTTTGAAAAAACATTTATTATACATGCATGCAATTACATCATTCATAAAATCTGCTTCATTTTGATTTTCTGACGTGGTGTGCTGTAGGAAAATCAGTCTTCAGATTCCATAAATAGTCAGTGAGCATTCTTGAGTTCCATTTTCCTTGATAGCGTATCTCTATGGTGAATATTCCCTTGTCCGGTGAAAGCGTTTACCATGTTCATCACTCACAGCTCCGAGGATGGTTACAAAAAAATCCAGATAGCAATCTAACAAGTGGATCTTTAGTGACATATTACAGCCAAGTGTTTTATATTTGTTAGGAAGTTCAGTAATCAATTTTTGTTGTTATCAGCCTTCTTATTTCCAAGGAATTTAATAACAACATTTTTAAAAGGTTACAAGCATCAGACTTACAATTAAACAAACTATATTTAAATTCAATATCATTCATTAGTTTTTTATGTCAGGACCAACAAATATGCCTTTCTTATTTTCTCTATCACCTAACTTGGGGAACTTGCTTTTAGGAACTGGAATTCCCTCCCTTCATGATTCATTGCCTTAACAAAAAAATTATTAGGCCTAGCCTAATATGCAGTGGAGGAAAGTAAACCTTTTCATATTTTACTAGAGCGAGGCTCTCAAAATTCTTCTCTCATACAGTCAATGTTTCTCTTTTTGGTAACTGTTTCTGAAGATAATTATCCTGCATAGTTCTTGCACGTATACTTTCCAGAAAAGTAACAAGTGCAATAGCTGAAATACTAAGGCCGATAGGGAATTTCTGAGTCAGCGCATATATTCGGAATCAGCGCTCAATATTACATAGGATTCACCAAATATTAAAAACGTAACAAAATCATTGTCGTTCAGTGTATCCACTTGATATATGTCATTAATTCCTTCGTCATATTTATTATACAACTCTACTCATTTATTGTGGCCACTAATTAACAAAAATCACACTTCTTATATAAACAATTTCCTTATATAAACATTTAGTCACAATAACCCTGACAGCATGGTCGTAGGATATTGTCACTTGGCAATAGACCCACCATGTTGTACCTCTATTATGCTGAAATAAAGTTTTTCAGACAAACACACATATCATAAGCTACTCGCCGGTCCTCCAACGTCTCTAAATTTCGCGTCACTTTGCACGTGCTCCAATTTGGTTGGGTTCACCTTGAAAGACCTAAATGGTCGACCGCTGTTTTGTTTCGGGGTCGTAGCTGTAAATCCATGTTAAGTCATACGCTACTATATTCCACACCAAATTTGATGCCTCTTTGTTGATCTGGTAACCATGGCATTGCCAAAGTGACTTGTGCCGTTTTGGAACCTCAGTCAAATTGTGTGAGATCCACAGCGAGCACAGTTATCTCAAAGCCAAATATGTATATAGGATCGATTGTACCTGATTCAAGTCTATGCCTAATCATGTTCGAATATCACAATAGTTCACATGCCTCTCTGCTTCGGTCATGCGGTGCACAGCATCGATGTTTTCATTATTGATAGCGGTAGACGGACGACCTTCACGAAATTCGTCATTGAGATTGACATGACCCTGTTTTAATTCTGCAGCTGTCTAATGGGTTGGTTAGGCTGGGGTGTTACAATTGTTACAATTCTTCAGCGTATGACAACCGAAGGAAAATGAGTTGTATACTGTTGTTATCTGATATTTTTTCCAATCCCTCGTGGCGTTCCTTGATTGGCAGCTTTTGAAAGAATATCCTGATTTTTTCGGATAGGGTTCCTATGCTCCTTCTAGGCGGGGCTGCTTAGCTTCGCTCTTCGCCCCGTGAGTGTTGATAAATATTCGCTAAAAGCTACTCGTCCCGCTGAGAATTTTCTCTCGACTTCTTTGAGTGTGTCTTTGAGAGGCGCCCATCTGCGCTTTCGGCTCAGCGGACCGGCGCCGCGCGATTCGCCAATGAGAACTAAATCAATCGAGACGAGCTGGCAGACGCCTCGCCGGATCTACCCACTCCTCCAAAGATATTCCAGTAAGTACTCTAAACAGCTATTACGACGAGCTGAATAGTAAAGATTTCAGTTTTTACGTGAAAAAACTTTAAAATAAAACCGAAACAATAAGCTACCAGAGTAGAAATGAACGAAAAAGTATGCATCGTCTCGCCTTAATAACTCCTAGACTATTACCCTCACACCAATGCAGTGTCGTCTCTTAGGTTCTCTTCCTCCTCTCAACCCCCCAACCACCTCCTCAACTACCTGCAATCCCAACCCCCCAACCCTCCAACCCCAAGCCCCACCCTAACCAACCCATTATACAGCTGCAGAATTCAGACAGGGTCGTGTCAATCTCAATGACAAATTTTGTGAAGGTCGTCCGTCTACCGCTATCAATAATGAAAACATCGATGCTGTGCATCGCGTGTCCGAAACAAAGAGGCATGTGAACTATCGTGATGTGAGCATATTTAGGCATAGACATGAATCAGGTACAATCGATCCTATATACATATTCGGCTTTGAGATAACTGTACTCGCGGTGGATCTCACACAATTTGTCTGAGGTTACAAAACGGCACGAGTCACTTTGGCAATGCCATGGTTACCAGATCAACGAAGAGGCATCAAATTTGGTGTGGAATATAGTAACGTGTGACGTAACATGGATTTACATCTACGACCCCGAAACAAAACAGCGGTTGACCATTTAGGCCTTTCAAGATGAACCCAACCAAATTGGAGCACGTGCAAAGTGACACGAAGCATATGATCGCTTCTTTTTTAAGGAAAAAAAGTGATACAGGAAGCTTTGACGAACTTCCTAAAAGCAACAGTAAATACTTTATCATCTACCTATGACAACGCTAGCCGTCTAAAGGCGAGATAGACAAACGAATTTTTGGAGGCGAAAAACGTCGAACTCATGAGCCATCCTCCTTACAGTCCCGACTTAGCACCTCGTAACTTCTTGATCCTAAACATTTTTAACAAGCATTAGGAACTAATCACGCAGTCAACGGTTTTATCGCTAGAATAGATTTTCTTATAATAACCATTATATATATTTTGGTTTAAAATCAGTGACGATTAAAACTGGTATTTATACCCTTCCTATTTGAGTTAACCATTTTTGGTTAGACGCTTACAAATGCTAAAATTGTATCTAACCAATATTGGTTAGGGCGCTCCGAGCTGCGTAAAATGCCAACTTTTTAAATATTTATTCATTATTATCTTAATTGTTTGACGAGATAAGGTTATAATATTATAAATTTCAAATTTCAATGCGATCATTTTACAGTTATTCTTTTTACGATCCGTATAGCAGTTTAAAAGTTATGGTCGTTTTTCTCAAGGCCATCGACTTCACGCGCAAAACTGTCCCGGGCAGAAGTGACGACTAAATTTTTACCCCGCGATAGGAGGGGTTAATTAATAATTTTGCTGCTATAAAAGAGCGGTGCCAATGGCCCAAAGTCGTCTTCATTCTAAGTATATTTACATTGCCATCAAAGAGTTGTCGGTGGGTGTCAAGTAGGATTTATTTCGTTTGGCCAAGTAAACCCAGCACATTGCAGTTTTAGTAAATAGTACCGTAGAATCTAAAGCCGGTGACTTAAAAAAATATATCAAAGAATATTGGTACGGTTAGCGATATACGTATGATTTTTAATATCATTTTTTGCTCTGTTAGAAGCTAACCTTGCTCAATTATACCATCGTTATTAAAGATCTGCGGAAAAATACACAATGGTTATACAGGATAAGTTTTAATTAACCAGATTCCTTGAAGAGAGTGAATCAGTACGAGCAGAAAGCAACTTTTGATTAAAAATTGTGGGAAAATCAACAAAAGTTTTTTTTTTAGTTTTTATTTTAAATGTGAAAAAATATTTTTTTTGATCGTAGTATTAAAAGCGCTGAGCGCGATGCGCTATCTAACGGTAGGTAAAATATCGTTTATTAGCGATATTTTACCTATCGCTTAATTGAAGCAGCGCGCTCGAACGCTTGCCAAACTTTTGTTTAACAGTCAAGTTCTTCAAAAATTTCAGATTAAAAAAAAAAGTTAACATTTTTTTTTTCTTTTCATTTTTTTTTTAATTTGTTTATCTGCTCGTAGTGATTCACCCCCTTGAAGGATGCCGGTTAATTAAAACTCAACCTGTATATAGCGTCTTGCGATCCAGAAGATTCCTCAACACTTTGAACGTATATCCATGCGTGTTGAACGTATATCCATCCACTTCCTTTGACACTGTATTGGCTTGCTCTGTACATCGCAATATTGATCAATATTGTCTCAATATTGTATCAATATTATCAGTATCAAACTGGGTATCATTATTAGTATCAAAATTGATATCTTTATAGCAATACACCTTGTACAGATAGATATATTCTAGCTGGCTGCAAAGTGGCCTTAGATCAAGGACGGTACACTTACCGTCACAACAAAGTCCTTGCTGTTATTCGCTAGGTTATTAGCCTCTCAGTAGCTAATGCCAACAAGGGTTTGACATTACCCTCCAAATCTCCAATACAGTTTGTGCGGGATGGCTCTAAAGGCAAAAAATATTTAACTACAAAACTTTTCTCAATAATCGAGATTGGATTCTAGAGGTCGATTCGGTCTTTAAGCAGTATAAATTCACTGAAAATCTCGGATGCACAGCCCTCCGTCCAGATATAACTCTTTACTGTCTTTCTCGGAAGGTGGCCCTTATTGAAGAATTAACTGTTCCATGGGAATCAAATATCCCAAAAGACCACGAGTACAAATTAAATAAATACCGTGATCTTCAAATGCCGTCACCCGGAATTGCCCGGAACGGCTTCACTGTTCACCTTCACGCGGTGGAAGTTAGCGCTCGTGGCCTGCCAGCTAAATCCCTGTTTCACCTCTTTAAAGATCTAGGTCTCTCCAGGGGAGTTAATGGGCCCTTGCTGGGTTGGCCACGAAGACCCATTCTGTTCAGGCTTGGTCACACTCACGGGTCAGCACCTATCCGACGGCCTCCACGCATGAAGTGCGAGCCTGGGTAGGACTCTGGCCTTACGGTCAGTTTCCCCTGGGAATCAACCTTCTGGCGCTCCTGAACGGTCTGCGCACCGTGCGGCGTAAACCAATCGACTGTGTACTCTGACTAAAATCTTGCGGTGTTTACTACAATGGGCGAGCCCGTCACCACAGGACGTTTTAACGATTAGTCGTTCTATCGCCCTGCAGTGAGCGTAGAAGACTTTGGACAATACAATCCAACGTCTAGCTACGCCACAACCCGTGAGAGTCCAACGCCTTACCGCGAGTTAGCCAGGAATAAACCCGGCGGGCTCGAAATACTCGCGCCCTCACTTCCAATTGTGACCAGATTTCTCCGGTCTCTCAATTGGTTCCGGTCGCTTGCGCGGTCCTCTCCCTTACGAAGCGGTGAAACGGAGTACTCCGAATCTATCGCGGACCAAGGCGTCCTTTGCCCGGCTCTCAACCGGGATTGGATGGCCAATGGTCAATTCAAGAGCAGTCGCCGTAAGGTAGGCAACCACCCCCGCTCTATAGGAAACAATACAGTTACCAGACTCCCCCGACTGTTAGTCGGAGAGCACAATCGATTGGCTTGCGCCGCTCGGTGCGCAGACCGTCCAGGAGCGCCAGAGGTTTGATTCCCAGGGGAAACTGGTTCGCTGGCCAGAGCCCTACCCAGGTTCGCAACCCGTGCGTGGAGGCCGTCGGATGGGTGTTGACCCGTGAGTGTGACCGACCCTGAACACATGGGCCATCGTGGCCACCTCATCATGGGCCCGTTAGCTCCCAAAACTCTGACTCTGACTAACAGTCGGGGGAGTCTGGAAGCAGTACTGTTTCCTATAGAGCGGGGGTGGTTGCGGACCTTACGGCGACTGCTCTTGAAACGACCATCGGCCATCCGATCCTGGGTGAACAGCCGGGCAAAGGTCGCTGTGGTCCGCGATAGATTCGGTAAACACTGTTTCACCGCTTCGCAAAGGAAAGGACCGCGCAAGCGACCTCGTACTCGTAACCAATCGAGAGACCGGAGTAATCTGGTCACAATTGGAAGTAAGGGCGTGAGTGTCGGCCCGCCAGGTAATATTCCTGGCTATCTCGCGGTTAAGGCGTTGGCCTCTTACGGGCTTGTGGCGTAGCTAGACGGTGGACTGTTTTGTCCCCAAGACTTCTACGTTCACTTCCAGGGAGATAGAACGACTAATCATTAAAACTTCCTGAGGTGACGGGCTCGCCCGCTGTAGTCGACAACCCAAGTTCTCCAGGATGATAATCAACTCCTTCCTAGAAAAATATCTAAAACCGCGATTTCCGCATCTCAAATTATATAGCTTCGAAGGGGGAGTGAATGGGTGGTAAGGTAAACGCTCACTGGTAGCAAAACAGCTGTCGTAAACTACCACAGCCGGTCGTTAGTCTAGTCCGGAATCCACCGCTCACCACCCAGAAGTGTAATAATAGTGCTATGTTGGGCCTGACTTCGGTCGGTGAATTCATGGCAGCTCCGTTTGTATTTTATTTATTTAAATAGATATATTTTCCTCGCATAATGTAGATCACCGCGTTATGGCAGAAACTTATAAAGAAACGTCGGTCGGCGCTCGCGATTAAGGTGAGGGGTAGGCTTTGCAAAGTTGCGACACAGCGCGACGCGAGTGCCAGGAGACGCCGCAATCTTTCGTAAGTTTCCTAGGAAGCGGGCGCTGCCAGCGAAACTCTTAGCATATCGACTGCGGATTTCGTGTGACTCGCATTTTTCAATACGTCCATTAGGGTGCTCACCTCAAGAGGACATGGACAGCATTGGTGTGATGTCATACATGGTTGAGTCATTTTCCTCCAAATATGTTAAATTTAAATTACCGCGCTTCCTCTCAATATTTCACTATTCAATATCGTAACAAAAACCTTTGTTTTTTATTTTAATTGCTGCTAAGGTGAAGTAAATTATCACGGAATGTGAGTGTCTAACTGCAACCTTCAATTTTACCGGGTTTTTTGTCTCCATTGGAAGGAAATTAACCCCCAATCTGTGGCAGAACTCGTTGGCGTTCGGCGAGTTGGAGTTAAAGTGTGCCTTCGGGCGTATTAAAAGTGTACTTTTTATATATGCGTGTTTCTTTTGGGTTTTCCTGGGGTAAAAGGATTTTCTGTGGGCCAAATCCAATGAAAACCAACGTAGACCACACTCTGAGATGGTTTTTTTTGGGTATCTGGCATTATTTTTTTTAGCATTTTTTTTGGGTAATATATTTTTTTTATATTAAGTAGTTTCCGTCTTAACATATAAAAGACAGGTGGCGTCCATATAATCAATTCTTCTTCATAACACGGTGGGCTATAACTTCCCGGTTATAATATATATGGCATTATATTGCTCAATGCCCTGCTACGTTTAGGCAGCTAGGAATTTACTACGAAACGCAACGGTAAGATGCCAATCGTAGTTCTAAAATTGGTTAATCTTCTCTTATGTTCAGTAGCCCAAGGGATTGTATTCTAAACACGTCGTTACGGTATCCTCTGTCAAAATAAAATAATAATATAATACAAACAAATTTTTAGATCATTGGTCTAATTATTTTAATATTATTTGCGTAGGATGTAAATATTTTATTTTGTATACAGATTTCAATAGGTAATAATTACGTGATTTAATGTTCAAGTAGACTAATATACATAATTATATTCTGTCCTTATTATTTCTGTTATGTAATCAATCTATATATGGCACTGTAATCAATCTATAAATGCGATAGATGGCACTAATAATTAAATGTTATTTGTTTGTTGTCATTGGTTAAATAATGGGTTTTTATAATCAATCAGTGGTTACCTACATACTGGGTTTTTATAATCAGAAATCAGAGTAACTAATCAGAGTAAATGCTATCATATTAGAAGTGAGATCCCATGGTCGCGACGCAATGAAATAACATTATGTTTTAGTATTATGACATGGTAACTACCGACACGCCAACACCGTTACGCGTCATTGTAATTTTTACGCATGAACCATGGTCCGAAATATATACGTAATTCTGGTTAAGACATGCATATTTCCTTGTAATTTATCGATATATTTTTTTTAGTGTATAGGAGCCGGAATGATCCATCGGCACCTTGCAGCTGTTTCTGTTCGAGTTCTAGTTTCGACGTAAGACAAACGCTGCCAATGTCGAAATGACTCGTCCCGTTCGAAAGATAAAAGTATTACCGTGTACCCTTGCAAAGTACTCGCGTCGCCTCTACTGCCTTATCCTGTATTCGAAAGCCTCTATCCCCATACATATTTGAAACCGGGGCTCAGCGGCCGGGACCACTTCCTTCTCGATATTTGACTTCCACCATTCTAGCCGATATAGGCGATTTACTGCCCCTCGAGCTAAAGGACAATGGCTATAGGTACACGAGCAGGGCCACTGGGTCGCGAGCCATGAATACAGAATGGTATTAAGTGTCTTAAATATTTAATGGGAGGTTAGGAACAGAGAGCAAACATCATGGGTATCAAACTAAAACGATCAAAGCGTCGAAATAAATATTTTAGCATATTCGAAATATTGTGTTTAACGTTGCTTTGCCTCAGGGGGCTTCGTTCCACGGTTCTTCTTTTCGGTAAAATTTCGTAGCGCAGTGTTTTTCTACTTATTTGATGATGATTGACTGATGATGATTGATAATTAGTGATTGATGGTGACTGATTAATGATGATTGATTGATTTTCATTTATGATGATTAATTGATGATTATTGATGATGAATGATTGTTGAAGATTGATTGATTGACTGATGATTGATAATTGATTGATTAGTGGTTTATGATTAATTAATTGATTAATTAATTGGCGGGTGATAATTGTTAAAAAATAAAACTCTTGCGCCCCCCCCCCCCTCTTGAACTGTAAATTAGTTTACTCGACCCACCTTAGTGTCTTCCTCAGCTGTAACTGTAAACATACAATAAATAACTTCGTTTTGTAACTTCATCGTTTAAATTTGTCTAAAGAGAAGATTGTACGGGTCTTTTTTTGATTTGATTAATTGTAGTATTTAATCTTATCTTATATTAAATTGTGAAGAGAAACAAAAGATGCACATCCACTGTTTTCAGTGAATGCACTGTTGTCTTGGAGGTATCGCCTGTACCGTTTAAATTTGTGTAAAGAAAAGAATTTAAGAGTTCCTTATCGATGTGAAAAATTATATATTTTTAAAATTTTTATTTATTTTATTTATTTCCTTAATTCAAGTTACAATTTACATAAAGAAAATCCTTATCCTAACACAAAAACATTTTATAATAAGTGTACATATTATACCTAGCTTAGAAAGGGAATGCACCTTTTTGACATATCCACCTCAACAAGGTATGAACCTGTGTTGAGGTGGTACTAACATCGGTAATTTATTTTGAGACGAGAGGGCAAGTCTTATCTAATACGTGAATACAATTTAATATTAAAGTTAAAATTAAAAACATCAATAAAATTATACAAACTAAATTAAAATGTATGACAATCTACTACGTTATATAAACTTACAGCATACAGACTGAAGTGTTTGGGCGAGTGGAAGCGAGGAGGGCACAATCATCCTGAGCTAAACCTCCTCCACAAAAGCCTATTCACTCTGACCCAGGATCGACTACGGAAAAAAATTTCGGTAGAGAAATCCTATAAAATCCTAATCCCGACGAGGGGAGAATGGAAAAATCCGCAGTGGCTTCAAAGCCACAACGCAGACGCCTGGTTCACCGATGGCTCAGGAACAAATGGACGTTTTGGGGCAGGCGTGTACGGACCCAAAACCAACCACAGAATCAGCATCCCCCTTGGACAATACGCTACGGTTTTCCAAGCCGAGGTACTTGCCATATTGGAATGCATAAAACTACAAAGTCGACTTGAGGTAAAAAACAGACAAATCCTCATCTGCTCTGACAGCAGAGCAGCACTGGACGCTCTGGCTAAAGCCACCACAGAATCTTCTGTGGTCTGGGACTGCATGCAGGAGCTCAACAAATTGGGAAAATCCAACAAAATCACCCTAATATAGATACCGGGTCACCAAGGCATACCCGGAAACGAAGAGGCCGACAGACTGGCAAAACTGGGCACACTGGACTGCCCAGTGGAGCCAGCTGTATGGGTCCCCTTCGCTACAGGTAAGAAAATCAACAGGGACTGCTTGGAGCAGGAACATCGGGCTTCCTGGAAACAGAGTCAGGGATGTCGCCAGGCAAAAGCCATGATGGAGCAACCACTACAGAAGAAAACCAAGGCCCTACTTGACATGAGCAAGAAGAACCTTAGAACCACTATCGGTCTCCTCACCGGACACACGACCCTTAGAGCTCATCTATTCAACCTTGGTTTGACTGAGAGCAAGAATTGCCGAATATGCGGCGAGGAACCTGAAGACAGCATACACATTGTTGGTCGCTGTCCAGGGCTCGCCGCCAAAAGACACAGTTTACTGGGACGAGCCTTTCTCGAACCCAGCGATCTGCCCAACTTGAAGGTCAGTGACCTGCTTGGACTGGTAAGAAGTACCGGGCTACTAGCTGACCACTGACCTAATCACACAGTGGGTAGTTACAAAAGACCTTACAGATCTAGGTGACATCAAGGGCTGGTAACAAGCCCCCCACTCCATCTACTACTACTACTACTACTACTACGTTATATAAAATAATTATTTATTATATATTAAATACAAACACATATAAATATGATATATACCACATATAAATATTATTATATGTTACACATAAATATAATATTATATAACATATGTATTGAAAAATATTTATTTGCAGCTGTTGTTATAAAAAACATATACAAAAAAACAAGAACACACAGATTAAAAATTCAAATTGTAAATAGACAAAGACTATGAAATAAAGCTACAAACGCTGCAAATTAGGGGTATCCTCAGGATATCTCTTATCCTGGTTTTCAGGACACACCTATTAATTATTGGTACATATATGATTAAAAAATAAAATAACCAAATCAAATAAATCCTAAAATAAAAAATCTAAATAATGAAATAAATACACAAATCGAAATAATCAAAATCAAAATATTTAACATCAAATGATATTAAAAGAAAAGAACGTAATTACATAAATTTAAAAATCTACATATAATAAATCAAAAATAATCAAAATCAAAATATTTAACATCAAATAATCACGTTACAAATTAATAAATAAACGAAGACAATAGAAATAATCCACTTAGGAAATAGTTATTTTAAAATAAAATCAAATTATGACATCTAAATATCTTCCTTTAATAATAAACTTTTAAAGTGGTCCTTAAATACTGCAATTGATTTCGATCGCAAAGCCATTCCCAACCGATTCCATACAACCGCAGAATAATACGAAAATCTGCATATATATTATTATAATATATAAATAATATTATTATTATATATAATATTTATATATATATATATATATATATATATATATATATATATATATATATATATATATATATATATATATATATATATATATATATATATATATATATATATATATATATATATATATATATATATATATATATATATATATATATATATATATATATATATATATATATATATATATATATATATATATATATATATATATATATATATATATATATATATATATATATATATATATATATATATATATATATATATATATATATATATATATATATATATATATATATATATATATATATATATATATATATATATATGCAATAATATTATTATTATATATAAATTCATGCATATAATATGATAGTATATAAAATAGAGTTATAATATATATAGCATGATCACACTCGAGACCTCAATAATTCTTCACAGTCTTTCCTAGATTTATTTAAAAGCCAAGTTGCCACCACTCTTATACAATAATTTAACATTTGATTAAATCTAGTATTTATTATTATCTTATAAAAAAATGTGAAGAGAAACAACAGATGCACATGCAGCTGGGAGCACTATTGTCTCGCAGGCATCGCCTGCACCGTTTCCGATCGTGATAAAGTGGGCGGGTAGTTCACCCACTCGCGGTGGCAATTGACAGCAACTTTCAAACAATTCGATCACGTAAGTTATCTGCAGAACGGAGGCCCCACAAAGAGCCGCTTGGGCCAACTTTGATAAATGCTACTGTCAATATGCCGCGATACGTTATGCTACTCGCTTTGCATTGTTGCATACGGCGAAACCAAAGTTAAACGACTACGATAATCGACACTTTGAGGCTAAACTGAGTCTTAAGTAGCCGACATGCATATTGGCCGCTTATCCGTTTCTCGGAAACCTAATCTTAGTTAGTTCTAAAATTTAATATCCGGCGTGGCACGGGTATCCGTTTCCTTCTCCCTCCCACTCCTGCTTCTCCCCGACTCTCTAGTAGCCTATGTTAATCGCTGTTCCTTACACATTATAATTTATATTTTTTTTATGTAGATCGGTTGAACGGTATAGTAGTTGACCAGCTGCTCCGCCATGTAGTGACAAGTTACGAATATCAAGTTATCAAGTTATCAAGTTACGAATATGAATATCAAGAAAATATTACCGGGGCTCAAATACCTATGACTACCAATTTTCACGGCGATTGTTTAAAAGGTATAAAAGTTGGCTGCAGCGCCATCGGGTGGCGAGTTACAATACAGCTAATAACGAGAAAATATTATGCCGACCCAAATATCTATGTATACCAATTTTAATGGCAATCGATTGAGCGGTATAAAAGTTGATCTGTTGCAGCGCCACCTAGTGGTAAGTTACAACAAAGTTCATTCTACTTAAAAAAAATACATATATGTGCCAACTTTCGTGGTAATCGGTCAAACGGTTTCGAAGACTATTAAGCTCGGGCAGACATACTTTATATACCAACATCCATTATTATATGAATAGACTAGCTGCGCCCAGCGGTTTTACCCGCGTGGTGATGGAAAATTGTGATAATGATGATAGAAAACCATACATCTTTATAAATTATAGCCTATGTCTTATTCTGATGTGTAAGCTATATTATTGTAAAGTTTCATCAAAATCCATTCAGTAGTTTTTGCGTGAAAGAGTAACAAACATCCATACATACATACAAACTTTCGCGTTAATAATATTAGTAGGATAGTAGGATAGAATTTAAATTTCGAATGTCAATTTCTTAGATTTTTTCCTACTTACTTGACAGTTATGGTTATATTTTAGATAATTCACACTATATCTTTATAAATTATAGCCTATGTGTTATTCTGATGTGTAAGCTATATTATTGTAAAGTTTCATCAAAATCCATTCAGTAGTTTTTGCGTGAAAGAGTAACAAACATCCATAGGTACATACATACAAACTTTCGCATTTATAATATTAGTAGGATTAAGTAGCATTTCCATTCTTTTGGAATTTCTTTTCTTAAATTTTAAGGAAGTTTCATTAATCCTAGAGCTTCCGAATTTTTATATGATGGTTACTAACGGGTGCTAAATTTGCGCGTCACAGTGCGGCATCTTGCTTTGTGGTTTTCGTTCGGATGCGTTTCATTATTTTAGAGAAATTTTCAGCAAAGTGCAACTAAAAATCAAAAGAATATTAATTACTGAAAAATGTTGACTGTCCACCTGTGCGAGTGGCGGTTCCATTATACGAGCCAAAAAGCCCAGCTTGCCTTATGCATATTTTTTTTTCTTAAAAAGGTCACTAAACTATTATATGAATTTGCGAGCGCCTATTGCTATCTAGCGAGCACAGTTTGCTCCACGCGACAAAACAGTTTATCGACAAAGCAACAATTCGCTGCAATCTTACCGAGTTCAGTTCAGCTAGTCATCTCGCTCGCACACATGGGCTTGCAACGAGGCTTTCAAAATCAGTGGTCCTTCCATTCTAACCTGTAGCAAATTACGCAAAACAATATATGTATCGATACGACTTTTGTATTAACGTTTAAGCCAGGCTTGCGTTATGGAAGTAGAATGCGAGCGTGTTCCGTATTTAGTTCAGTTTGTTTTGAACAAGTGACAGAGCAGATTGTTTATTGTATGATTTCAATTGATTTATGGTTTTATTGCCTGATAAACAATGGAGAAAATTGTCCCTTGTGGTGAGTTCTGTCCTAAATTGATTTCACTTAGCAAATAAAACGGCATTTTTTAAAGCCACCGTAGGAACGCGACTGCTGATAAATATATGTTTACTAGTAGCGGCATAATTTCACGCAGACCGCGGCAATTTATTGTAATTTCTTGCAATATCGCCGCGCTTGACAAAAAAGACTATAACTATGGAACTACTATAGCAATCATAAAAAGAAGAACTACGTAATGATTGCATTGAAATTTCGTATATAATATAATGAAATCTAATTTTGTAAAAGAATTAGATAATTACGAATAAATATGACAAACTCGAAAAAGTAAAAAAAACTCGGCATTTCTAACTTGTACTTAGAAAAATACGGAGCCCTATTAAGAAATTGTAAATACTATCGTGATCTATTTTAGATTCTCTATCAAAAATAATATTTTGTTTTGCTTGTTTACATACAAAAATATTTAGATATTAGCTAATAAAAACCAAAAAATTTTTGATGATTTCTCGAAAACAAAAATATGATGTTTGACAATGAAATTTTGCCAGAAATATCAGCGAAATGCCGCGCAAAATTATCCTAATGGCGGTCTATGTATCTATGGTAATAATGAGATATTTTGTATGGAATTTAGCATACGTTCGAATTAGAAAATAATATTACTGTGCGCTCCGGGAGTAAGCCGCCAATATTGGTCGTTAAGTAGTCAACGGTGTTCTGATGTGCAACCAGATTTGGTCGTTACATAGCCGAAGAATTAATCCTTCGGTTAATCCTTCCAATCCCAGATTAATCCTAACGTAACATATTATTAAATATACTTTTGCTCCGACACACCGTAATAATTTTAGACTGTCAAGTCGGGGCCCGAATCGAATTATTCTTGAAGGGGGGTAACTTCGAGAAGGTAATCATTTAATTGTTGTGGCTTCTTGACGATCGGCTCAAAAGCCACCACTGCCAATTAGATTACGACCAAGAGTTGTCAGCTTCTAACTTTTTGATTTCTTAATGGATTGCCGCTCGCTCGCCTCAAACACCAATTTAATTTAAACGACAACCCCCTTTTCAGACGCTTCTATTTTGGTTTTACGACAGTGCTTATTAAACCCTTCGGCTACGTAACGACCAAATTTGGTTACCATCAGAATACTGTTGACTACGTAACTACCAATATTGGCGGCTTGTTCCCGGAGCGCACAGTAATATTATTTTCTAATTCGAACGCATCCTAAAATCCATACCAAATATCGCATTATTACCGTAGATACATAGACGGCCGCTAGAATCATTTCGCGCTTCTTTTTGGGGATATTTCTGGTAAACTTTTATTGTCAAACATCATTTTTTTTTCTCGAGAAATCATCAAAAAAAAATTTGGTTTTTATGAGCTAATATCTAAATGTTTTTGTGTGTAAATAAGCAAAACCAAAACTTACCTTTGATAGAGAATCCAATAAAGATCACGATAGTATTTATAATTTCTAAATAGGGTTCCGTATTTTTCCGTAAGACAAGTACAAATTTGAAATGCCGAGTTTTCCTCACTTTTTCGACTTTCTCATATTTATTCATAATTATCTAATTGTTTTACAAAATGATATTTCAATTTACTATATACAAAATTAAATTTCAATGCGATCATTACACAGTTATTTTTTTATGATTGCTATAGTAGTTCCATAGGTATAGTACTTGTTGTCGAGCGCGGCGATATTGCAAGAATTTCCAATAAATTGCCGCGGTCTGCCGTGAAATTATGCCGCTACTGGAAGGTTTATAGACGTGGAGTAGAAGTCAAAGGTATCGAATTTCGTAAAAATAAAAAAACATATTTGAAATTAGAATCTAGGTTAGAATCTTTCGAAATGTGGATTCACAGAGGAATACTGAAAATATCTTGGACGGATAGTCACAAATGAGACGGTGCTGCAAAGAATGCACAAAGGATTAGAGTTACTGAAGACCATAAAGAGAAGGAAACTACAATACATGGGCCACATAATGCGTGGTAACAAATACCACCTTCTCCAATTAATCCTGTAAGGAAAGATAAAAGGCCACCGGTGACCTGGCCGAAGATGAACCCACTGGCTACAAAACCTCGTTGAATGGTTAAAATCAAGCACTACTGAGTTGTACCGCGCCGCAACATCACGAGCCCAAGTGGCCATAATGACCGCCGACCTCCGATAGGCGATGGCATTTTAAGAAGAAGAAGATTTAAAACTATGTAAAGTACGTTAAAAAACTAGGAACATACTCCATTGTCGCAGCACTTCTTGAGTTCTATATAGCGTGAGTGTTTAATTAGTGACATCCTTGTAGTGGGTGAATCAGTACGACAACTAAGCAACTTTTCTTTAAAAAAAATAAAAAAAATCTTTTTTTTAAGCTATTGCATAGCTTTTATCGCGGGCCTAGACCAGCGCGGCGACCGAATGAAGAAATTTCTTAACGAGTATTAATGATTTTAAACTGATAATTACGTCTAAACGAGTACTGCTTACGATTTGAAAAAAATATATGTTAAACAAGAACATTTTCCTAATATTCTTAGCTTTGAATATTTTAGATTTTGTTTATATTGCATAGTGTAATTAATTTGTGAAATTAGGTCTAACCGAACACAAAAACGACTACAACGCATATACTATCTGGCGTATTATTATGAAACCTGCACCATTTTAAAGATAATTTAATTATCTATCTTTTATCTACGAATTTTTTCGAATAGTCAAAGAATAATATCCGGTTTTTTTGCTTTATCGAATAAAATTCGTACGCGTCGCTCTATCGGAAGACGTTTAAATTATTCCGAATCATTTGCTTCCGCAGCCGCAAATGATTCGGAATAATTTCAACGTTTTCCGATAGAGCGCAGTTATCTGATATCTAAAAAATTAAATAAATAAAATAAATAAATAATTATAATTGCATAAGTTGTTAAAAAATGCTATGCAATAGCTTTACCGCGGCAGTCCCCGAGTGCCACACGTATTTTTTTTAATTTAAAACAATTTTTTTTAAATAGTATAAAAGCGATGAGCACGATGCGCTATCTAATGATAGGTAAAATATCAATAATATTGTTTATTAGCGATATTTTACCTAATGCTAGATGGTGTAGCGAACTCAACGCTTTTCAATATTCTTCAATAGATAAAAACTACAAATTTGTCAAAAAAAAACATTTCATAGACAAAAAAATATTTGTATTTTTTATCAAAGTTTCTTATTTTTAAGCTATTGCATAGCTTTTATCGCGGGCCTAGGCCAGCGCGGCGACCGAATGAAGAAATTTCCTAACGAAAATTAATGATTTTAAACTGATAATTACGTCCAAACGAGTACTGCTTACGATTCGAAAAAAATATATATTAAACAAGAACATTTTCCTAATATTCTTAGCTTTGAATATTTTACATTTTGTATATATTACATAGTGTAATTAATTTGTGAAATTAGGTCTAACCGAACACAAAAACGACTACTACGCAAATACTATCTGGCGTATTATTATGAAACCTGCACGCACCATTTTAAAGATAATTTAATTATCTATCTTTTTATCTACGATTTTTTTCGAATAATCCGTTTTTTTTTGCTTTATCGAATAAAAAATTCGTGCGCGGTGCTCTATCGGAATCTATCAGTTTAAAATCATTAATTTTCGTTAAGAAATTTCTTCATTCGGTCGCCGCGCTGGGCTAGGCCCGCGATAAAAGCTATGCAATAGCTTAAAACTCATAATAGTTTTTATTTTGTATACCTGTTGTGTTTACTGACCTCCAGTTTAAACGGCTAATCCGATTGGTTTGAAATTTGTAACATAAACTCCTGTGGTATTAAGTATTCGGTGTGATTAATAAATTAATAGTTTTTAAAATAAACACTAAAACACGCTTTTAATGGTCTTCCACGACTATGATACGATATTCCACCATGGAATGCCAGTTTCTGTCTTCCGGCTTCATCATCAGACCTTGAAACTTAATCGTGGTCAAAATTCATTACAAGACCTTTCTAACAAGTCCAAACACGGCTATGATACGATGTTCCATCATGATGTTCCAGTTCATATCTTCCGTCTCCATCATCAGATCAGTTCTACAGTACCATATTATTGTATTGTCATCAGAACTACATACAGCTGCCAATTTTCATGACGCTACGATCTTTAAAAGATGGTTAAATTAGTTACCTTAGATTCCATTACATAGTGACATACAGGTCGACCTAATAAAAGCGTGTTAATAAAACGATCTAAATCTTCAAAAATGTTCATAAATGCTCAAAACTGTTCAAATTTCCAAAATTTCAAAAATGTAACCTGCTGGCATGGGCTTAAGCTTGAAATTTAGAATATAGGCTCCTGATGGGTTAAATAAGAATTATGATTCATAAAATGTTAAAAAAAAACAGTTTATGCATATTTTTTTTTGGAATATTCGAAAAAGACAGCACTTTATAGTATATCCCAACTCGCCGGAGAAAAATAATAATCGGCTCTATCTTTTGGACGTACCCGAAAGACGAAAAAGCATTCAAATTATAATTCTGCATGTTTAATTTATATCTCTCAAATAATAAACTCACTACATAGAGTTGTACTCATTTTCATGATCATAATCGATATCGAGAAATCGATTGATATAGATTAAGAAAAAATAAAAGAGCATGCATGGTTTAATTAAACAATCGGTCGAGTGCAAATCAAACGACACAACGCTGACTATTTTCTCTACGAATTATAATATGCACTAGTTATAATATGCACGCGGCTACGCGAGTGGTCATCAACCTATTTTTGAGGAAGAAGTTTCCAGGAATATTCCTGGGATGCCACGGAAATTCGCATTGCAATAAATCAATATGGGCGTCACCGCGACACGACAATCTGATGCTCCATCAATCAGCATTCGAGACTTTGAAGCCGCAACGCGTTTGCCTAGATGCCACGATATTTTGATAAAAATCGTAAAAATAATTTGACAAAAGTCAGAGCATTTTTCCCATACTGTAAGTAAGCTATTTATTGTGCTAATTTATTTAGGTTAGTTTGTTATGGGAAAATCATGCAAGCTGAATTAAAACCACCTCCTAATATCCTATGAAGTAAAAATTTTACAAATTGGTTCAGTTCCGATGACCATGCATTTTTGTGGCGAGCATGACCTGATTCTACACCAAGGATCGGCTCCCGACGAGGCTACCCTTCCACGGTCAACAGAACAGACACAAAATTTTGCATATGCATTAACTCCTCTCCTCGCGGAGTAAAAATTCAGCTGTCCCATTCGCGCGCGACCTTTTCGCGCGCAAAATCGACGACCTTGATAAAAACGACCATAACTTGTAAACCACTATACGGATCATAAAAAGAAGAACTGTAAAATGATCGCATTGAAATTTGACATATAAAACATTATAACCTTATCTCGTAAATCAATTAAGATAATAATGGCGACAAATTACAAAACGCAGACGGCCTCCATCGTGTCGTCATCACTGGACCAAGTGGACGCCTGTCATTCCAGTGTATTAAAACTTGCATCCCCAAAAGGACGCCTGTCATTTGTCGGGTTAAATTATGATAGCTCGTTCTAAATTGAATAGCTGCTGAAACCAGGGTTGGCTCCCGACAAGGAAACTCCTCAGCGGTCAACAGCACAGAAACGAAATTTTGTATACGCATTCAATTATGATATCCCGTTCTAAGTTTCACTATCACATGGCTGCTTTACCCAGGGTTGTCTCAGGTCAGAGCATTTTGATAAAAGCTGGTTTTAAATGTGTTTTTACTATCAACTTATTTTATTAAAAACACATAGCAAATACAAAGCCAGTGAATACGATAAACATGACAAGAGAAAATAACTCGGAGCAGCTTTTCTAATCAAATTCGGAGCAGATTAGAAGTCAACTCGGCAATATGGAGTCCTTACGAAAATAGTTACATATCCAGGCTGGAGTGTATACAGAAACGCTTTCTGAGGTTCCTGTACTTTAAACAGCATGGATATTATCCCTTTCTATATCCTACGGCATTTATTCTGGGGATGGTTGGTTATAACTCGCTAAGCGTAAGAAGAGATTGGCTGGCAATCTGCCACATATATAGACTGCTTAGGGGGTTAGTTGATAATCCGACCATCCTTAGAAGAATCAGTCTGTTTGTACCCGCCAATTACTACCGTGCTAGGACTCACGTATTGTTCGCGTTACCGCGAGCTAGAACTACATAACATCGTTCAACACTGCTTCACGGTGCGGACGCTGCGTACCATAAATGCATTATGTTCAGCTGAGCCACAATTGGATATTTGGACGGTGAACTTAGCACAACTGCAAAGTACGGTAATGGCATTTCTTAGCAATCAAGTAATTAGATAAATATGTAGTATGTAGTGTTAAAATTGTTAAAAAGTAGTAACTAGTATAATAAGAAAGGTTAGATAATCATTAGATATATGTATGTGTAATCGTTTAATATTACGCTCTAAAGTATTTCTCTGTCTCGTTTGCTATAGTCTAGAATAATAAGTCTATATATTAGAATAATAATGATAGTAATAATAATGGAGTAGATTTATAATAATATTATTAACAGTAGAGTTATAATAATAGTCTATAGTAGAATAATAGTTATAATCTAGAATAATAGCCTAGAAAAATAATTAACGATTTGAAATCATATGCAAGGTTAATTATGTTTTGGGAAATAAATAAATAAATAAATAACAATATTGAATCACCACGTCTTCGAAATTAGATTTTCAGATCTCTGGCAAGGTAAAGAAAACCACGAATATTTCGAAACCAGCTTAAGAAGCGCCTGATAAACGAGGATTACTATGATGTAAAATTTATAAAATATTTGTCTATGTAAATCCACCTGACAATTCCATTTATCATTTTGTCTTTATTATATATATATAAACGCGACTTTCATTGCTTGATTCGACTACAGCTAGGATTATTTATTATTTGACCTATGCATATTTATGCACGTATTTTTTATCTTTTAAATTCCTTTTAAAAATAACTAATTCATGATTCTTTTTCCCTGATTAGTGTTATTCAGGACAAATTTATTTATATTTGATTATACTTAGTATACGTACTTCTTCACTCGGATATGATAATGCTTTAAAGTCAAACACAGTTTGGTAACGTTTTAAATCAGCTTCAAATGAAACGCCTTTTAGACTCATAAGTATCGACTAATAAATATTGACTCAAGACTAAATAAATATCGGCTAAATATCAACTTTAAGACTCCTAAATATCATACTAAATATAATTTAAACACGCTAATATAAGTTTGTCATAACATGTCAAATGCTGAATAATCTGAAGGTTTATGCGTTCGACCTTTGTATTGACGACATTACTGGCATTACTAAAATTCACTTTGAAATGTATAATTCCTTTTTAAAACCATATTACTTATTGTAATGATTTTTGTTTTTATTCTACAATCTGCATTGATTTATTGTATAAATTATTAAAATTGATTTGAATGATGCTTTATATTATTTAAAGTATTTACAATTAAATTAACTGGGAATAAAAAAAAATACGCTTCATAAAACAAAAGAAAAAAATATTTAGAGGAAATTTCGCTGTGTGTTTGTGTGTATGTGGGGGTTGGTTTATGGATGTTAGTATTTGTGTGATGCAGAGCACATATGAGTTAATGTGAGAATGCGGGATGCTATAGCAATTAAATCTAATCTCCAGATTTTCACGTACCTTTTTAACAAAGAAAGAATATTGCCACGGTAAAATATGTCAACTTTGTTGAATCTTACATTGTATGCATGCATAGGTACGTGAAAATTTAATGGATCGTGCTTGAGTCGGAATGGCGCTCGTATGATTACACTGCTCTGGAGATATGGACTGTCAAAAGCACAATGGACTTTTTTTTAAATAAAAGAGACAAATCTAATGCTACTAGCCAGCCTTCCAACGTCTCTATAACATAGTGTTGCAGGCCTTCAACGTAGCAGTAATAAGCAGAAGGAAAATAAACTAAATTAAGGTGACGTATAAAAAGTATTTGAATACGCTAAATCCTCAGACTGTATTTGACATATTGCGGACGCCTACGTACGTATGAGTGTGTATGCGATAAAAGCTATCCTTTAAAGTATACATTTTAAGAGATCTCCAAACACTCATAATAAAACCGAGGGTGCTGTAATCCCTGTTGTCGACTGAATCTATGTGCTTATCCAATAAAAGCTTGCGATTAAGATGACTCCTATAGATCACGGGTTCGAACTATTTCCAGGAATTCGTTATTGCAAATTTTATATTTTAATTTTTTTTATCAAAGGGAATAAACTTATATTTCGCGAGAATGAGATGGCATTTAGCTACATTTACAGAAGTTTACGTTGTTTGCAAACAGTAGTGAAACGCGTCAGATCTTCCTGGATCAGTAGAAAATGGCCGTAGTCCTTTACTCTCGTGACGCTTTTTAAATCATCTGCATAGAGAAGATAGTCGCACTAATTGAAGCAAGTGCTGATGTCGTTGATATAAGGATTAACAAATAATGATCCTAATGGCTTCCCTGTAGAACACAAGATTCAATGTCAAAAAAAGTAAAAGCCAAATCCTACGACAACGGCCCGCCTTCGCTTCAATGCTTAGGACGCTATCCACCTTAACAGATCTCTGTGTATGCCCATAAACGAGAGACGGGTTATTAGCTCCTCATAATTGACGCGATCAAAGGCCTTATAGAGATCAATATATATATCGCGTTCACCTGAATTAAACGATCCATAGGTCTCATTATATAGTCAGTGTAATTGTAATTTAAGATTAGTATGAGGTCCATCTACAACTATAAAGAATATGAGGTTTGTTGAAACTGCAAAAATCATTAAAAAACATACTATTTTGCAGTCCAAGTGATTTAAAATATATCAATTTCTATCTCTATCTTTTTCAATTTCTATATTTTTATAAACTTTTTCAAGTGAATTAAAAAACGTTGACTTAAAAGATCTTTCCCATCTATGTACTTTGATGTGGATTTTGGATGATAGTAAACTTAGCACGCTCTGATCAAACCTTTTGTCGTCGCAATATCTACGTCGAAGGCAGACTTTGTGTGTTGTATTTTTAAACGAGCTTTGACGTATGGTATGGGACGGGTTTGGAGTTATTGGAAAACGATTACGTTTATGTTCGCAATATGATAATGGAAGTCATGCTTTCATAGTTATTGCTTTGCTGACTACTGACATAATTGACCACGACGTATTTATTATATATATTTTAAGACAAGGTTTGCCTTATCTATTTCAACCATAGCTACTCCATTCTAATATTGTTTAATTACTAAATTGTAAAATATCTGTGAATATTTAAAAAATATGCGCCAACAAGCGATTCAGTAATTAAGTAAAAGAACTATTACGGGATAATTCTCTATGCATTACAAATTATAAGTCTCAATACATATATCTACTGTATTTTTTTAGTACTTTACAGTAGGACCCTGTTATGAGAAATCTAACATCCACCCCCATCATTTTGTAAACTTCTAAACCAGGGGTGCTCAAACTTGAACTGCTGGCGATCTACCTCAATATTGTTAGACTCCGATCGATCGACTCTGAGAGGCTGCTAGTATGTGTGATGCAGGATTGACGTCTAGGTTGGTAGGTTTATCGTGGTGCAGGTATAAATATTTAGGGATTCATGGCTATGAATACAACTAGAATTAGTAGAAACGACAAAAAATAGTTTTCCGCAATATGCATTTTTTTAAGTCAAGGTAGGCGTAGGTCTGCTCTAAAAAGTCAATAAAAAACTGTCGTGTCTAAACTAACAAAGTCGTGTTAAAAACAAGCACCCTGAGCTAGATAGATAGATAGATAGATACATAGATTTTTATTCGAAGTAGACTTACAGTACTTTCCGAACGTCTTAGGTTTCTAGACATTTATGCCTTGCTTGTAGGCTTTACCATTGACTACTACACTATGTAATCAATGGCTTTACGTAATAGTAATAATAATAATAATAATAACACTTTACAAATGGTTTTCATAGCTATGTTACACAACCTGACCAGACCAAAGTATCGCTTAAAAAATCTTCAATTTTATTATTTTTTTAAGAAATAAGAAATAAGAAATAAGAAAAATTTATTTTCAAAAACCCGATCTGGGTATAGAAATTACATATAACAAAAAATAGTATTTCTACAAATGAAATTACATTTCAAATTATAAAAAGAGTGTATAAAAAACTAATATTTAAAAAAAAACATAGAAATTAAAAATAACAAAGACATAAAAACTAGAAAAATAAAAATAAACAGAAATAATGAAAAACATAGAAAATCAGCAATTCAATAACGAAAATATATGAAAACTAGACAAATAGAAAGCATCCAAAGAGTTCTACATAGACTACATTTAATAAGGATCAAACTATCAATCAACAATCAAGAAATAGAAAAATGCATCGACTCTTCAAAGAACAAAAAATCAACTGGTCTCGATGATATACCTGTTAGCGTAATTAAAATCCATAAACGTGTACTGGCACCTTGTCTAACATATCTTTACAATTTAAGCTTTTCAGAGGGAATATTTCCAGACTGTCATAAAGTAGCCAAGATTACACCGATATATAAAAGACGGCGATCCCACGAGCGTAGAAAATTATCGACCCGTAGCCCTACTGAGCATTTTCTCAAAAATTCTGGAGAAGGTCACCGAAAAACGACTAAATGGTTTCCTTGAAAAATTTGTGGTCATTTCAGACAGTCAATATGGATTCCGGACAAAAAAAATCTACACAGGATGCCGCGCTGTATGCATGTTTCATGATTGAGAATAGTCGAAACAAGAAGATGCTTTCAGCAGGACTGTTCTGCGATCTAAGCAAAGCATTCGACTGTATAAACATCAATACCCTGGTAGACAAGCTGAACCATTACGAAATTAGAGGAGTGGCCAATTCACCCATTAAATCGCACCCACAAAACAGGCAGCAAGTGGTGGGGATTAAAATAATTGATGGAATTGAGGAAAAGGCTGAGCAATCGAAATGTGAAATAGTAAACATCGGTGTGCCTCAGGGCTCAACATTAGGACCTCTCCTCTTCAATCTCTATTGTAACGATTTAGCAACTAACATAACTTGTGCCAAGACTGTCCAACTTGCAGATGACACCACGTGCATTCTTGAAAGTGACTGTAGAACAAAAATGGAGAAACCAACAAGCGAAACACTTTTTGAAGTCAATGATTAGTTTAGAGTGAACCCGATGTCGCCAATTTAGGCAAAGCAGTGTTGATAAAGTTCTCAAATAAAAAAGAAAAACAGTTAAATTACTCTATCGAAATTGCCAAGTCCACTAAATTTCCAGGAACTTACACCGACGAAAACATGTCATGGAAAACCCACATAGACCAGCCCAAACCAAAATTGTGTTAAGCCCGCGATGCGGTATCCAGATCGAGAAAGATATTGGACGAAAAGGAAATTGAGAGTGCATACCATTCTCCGGCCGAATCCCACTTGGGACATCGGATCCTATTGCGGGCAAATGCCACTGATATTAAAGAGGTATTTATTTTACAAAAAAGAGCCGTGAGAGCAATACGCGGATTAAATAGGAGAGAATCATGCAAACCACTATTTCGTGAACTAAAGATCCCCACCGCTTATGTCATACCTACTAACGAAAGCCCGCGCGAGTTCCACAAAAACAAAAATAAAGGAAAGCACCAAGCTCTTGCCCAAATACATTCCCACAATACATGGCACAAATCGATGTAAACTCATAATTCAATATCTGCAACATCACAATTTCAAAGGACAACTCAATACAGAAGCATATTAACAGCCTTTAGAGCACAAAGTATCTTTAACAATTTTTCTAAATTTAGTGTCTGGTAAAAGGGTTAGTTCCTCAGGCAAAGTGTTATAAAAGGGAACACCGTCTCCAATGAAAGATTTACCCACGAGCCATGCTCTGGGTCAAAATGGATACATCCTACTTCGCCAAGTTGCCCGAATCGATGCTGCAAACGGTGATTAAAACCCTTCGGCTACGTAACGACCAAATTTGGTTGCAAATCAGAACACCGTTGACTACGTAACGATCAATATTGGCGGCTTGCTCCCGGAGCGCACAGTAATATTATTTTGTATTTCGAACGCATCTTAATATCCATACCAAATATCGCATTATTACCATAGATACATAGAAAACAGCTAGAATAATTTCGCGCGTCATTTCGCGAATATTTCTGGTGAAATTCCATTGTCAAAAAATTTTTTTTTTTTGGTTTTTATGAGCTAATACCTAAATAATATGTTTGTATGGTAATAAGCAAAACGAAGTATTACCTTTGATAAAGAATCTAATAACGATCACGATAGTATTTACAATTTCTAAATAGGGTCCCGTCTTTTTCCGTAAGACTAGTACAAGTTAAAAATGCCGAGTTTGTTTTACTTTTCCGACTTTCTCATATTTATTCATAAATATATAATTGTTTTACAAAATGAGATTTCAATATTCTATATACGAAATTTTAATGCGATCATTGCACAGTTATTATTTTTATGATTGCTATAAAAGTTACATAGTTATAGTACTTTTTGTCGAGCGGAGCGATATTGCAAGAAATTCCATCAAATTGCCGCGGTCCTCCATGTAATTATGCCGCTACTCGAAGGGTTTTTTTATAATCACTTCGTATGACAAAATATTAATAATCCGATTATGTACAAATAA
This sequence comes from Micropterix aruncella, assembly GCA_944548615.1. Classification (NCBI taxonomy): domain Eukaryota; kingdom Metazoa; phylum Arthropoda; class Insecta; order Lepidoptera; family Micropterigidae; genus Micropterix; species Micropterix aruncella. The sequence continues at coordinate 5,504,138 of OX155972.1, read as the reverse complement.
AGGAAAATTCGAAATGTCAGATTTTGTAATTTTATTCACCTTGTTGATTTTTTATTTCCAGCACATTGGCCATAACTTCGGTCTTACTAGCCTAATATTTTACTTTCCTTGCCCAAGGGAAAGTTTTGTAAAAGCGCAAAATTTTGTTTTTGAGATAAAGGCGGTGGTTAAAGTATAAAGTGGTTGCCAGTACGACAAACGATAAACGTTCATATACTTACTCTCCTCTATCTAGTACTCTTTCAGTTAACACCATCCTATCTCCACGGACTTTTTGAGCCAGGCCTCGTACTTTGATCAGCCTTTGATAGTTTACTAAAAATTCCATGTCATAATACTGATTTCTATTTCTACTCTTTCTGTGTCCATGATGTAAGACTCTGGAACGATCTCCCGGCAAATATACGTAAGTCGTCTACTTTACCATCATTTAAGACTCACCTCAAAGATTACTACCTTTCTAAGAAGTGCCCAGTTCTTCCCTTTCTCTCCTCTTCCTCCCCAAATATCCTCTCCTCGGGCATTCATTAAATATCCTTACTGTTCTGTATTATAAGACGAACGTAAATAACCTTTATGTCCACAATGCGCGCATCTATACCACTGTAATTAGTTAGTTGTAAGACGTTGCCATGACAATAAGCTCGCCTTTTTGCATCATAATTAAGTGCAAATAAAGAGTATATTATAATTATTATTATTTATATACATGTGGACACTCGTCCCACCCCCGTCCCACCCCTATTCAATTAAGACTATTTCCAGACCGAAGTCTGCCTGTAAATCTGTGTTTTTGTTTGTGTGTGTATTCCTCCACGATAGCGCCTAAACGCTTCATTTGATTGAGCTCAAGTTTAAAATGCAGGCATCATTCCGTAATGGCAAGATTTAAAAAGATTGTAGTGGAAATCGGTCCGCCATAGCTAGTCATAATTCGGGCAATCTAGTCATAATTCAATCTCAATATATTGGATTTAGACTTATTTTTATTGTGCAATAAAGAGATTTTCATTCATTCATTCATTCATTCACTTAGAGACTTGAAATTCGAAACACAGATGAGTCGTAGGGCCGAAACCCCATTGTGAAATTTTGGTTAGAATATCTCTTATACAAGCGACGCAAAAATACGCCGTATTTAAGTAAATACTACATCATATTGGAAGATAGCCATTTTGATACCACAGAAATACTACAAAAATACTACAATTGCTATCATCACTATCGCTATCATCACTATCATCAATTGCTATCATGTTAGCGGGGTGAGTTGTCGTGGTGGGGGCAAGTTGGCAGGGGAGGTTGGTGGGTTTAAGAGGGTTTGGAGGTTTGGAGGGGTTGGGGTGTTTGGGGGTTAGGGGTTGGGAGGAGTGGGGCGGCATTGTCTGCGTGCCAAAAAAGTCTTGGGGTCACAATCGTTTTTTTTTTAAGTAAATAATTGATTACGACCTCCCGAACCTCATTATGCGTGGGCACAGACGGGTACCTTTATCACAAAAGTGTTGGTAAGTGAATTCCTCTCGACGGCTCGTAAGTGAGTTAGGCGGCGACGAAGTTTGACCTTGTTTCCGGGATCCTTAAATAAGGCGGCGCGAGCGCGCGGGGCCGAGTTATTGGCCGGTCTAAACGACCTCCGAAATCTTTCGGGTCGTTATCCTCAAATCCATTTCAGGCCCCCTTTATGCCTCCATCCGTATTCCGTCAAAATGAGCCAGGCGCACATAAAGCAGGTTTTATAGACGGACCTCTCGCACTCCAAGATTGCCACCGACACACTTAAGCGGCTACATAATACATGTGTTGCGCGTCAAAATATCGCCGCTTTTATTTCGAGCAATCTAAGTGGACGTCTGCGAAACTACTTAACCACTGGAATGCCATTACCACCGATCGGTGGATTTTCGATTGTGACAATTCGTGGGGGGGCGATCTCCGTATTTATGCAATTAAGCAATTATATGCGAAACAAGTCGCCACCGTTATACATTAGTATGCATGCACTAATACAAACAAATTTTCTATTGTTGAAAATATGCCGTCGTGACTCATTCCCATGGCATTACCCATTCAAAGGGTTAAAACACGAGCTGCGATGGGCAAAGACTACGACGAGCGGCAAAGACACTACCTTCAACATCCGCCGGAGTGGATAGGCACAGTATACCAAGCGATATACAATTAATACAGGAAATTACGGCAGCGGCGAATCGAACGTCCGTGGCGTCTGACGTATGTGGCAGCGTTCGACCACTCCTCCCTTTGTAAGTTGGTTGCGTTCGGCTTGTCGCTTGATATGGGGAGCTAAAGGGCCCTTGCTAAGTTGGCCACGAAGACCCATTCTGTTCAGGGTTGATCAAACTCACGGGTCAACACCTATCCGACGGCCTCCACGCATGGAGTGCGAGCCTGGGTAGTACTCTGCCCTTATGGTTAGTTTCCCTTAGGAATCAATCTCCTCGCGCTCCTGGACGGTCTACGCTCCGTACGGCATAAGCCAAACGAATGCGCACTCTGACTAACAGTCGGGGGAGTCTGGAAGCAGTACTGTTTCCTATAGAGCGGGGGTGGGTGCGGACCTTACGGCGACTGCGTGGTCCGCGATAGATTCGGTATACACCGTTTCACCGCTTCGTAAGGGAAAGGACCGCGCAAACGACCTCGAACTCGTAACCAATCGAGAGACTGGAGTAATCTGGTCGCAATTGCAAGTAAGGGCGTGAGTGTAAGCCCGCTGGGTAACACTCCTGACTATCTCGCGGTTAAGGCGTTGGCCTCTTACGGGTTTGTGGCGAAGCTTGACGGTGGACTGTTTTGTCCAAGTCTTCTGCGCTCACTCCAGGGAGATAGAACGACTAATCGTTTAAATTTCCTGAGGTGACATGCTCGCCCGTTGTAGTTGACAACTCTAATTGTCGCTTGGTATGAGTTGCCACGCTAGAAAAGTTTTGACTAAGTAAGAAACACAGTTCTTAACAGTAAACATTTACATTAACTGTATAGCCAGTGCAAGCAGCTGTAATAGAAAACACCGGCACAGGATCTCATATTTGAAAGTAATGCAAATTTTCAACTTTTCAACGGTTGCACAAACGAAAATATTTGAGCAAAAATAAGCGACGGTAAGACAAATAAACAGATGATTCTTAAAAAGAAATAACATAGCCTAGAAATAAAATTGATTTGAATTTGAAATTCCAACTCAAACCCAAGTTATCCAAGTTCAAATTAACTAGTGTAAAAAAATAACAGAAAAAATAGGTAAAGACCCAATACTTGTTTCCTTATTCTTACCGGAAGCTTTCCGTGCGGCTAGTAAAGGTACAGCCTGGAGTTCCTGCGTTTGATGTAGTACTGATGTACGTAGTTGTCGAGCGCGAATAATCGGATACGATTAGTTGTGCAATATGTCAAGACAACAGCGCTCAAGAACAACGATTAGCCGGGTCGAACGGCTACTGCGAGCCGATTGAAGGACGTCGCCCAAAGTTTCATCTAAGTCGGAATGATTTAATATATCGACAGTAGCTGGGCTCCAATTTGGGGGCAGGCAATCGACTTAGGGTCCGTTGTTAAGTCGCAATTAAGTGCGTTATCCGAGAGACCCCACAACAACATTTCGCGGGACAGATTACAATAGTTTAAGCCTTACAGCGTTCGGTTTGGACCGGACAAACTTTAGATGAGAAGCCACTACAGGCGGGCTTACTGTAATCCGTCACAATTGACTTAAAATCCGCGCAATTAATCTTATAATAACAATAATAAGAGAAATAATAAAAGAAATAATAAAAGAAATAATAAATTGGCCTTACTGCATGAATGTTTTAACCCTCAGAAAGCTGGCTAATCCTAGAAATTTCTTTGTAGGCGTCCATTTCTTCACAACAAGATAGCAGATAATGCTTTGAATTTCACGCCAGGCCGAAGGAAACAATGACATTGTTTACGCGAGATGATGCCATATCGACAGTTCTGACCCCCACGTAGTCTCGTTGGATAGGGGAGGAGCTAACCTACACGGCAGTGTGATTAATATAGCACTAAAAACACGCTTTTATAAATGCACGTAAAAACCAAAAAATCGACTATTGTAACAGAACAACGACATCTTATCTGTAAACGTATCTTTGCAAAACCATAATAAACTATGAAAAGATTGTACACATATCTATTGTTGTTACAAGACCTTTCTAACAAGTCCAAACACGGCTATGATACGATATTCCATCATGGAATACCAGTGCCTATCCGGCTTCATCATCAGACCTTGAAACCTAAACGTGGTCAAAGTTCATTCCAAGACTGTTCTAACAAGTCCAAACACAGCTATGATACGATGTTCCATCATGAAGTTCCAGTTCATATCTTCCGACTCCATCATCAGATCAGTTCGACAGTACCATATTATTGTATTGTCATCAGAACTACATACAGCTGCCAATTTTCGTGACGCTACGATCCTTGGAAGATGGTTAAATTAGTTACCTTAGATTCCATTACATAGTTACATACAAGTCTACCTAATAAAAGCGTGTTAAAAAGTAGCTTGTATATGAGATAATTCAACCAAAATGTCACAATTGATTTCAACCCAACAAGGCATCTGTATACCAAATGTCAAGTCGAAGTTCTGTATTTTAAGAATAATGTGTGACTAGTGGGGGGCGCACTAGTCATTCAGTGGTGGACCGATTTCAACCACAATCTTTTCAACTCTTGCCATGACGAAATGATGCCAGAATACCAAATTTCAGCTCAAACGGATTAAAGGTTTGGGCGCTATCATGGAGGAATACGCACACACTGACAGGCTTCAATTTGCAAATGGTTTTAACCCTTAGATAGCTAGCCATGAGAATGAAACTCACGACGGCATGTTTTCAACCCTGGAAAATTTCTGTGTAGGTGGTGTTAGTGCAAGCATACTAATGTATCATGATGGCTTATTCAATGAAGGCGACTTTTCTCGCATATACTTACATAATTGCATGAATACGGAGATCGACCACCCGCGAATTGTTGCAACGGAAAACCACCGATCGGTGGTTTTAGCGTTCCAGCGGTGAACAGTCAACCCAGTTTTAATAAGGGAGTGATATATACGAGTGCAGCGCACTCAGAAGATATTCTAAATCTGTTGAGAATGGGACGTCAGCACCGCTACTCATACATCGTTCCCAGGATTTATAATCATCTTGCTGAATCAATCAAAAATATCAAAATATTAGGACCCTGCACTGAAAACTTCGATTTCCTAAGAAATACCATATCTTATATTTCTAGTCATTTACCAAATTGCAAAATACTTCATGTCAAAGCGTCATCATTAGGCTTCAAATATCAGTCTGTCATTTCGTTGGTGTCAAAAACGGTAAGCTTCGAAGATGTCGAAATTTGAGCCGACAAAACGTCATTTGCGGGAAGCAATACTTTTCTGCTTTCATCTTAAGAGAACTGCTGCAGATGTCATAGATTGCTGCTGGAGGCGTACGAGGAATTCACTCCGACAGAAAGGACTGTTGAGACTTGGTTTCTCCGATTCAAAAGTGATTTCGACGTGCAAGACAAAGGAGCGCCCAGGCCAGGAGCAAAAATTTGAAGAAGCCGAATTGGATTCCATACTCCATGAATATTCGAGTCTGACGCTGGAAAATACAAGTAAAGTGCTTAATGTTCATCCCTCAACCGTTTCGAGACGTTTAAAATCCATGGGAGTCATTCAAAACGATGGGCATTGGGTTCCTCACGGGTTGAAGCCAAGAGACATTGAAAGACGTTTCATAACTTGTGAAATTCTCCTTCGCCGTTAAAAAAGAATAGGTTTTCCCCACCGAATAATCACCGGCGAAGAAAAGTGGATCTTTTACGAGAACCCCAAACGTAAAAAATATCGCTCGTATCCCGGTGAATCACTTCCATCGACCTGAAAAGCCACGCCGAAGAGAGACATCCACGGATCCAAGGTAATGCTTTGCATTTGGTGGGACCAAAAGCGTGTCATCTATTACGAGCTGCTGAAACCGGGAGAAACCATCACGGACGATCGCTGTCGAGCTCAGCTCAAGAATTTAAGCGATGCTGTGAAGATAAAACGGCCGGAATACGCTAAAAGGCACGATAAGGTAATTTTCCAGTATGACCATGCTTGACCACACGTCGCGATGCAGGTCAAGAACTTCCTGAAAACGCTTCGCTGGGACATCCTACCTTACCCGACGTAGTCCCCAGATATTGCGCCATCCGACTACTATTTGTTTCGGTCAACGGCCCATGGCCTTTCCGAGCAGCGCTTCCAGTCTTTCGAGGATATTGAAAAATGGCTGGATTCGTGGTTAGCCTCAAAAGATGAAGACTTCTTTCGTTGGGGAATCTGTCTCTTGCCAGAAAGATGGGAGAACGTCATAGCTAGCGATGGACAATACATTGAATGACCTGCACTTTCCAATTTGCTTCGAAATAAATGTTCAATATCACCCAAAAATCGAAGTTTTCAATTCAAAACCTAATAATTACAACATTTAAAAAATCTTGGTTGATGAAGGAAGCACAGATTATAATATATAGAGCACTGAGTATAAATCTCTGAATGATATGTATGGAATTGATATTATTTGATCGATTTTATATTATTTGTACTCTTCTTTTTATGGCGTTATAGATTTTTTAATCACTTTTTAAAACAGTCTTTCTTTTATTTTTTAATTGATTATTATAATACTTCTTATATGTACCCATATAAAGCTAATCATATTATTAGGTATGATTTTCTAAGTATATTTTTTGGCAATTATAATTATGCAAATACTACCAATTTGTACATCATTAGTTTCCCGGTTCAAAAAAAAGTATTGTAAATCGCGCTAAAAGCGACTCAAATAATATTTAAAGTCCGCCATATTGAAGCAAATACTATGTAATTTTTGGAAAAATACCATTTTAGTACCAAGAAAAATACTACAAATTGGCTCGCGGGTGGAGGGGAAGGGTTGGTTTGGCGTGGGGGGGGGGGGGTTATTTTTGCCGGAAGAGAGAAGCTACTACAGGCCGACTTACTGTAATCAGTTAAAATGACTTCAAATCCGCGTAATTAATCTTATAATTATAATTTATAAATTTAAGATAAACAGATAACTGACAGCAATTGGAAATTTGCTTGTGGAAAACAAATTCTACAAAGAACAGTAAGAGTATAAAAAAGGACTCGAATGTATGCACGTGTACTTTACATGTATGTATGTATTCTATTTAATCTATGAATTAATAAATTTTCATATTATATAATATAATGTGTTGTAAATATATTTTTTTTTAAATTTCCTAATATAAAACGGTGGTGGGTTACCTAATTACATTTTTATTTTCCTTCTCTTTCTATTTTTCCTCGAATAATAATAACTGTGCATCTAGATGCAGGCCTAAGAAGCCCTATAAGATGTACCAAGCGCCGTTTGTTACTTAGGCTAGGTCGATCTAAAGCTGTATTTCTTCAATTTTCTATTTTTACATCAGTTACATTGTATGTACAGTTTTGTATAAGCATTAGATCAGGGGCAGACCGTGCGTTTGTGGGGCCCTGGGCTAACTATTACTTGGGGACCTACCTAATTAATCAACTAATTACCATTTTGTCAAAAAACTTTTTTGATAATGATGTCTATGTCACTAGGTACACAATACAGGAAAGAAAGAGGACAATACAATATTTTATTTGCTATAACAGACACACAAACACAACTGTAAGACATTTAACTTTTCACTAAAAATAGACAAATCGATTAGCGTAAGAAAACGTTGCTAATGCTATTGCTACTAAACAACATTGAACTAAACAACATTAATACTAATTGTAACAATATCTTAATTAGTAGCTTAATTAAGCACGTATTGATATTAATTGTAAAGCTAGTTAATACAAATAAAATTTAAACAAACATTCATTACTAGTTACCTATTGACCAGGCACTAGCCTCGATAGAAACTTAGTTCACAATATTGTCCATTGTTTTTAATGGAGGCTGGGGCCCTTTATATCTACGGGGCCCTGGGCTACAGCCCAAAAAGCCCTTATATAGATCCGCCCCTGTATTAGATATATAAATAAAATATGTACGTCCAATATGACTCGTTCAAGAGCGGTAAATTTGCCAAGTGAATACAAATGTAATAGTAATGTAATGTAAGTAGGCCCGGGCTCATGTTGTGTATTCCATCTATAGCTGACCTCTATTTTCAAATAACCATTTCTCTAGAATTTTAATTTTATAAGCCTGTAGAACCTCACTTTATCTAACATTAACTATCTGAATTTCCGTTGAATCGATTTAACTTTAAAAGACGTCGTAGCCCACTTATATATAAATCGATCGCCGCCCCCAGGCTCAAAAGGGCGGAGCCTAGGGCTGTTTGACCATTAAACTGCACAATTACCATGCCCTAAACACTTTAAAGTCGGGCAGGCGATTGAGGCAGACGCCGGCGGCTTGTTAAAAGGTCACCATTACATGACCGAAAGGCCTTTGATGGGTTAACGTTCCTGTTATAATCTCGTCGATCGACTGAAGTGTGGAGCACGTCTTGCTCTTGTTCTTCTGTAAGCAGTACAGATTAGCTATAGAGTTATGAATGTTTGCTTTGTGTGGCAAATTGTGTCTTTAGCTGCATATAAACGGTCCGACACTACTTGAACAAAAGACCCACATATAGGAATACCTATATATTATTATTATTTAATCTGGACAAGGAGCTTTGTTGATACCTCCAGATCACATCTTGTAAGACTAGTCATAAACAATAATCACAAGTTATTAATGCAGGATAAATTTCAATTAACTAGAATTCTTGAAGGGGGGAATCATTACGAGGAAGTAATCAACTTTTTATAAAAACTTGTGGAAAAATAAAATAAAAATATATATATATTTTTTTTTTTATTTTTATTTTTTTTTTTATTTAAAAATGAGTATAAAAATCGCTGAGCTCGACGCGCCAACTAGCGGTAAGTAAAATATAGCTAATATCGTTTATAAGCAATATTATCGATAGATATTAGCGATAGATGGCGCAGCGCGTTCAAACGCTTGTCAAAATTTTTATTTAAAAGTAGAGTTCTTCAAATTTTTAGATTAAAAAAAAAACAGAAATCTAAAATTTCTCAGAAAACATTTTTTTTTATTTTTCCCAAACTTATTTATCAACATTTGCTTTGTTGCTCGTACTGATTCACTCCATTGAAGAATGCCGGTTATTTAAAATTCACTCTGTATAACAAAATATACGTAAAAATAGAATCTGTTTTTAAATTGATCGACATAGCTTGCAGTAATCAATTTCACTAAGTTATGCAAAAAGCTAGTATAATATATACGAGTATATGTCGAAGTCTATATGAAGTTGCATAACATTTTGTTATTCTTTTAACTTAAATTAGCCTCAATAATTACCTAACTTGTATGTATATGAGTACTTAATAATACTTGCATGTAATGACAAATGTCGTCAGTTATGTTATAGATATACGTCAGTTAAGATCCACCGCCCAAGTCAGACAATATGTCGTATGCAGAGATTCAGGCTATATTCGACCTAGTTTGGTATGCGCAAAGCATGTTCATGTGAAAGTGGGACGCCGTTTACATACGTACCAGTACATATTACGACAAAATTAATTATAACTGCGTTGTGGTCAAAGAAGCATTGTTTCAAATAAACACATGGATGTGAAGTAATGAAACAAAGTGGAAAATTATTTCGAAAAGATAATGTTATCCAAATGGTAACCGTCACGCTGCTGGCACTCTTCTAATCTGCAACGAAGATTGGTGATGGCACGTCGTCACATAGCCATCGATATTTCTGCCATTTCTGCCCTGATGTTTTGTTTCAATTGCGTTAGATTCGTAGTATTATTCTCATAAACCTTACTTTTAAGGTATCCCCATACGAAATAGTCAAGCGGGCTAAGGTTGAGGCTTCTGAGAGGCCAGTTGATGTTACCTCTACGTGAAATCACCTTATTAGGGAATAGTTCGTTCAATTGATTGATTTGATGTATGGCAAGTTGCCCCCGTCTAGTTGGAACAAAGTTCTTGAGTTGAAACCTTGAAACTCCTGCAACTCTGGACCTAAAAAGTTTCGCAGTCTATCGCAATAACGGTCACTATTCACATTGAGCGGTCGGCCTCGTTGATCTTCATGAAAATAAGGACCGATTATGCCTTTAGCAGACATAGCGGTTCACAACAACGGCTTTTGGGCGATGCAGGGGTCGTTCATGCTTTCGTCTCGGATTCTTCTTTGCCCAGTATTGACAATTCTGCTTACTAATATGACCATTCAGATGAAAGTTGGCTTCGTCACTGAACAGTGTGTTTCAAAGTTGTTGAATCGCCGCAACACTTCGTTCGCAAAATTCAATCGATTTGCGTAGTCCGTATCCTTCAATTCTTGGACCAATTGAATTTTATACGCTTTAAAATGCAATTCTTTCTTTAAAATCGAATGCAAAGACGATTTTTTTATGTTCAATGCTTGGCTTCGCTTTCGGATGGATAAAAACGGATTTTGACGAACTGACGCCCTTACTTCTTCAATTGTTTCCTGGTCGCGGCCAGAACGAGGGCGACCAGAGATTCGATTTTTACCGTCGCACCTGTATTTTGGAATATCCGGATCCATTTTTTAATGCCAGCGTCACATGGTGCATTGCGTGTACGATACTCCGCACGATACAAACGTTGAGCAGTAACTATTGAATCACCGTTACGATAATACGCTCGTACACAAAAATCGCGATGCGTCCCCGGGTACTGCTCCATTGCGACTAAAACTCCACAAAATGGCGGACGCCACGATCTCCACCCCGCGCCACTTCGCCGCTCCGAATCAACTTCAGCACTAAAACAATTATTATTATTATTATTATTATTATTATATTATACACTAGCAGCTTAAGGCTGATGCGTGTATATCACATGCACTTGTTATAAACTTGTGACTGTTTTGCACTAAGAAAAATGTCCAGTTTGTTTTTAAAGCTATTGACAGAGATAGCACTGATCACTTCCTCTGGCAACGCATTCCAAGCATCCACTACACGATTTGTCAAAAAATATTTCCTGGGGTTCGATGCTGCAATTGTCTTATTTAGCTTCAACGAGTGTCCACGCAGTTGCTTATTGGTGTTCAGGGTATACATGCTCTCGAGGTTGGGCACACTGTAGTAACCGTGAAGCATTTTGTAGCTTTCTATTAAGTCTCTTCGCTGCCTACGTTCCTCTAATGTTGTCAGCCGAAGTTCTTTCAGTCTTACTTCGTATGGTTTGTTCCTTAGCGATAGCACCAACTTTGTTGCTCTTCTCTGAACCCTTTCCAGGTGCTCTATATCCTTCCGAAAGTAAGGATTCCATACCTGGTAGGAGTATTCGAGAAGTGGGCAAATGTAGGTTTTATAGAGCCTGAGGAAAAGTTCACTGGTGATAGTGGAAAAGCTTTTCTTATCAAATATAGAAGTGAGTTTGAACCGATACTCTTTTTGAACATTCTGTATAATGAGTAGAGTGTAAGAGTTTAATTTTGCGATATTAAGTCCGCCTTTGTACCTTAATTTTAAGTTATGCACAATACAAAATTTCTCCAGAATAAACCCTTTTCGAACTCCAGAATAATTCCCATCCAAACAACTTTACATATCTACATAAATGCCACCTTTGAGACACAACATATTAACTCATAAATACGGTTCAATTAGTTGACGCGACTCATGAGCTTGTTAGAGAATTCTCGCTTGTAAGACAGGTTAACAGAAGGTCGTAATCGCTTTGTAACTCTAAGCTGACAAACACCTGTCGTAACGTTAAAACTGGGTAACTTTACAGATTAAGTCATTAACGTGCTCGCTCGAGGGTTACTGCCACTGTACTATTAACATATATTGTACATGCAAATATGGGAAAGCATAAAATAAGTCATTTTATTACAGTAAGTCTTACAGTCGTATTTTAACTACTGTTAGTTTAGTGAACAGCAGACCTCGTGTTCAAAAACAGTACCATAAAAACGACCATCATATTAAAACGGAATCAAAAAAGAAAAATCCTCATAACGCTTCGTTCGGCCAACGATATCTATCTGTCTTTGTTTTTTGATTGATTGATTTTGATTTTTGATTGATGTATTTTTTGATTGAATCATCTTCATAATCAATGGTAGAATTTTGCTGGAAAATACGGATCATTCATTTCACATTCCGCTCTGACGTATTGACCTATTAACATTGACCCATTAACGTGTTAACAGTCGGGGGAGTCTGGAAGCAGTACTGTTTCCTATAGAGCGGGGGTGGTCGCGGACCTTACGGAGACTGCTCTTAAAACGACCATTGGCTACCCGATCCTGGGTGAACAGCCGGGCAAAGGATTCCGTGATCCACGATAGATTTGGTTTACACCGTTTCACCGCTTCGTAAGGGAGAGGATCGCGGAGTAATCTGGTCGCAATTGGAAGTAAGGGCGTGAGTGTGAGCCCGCTGGGTAACATACCTGTTATCTGGCGGATAAGGCGTTGGCCTCTTATGGGAATGTAGCGGAGCGCAGTCTCCTGCGCTCACTTCACAGGAGATCGTTAAAATTTCCTGGGGTGACGGATTCGCCCGTTGTAGTTGACAACTCTATTTGACGTATTGACCTGTCTCGCTCGCATGAACTAATTCCAATTTTAGTTGACGAAGAAACGCAATCGGGCTCATTATGTATTCTATGGATTATTTGCAACTCGCAAAGCAACTGACTAGACAAATGCATTTTTTAAATATAATACGCATTACAGTAAATACTAGTGTATTTCCGAGCTCGACCAGTTTCGCTTTGGCAGACTAATTATTTTTAGGCAATTATATCTTCAAAACAAAATTGCGAACAACGCTAAGTCTACTTCGTTTTATTAGGAGACAGGTTAGAACGATATTATACAATGAACAGCAATATTTGTAAGAGCAAACATAAAACTCTTTCATGAAGAACCGAGGACGGAAATTGATTCCGACAAATTGTGAAACCTTTTCAATTGGCGACGAGTTTCCTTTGAGATTTTCCACCGAAAGTTTCTGAAGCGGCTTATATTTGTTTGTGATCCGACAAACATAACCTTTGTAAACCTTTTACTTGCTACTTAGCATACAAAATACAGAGTGAATAAAATAGCAATACAGCGGGTATCAGAAGAAAATGCATTAACTAGAAACAAATTTAATAGACTCTCTTTAATTGGACATCATTACATGCTTTGGAGAAGGAATATCTAATACGTAACAAGAAATTAAGTTTGTAACAATATCTGGATTCTTTCGCCGAGATGACGATATTGGTAAATTTTGTGAGTATAAGAGTTTTCAGGAAGACCAGGCCTATCTTTCTATCTTTCTTAATACGCATCCACAGATTTACGCCTCCAGACAGAGTTTTTGGTCGAGTAGAGAAATAATTCAGACGGCAATAATGTATGTTTCCTACTAATGCATACTATGGAATTCCGATACAACTAGAGCTGTCAACTATAACGGGCGAACCTGTCACCTCAGGAAGTTTTGACGAAATGTGATCGTTCTGTCTCCCATGAGGTGAGCGCAGAAGACTTAGGGCAAAACACAGTCCACCGTCAAGCTCCGCCACATGCCCGTAAGCGGCCAACGCCTTATCCGCGAGATTGCCAGGTATTTTACCCAGCGGGACCAGATTACTCCGGTCTCTCAACTGGTTACGAGTTCAATGTCGCTTGCGTCGTCCTCTCCTTTACGTAGCGGTGAAACGATGTAAACCGAATCTTTTGCGGACCACGGCATCCTATGCCCGGCTGTTCACCCTGAATCGGGTAGCCGATGGTCGTTTCAAGAGCAGTCGCCGTAAGGTCAGAAACCATCTCCGCTCTATAGGAAACAGAACGGTTTCCAGACTCCCCCGACTGTTAGTCAGAGTGCACAATCGATTGGCTCACGCCGCATGGTGCGCAGACCCGGGCTCGCACTTCATGCGTGGAGGCCGCCGGATCGGTGTTGACCCGTGAGTGCGGCCGACCCTGAACAGAATGGGTCTTCGTGGCCAACTTAGCAATGGTCCATTAGCTTCCTAATCGGCCCTTGCATCTAGAAACGGAGTGACGAGTATAAATGTGTGTGGACATGTGCGGAGACCCGATAAAGCGCCGCATGTTTATGAGGAAACACCGAGTCAACGCGCCCATCTAACGTAAGTTTCTACATTAAGTTAATGCTATTACATCAAAACACTTATGTCTTCGTGTAATTAATTAGTACTTAAGTAATATTTTATGACTATAAGACACTTAAAGTTGCCCCACGAGTTTCACTACGTCAACATCCTTCGGCGAACGTCAAATGTCACGAGCAATAAGACCGCTTTCACACATAACCAAAATTATTTCTTTTTCCAAACATAAAAAATCGGTTGTTGTCCGACCCAAAAACTTTCCCGGCAACTAGCCTAGGACATATAAAAAATTCTGAGCGAGATGTCCCTTTGTGAAGGAGGTTAACATGATAAATAGGATAGAAAACGAATTTACCGCGTGAAATTTGTAGCACCCGACGTCTCTATTGAAGTTCGGGGTTCTTCTTATTTCAATTGATTCCTGGATCATGCGAGGCAAGTAGAATTGTTCCTTGGATAAAACAATGGGATTTTGAAACTGCATCCAGTGGTTACTTTCGCTATCCAATATATGTTCGCAGATCATAGATAGAGACGACGGTTACAAACTCTCTTCTACGTGGAACCCTCTTCTTAAAATGATACCGCCGCCGAACGCCGAACGCAAAGACATAAAACAGGATACAGTGAGTGTTGTGTGCAAGACGGATTTTCAAAATTCCCGCACTCCGAGCCCGGCCCCCCACCACCGCTATAACCTACGCAGTGGCGGCAGCGGTATGCGGCCTACCCGCAAAACAACGGATTGACAGCTCTTCAGTCTACCCTAGACAACGGCGGCTGCAACGTCACCGAAACGTCGGGTGCTACAAATTTCACGGGTAAATTCGTTTTCTATCCTATTTATAATGTCAAACAACCGCGATAGTCTTCGATTTTATATGAGGTTAACATGATTGAAAGTTCAAGTCAAATATTGTCGGTGAAAATATTTCAGGGTGACACATCTAGATTATCATCGCATGGATGTTTACCTTTATTCACAGAGCGTCAAAAGTAAGCACAGATTAAAATGCATCAATGCAATACTGCATCAATGAAGACTCTTGGAATATACTGGGCAGGTTCTTACAGTATACCGCCAAGGAAGGAACCATAATGTAATCAATGAGCTTACCAAAATATTTAAATGTAGTTTTTTTATTTTTTATTTGTTGTGTGGGGCTTTTCTCAGGTCTTTATGAGCCTTGCTGATCTATTCACGGTGACCATTGCTGATTTATTCTGTTCGCCACCTACTATAGTTCTGCGCTAAGCCTCGTGTCATTTAAGAACCGCAACAGGCTTTTGGCGCCAGATTATTTTACCTCATCAGGATGTAGGTAATGACTACCCAAGTGGGTGTATCTTGCTTCAGCGGGCCACAATCGCACATGAGGTGCAGGTGAGTTTCCTCGGCCCCTTGGCAGAACCTGCACATTTTTGTGTCTCGGAGCTTGAGGTTGTACATGTGTTTGTTAAGGCCACAATGCCCCGTGAGCGCCCTCACCAGTATGCGTAGATTGTTCCTATTTAGCGATAATGCCTCACTAGGGTCGTAAGACTTAATTAGCGCTTGGATTGGTTTAGCCCTGGCGTGTTGTTCCAGTGGTTGACGGATTGTTCTAAACATATTTGTTTGAGCATTAGGTTTGCAAGGCTTTTTAGTAAGCCACAGCATGGTTCAGGTCCGTCTCCCGTCTTAGCAAGTTCGTCGGTTTTTTCATTTCCCTCGATTTCTGCATGGCCGGGAACCCATCTTAGAATTACCCTGTTCTTTTCGCTCAGGGAATTCAGTAGTGATATGCAGTTTTGCACTAGTTTTGAATTAATAGTATTCGAGACTAGTGCTATAAGAGCTGCTTTGCTATCCGAGTGGATATTGTAGATACGGTGGTTGGCGTAGGTCTTATGGAGGTTGATATCCGCATATTCAATAATAGCGTATACCTCCGCTTAGAATATGGAGGCGTATTTCCCCAAGTTTACACTTCTTTCGAAGTTTTTTAAAAGTACTATATACATAAAAAATAACTAGCAACATAATAACTATTTTCGTCATTATAAAGGTAATCAGAAATCTTACCATTCAGTAGATAACTTGTAGATATTTTCCTAATATGTTACTGAAGAGATACTCACCTGAAAGAAAGAAATAACAGCCGGTTAAAACATAAAACAGTACATTTAAAAATTACATTTTAACAACAATTGGGATTATTTTCGTCGGTAAAAATAATTTTGTGATATTTAAAATCCGAGAGTAGACGAAAATAAATTCGCAAGCAAAATCACACATACGATAAAGTTAAAGTTTCTAAAGGAAAGTATCTATATAAACTTTCATATTATGTTTTATAACTGCACCAGTTTCAGTACAATCAAGAACTGAAAAATACGCAAACACAAAAGCAAGCAAAATGAAATCAAATAAGGCCGATTTATTAATGTAGAACTGGATAGTATTAAAAACTTTTTTTTTTATTATTTCAAAAAATATATAAATACAAACAAATTTACCGCGTGAATATAAAATCGAAGACTATCGCGGTTGTTTGACATTATAAATGGGATAGAAAACGAATTTACCGCGTGAAATTTGTAGCACCCGACGTTTCGGTGACGTTGCAGCCGCCGTTGTCTAGGGTAGACTGAAGTGCTGTCAGTCCGTTGTTTTGCGGGTAGGCCGCATACCGCTGCCACCACTGCGTAGGTTTTAACGGTGGTGGAGAGCCGGGCTCGGAGCGCGGGAATTTTGAAAATCCGTCTTGCACACAACACTCACTGTATCCTGTTTTGCGTTTTTGTGTTCGGCGTTCGGCGGCGGGAACGTTTTAATAAGAGGGTTCCACGTAGAAGAGAGTTTGTAGCCGTCGTCTCTATTGAAGTTCGGGGTTCTTCTTATTTCAATGGCTTCCCGGATCATGGGAGGAAAGTAGAATTCTTCCTTGGATAGAACAATGGGATTTTGAAACTGCATCCAGTGGTTACTTCCGTTATCCAATATATGTTCGCAGATCGCCGATTTTTCTCGCTGAACGTTTTTAACAGCTTTGATGTGTTTTAAGAGGCTACAAACTCTCTTCTACGTGGAACCCTCTTATTAAAATGTTCCCGCCGCCGAACGCCGAACGCAAAGACGCAATACAGTGAGTGTTGTGTGCAAGACGGATTTTCAAAATTCCCGCGCTCCGAGCCCGCCCCCCCACCACCGTTATAACCTACGCAGTGGTGGCAGCGGTATGCGGCCTACCCGCAAAAGAACGGACTGACAGCTCTTTAGTCTACCCTAGACAACGGCGGCTGCAACGTCACCGAAACGTCGGGTGCTACAAATTTCACGCGGTAAATTCGTTTTCTATCCCATTTATAATGTCAAACAACCGCGATAGTCTTCGATTTTATATTCACGCGGTAAATTTGTTTGTATTTATATATTTTTTGAAATAATAAAAAAAAAAAACGAGAGAACTCCTTTAGTTTGACTTTCTTGCGATGGCAAGAAGAACGTGAATTTCAATTATTTGTCCTGTCCTTGCGTGTGACAGAACAATTTACAATAGTCTCTATACGGTTCCATCATTTATCACGACCAAGTACTTTCACCCACATCACACGAAGAAAACAGATTCCGCGTGATCGAAGCGTGCTCCGTTCGAGCTGCAATGACGTAAATCCCAATGACGCAGAGCCTCTTTTCGTCATCGTTGCCTTACTAGTTTATTTATGGTGTACCGCAAAGGCTAACTCTATAAAGTCAGAGATAACTCTATATATCGTCCTTTGGTTTACTTATTTACAAATATTTTTTGTTTATTTTGTTTTATTTTACTTATTACGACCAACTAGGCTTGTCAACTTCAACGGGCGAAACCGTCACCTCCGGAAGTTTTAACGATAGTGAACGTTCTGTCTCCCATGAGTGAGTGTAGAAGACTTGGGACGAAACAGTCCACTGTCTAGTTACGCCACTCGCCAGTTAGAAGCCAACGCCTTACCGCGAAAGCCGGGTTTGCACCCAGCGGGTCGACACACGCGCCATATTTCTTCGGCCTTTCGATTGGTTACGGGTTCGTGGTCGTTTACGCGGACCGAGGTCCCTCGTGTAGCCATGATTCGGTGTCTACCGAATCTATCGCGGACCACGGCGTCTTTTGCCCGGCTGTTCACCCCGTATCGGGTAACCGAATGGTCTTTTCAAGAGCGGCTGCCACAAGGTTAACAACCACCCCCGCTCTATAGGAAACAAAGCCGTTCCCAGACGCCCCCGGTTATCAGTCGGAAAGCACAGTCGATTGACTGACGCAGCGCGGTGCGCTAATTGTCCAGGAGAAACCCGAATTACGATTTCTAGGGGAACTGGCCCACAGACACTTTTCTGGTTGGAGGCTACCGGATGGGTGTTGACCTATAAGTTGGGCCGACCCTAACATATAGATCTTAGTTTTCCAACTGCACTGGGTCCAATGGGTCCCACTTATTACGGACAGTTGTTGAGCGGTGTTGACTACAATCTCGCAACCTCTACCTGTTGTATTACAGCGGTAATTCAATTTGAATTTATCGAGGACCTGGGCGTTCTTTGCCCGTAATGCCACACAGGATCGAGTGGCCCAAGGTCATTTCAAGAGTTACATGACATCAGGTGAAACATCCATCCACTGCTGCTTAGAAAACAGTGTATTTCCATAGTCTCCAGACCCCTTCAGCAATTAGTTAGAATGCACAACCGATTGGCTTTGCCGACCGGTGCGTAAACCGTCCAGTGGCACCGGGATGCAATCCCGCCGCGAGAAACCGCGCGGCGAGAAAGCTCTGAGGCCTGATACACGGGAGTCTTACCCGGGGTAGCCTTCCAATCGAGGAGGCTTCTGATTAGTGACTGAATCGTGAGTTGGACCGATCCGAGAACAAGATGAATCTTATGGCCCAAGATGCACGAAACCATTCGCTACTGCTTATTATGAACAATAAATTTTACAGCGAAAGGGCTATGTATATACATATGTACGAGTACAGTACACATTATAAAAATCGTGCAGGAGCGGCAAATTAAACCCAAAACCATTGGCTTAACGCATACCTAACTGAGCAAAAACGCTCGTATCAAGAGATGCTGATATTTTAATCAAAATTACGTCGGTGAGAGTATGCGCTCGTTTACGTGTATGTTGGAGAGTAAGTTACAACATACTCCTTTCGGGAGACTTGCCATAAGCAACATTCTTCGCCAATGCCGATGTCCGACTTTTTTGACTTCTATCAGCTTTCGGCTGATGCCCATCTCTTCGTCGTCTTCAGGTGCACCACAGCAACAGCACTGAAAACCATGTTGATTTAACACTACGCGTCCGAACCTGTAGAAGAACGGGTTCCCCCATAACACCTGCGGCGTAGTGTATCTTTATATTAGCCGGGACGGACAAAGAAAACGGGATGTTGGAGTTTAATTTCATACAAGCTGGCTTAAAGACTTAGGGACCTTTTTTATGGTCAAAAATGTTCTACGGTTTTTATGGTCTAAACCATGGGTCTCCAAACTTTCCAACCCTAAGGTTGGAAAGTAATTGGCCCTAAGGCCATACTGATTCCTCCCGTAAGTTCCAAGGGCCAAAAACGTGAAATCTGTCTCCCAGTAATGCAGTCGGCAGTCCAGAACCCCCCCCCCCCCCTCCCTCCCTCCACTTTCCTCCATTGAATAATACATAATTTTGTCCAAACTGTTGTCAGTGGAAAATTACAATTACATAAATTTCATTATTATTTTATATATTATATTCTTTATATGTTGTATGTTGATATATTTATAATGTTAGTGGTATTCATTTCAATTATTCGTTAGGTATTATGCCTGTTAAATTTTCTGCGTATTATACTTGTCATTAAACTTTACCTAGCAAGTAAATACAACCGAGTTATTATAATTCTGTGCCTTTTTATCTAACTTATTGTAAGAATCCCATTGAAATAAAATATAATATATAATTTTTTAACGTCACAAATGACGGCCTAAACGCTTTGCGACTGATGTTTGAAACTTTATATCTCAGGAAATATGACCCTATAAAAATAAAGCACAGAAAATTACGTTTAGAACTACTCTTCAAAATATAGCAATAAAATATTTAAATTCTGCTATAAACTTTGATCAAATATTAACGCCATCTGCTTGAACTGAAATTTGGAAATTTCACTTATTCCGATTGAGTTGAAATTTGACATGCAGGCATCATATTGCCATGGCAAGAGTTGTAAAAGGTGGTAGTTGAAATCAGTCTACTAGAGGGCGTGCTAGTCATATTTCAATATCAAAATATCGGACATATAGACTTGAAATTTGATAAACAGATGCCTTGTTGTGCCGAAATTACATTGTGAAACGATATGTGATATGATATTGGAATATCTCATATACAAGCTGCACGAATAATATATAAATTTCACCACAAGCAACACTAATCATAATGAAGTATTAACGCCATTTGTTGGCGCTTGGCCCAACCCCGCTCTTAGGCGGGAAACTATCCGAACTGCGGGGGTTGCAACGAAACCAACCGGGATCGTTCGCCAGCCGGGAGAGCGCGCTTATCAATTTTATTTATGAAATTTATATTCAGATGAAATCAGTCTTTGACTGGGAAAGTTTTGGGGTGACACAACCAACTTTCTTTATGCTTAATAAATCAATAGTTAAAACCTTTAACGATTCGTCTTTACCAGCCTCTATATTAGGGTCAATTTTATACGGTTTGTTATACAGTACACCTGATTGTATTGTGCGGAGGCGAGGCGATCCCCGCGGGATGTAAACGTCAAATACACATCAGAACCCTGATTTGTTATGAGAATGTCGTCGGCGCAAATGCCGGACCGGCAATTGGACCGGACCGGACCTACGATGTCCGGTAGGGCCATCCAATATGCGATTACACCGTATTTGAGTATATATGGATGATATCATTGTACGTAATTTTGAGAGGCCACTTCGTATAACTGACGATTTGGCTATATTTATATGAAGGGCTATATATATATATAAGGAACTATATTTATATATTTTCACGTATGGATTTTTTTTTCAAAAAATTCAAAAAACATTCATATTCCAAATTTAAATTCATAGTGACAGCATATTTTTAAAATTTCACAACAATAAATATTAATTATAATTACTAAATGTAGTGAATAACGTGCAATTATGCAGTCTAGATTAACCTGCGGTTAACACAGGACGCTTCCCGAATGTACTCGATCGCCGTTTGCATATCTGTCTAATTATAATGGGAAGCAAAAGTATATAGCAAAAGACCGAGTCAATGGCGGTATAACCATTCCCAACTGGGCAACCGGTTGAAAAGGTCTCAGCGGCCTAAGGTCCTAAATAGACCTAAAATGTCTGGTGCAGAAGTCGACGGAAGACCACTGCACTATATATCCCTAGTAGTTAGCAATGGAATAGTCAAAAATAGCCTTGGCCCCGAGTGCCCGGCGGCCCTTTAATGGGTCTATAACTAGAGCTGTTGACTACAACAGGCGAACCCGTCACCTCAGGAAGTTTTAACGAAATTTGATCGTTCTATCTCCCGTGAGATGAGCGCAGAAGGGCTCAACTCAACAAGGGCTTATTAGCTCCCAGTGCACATAGGATAGTTTAAAAACATGTATGTTATACAGTGTACGCCACTGATCAAAAACAGTCCGAATGGCGACCGGGTGTCTCGCTAGGCCGCGCCGGCCGCAACATTAGTCCGGCGCGCTGAACATAACAGTTAATAGCCCTTGACGGTTAGCGAAACGGGCGTTACGTCGGTGCGAAGTCGCGGCCGAGTATTTTGTTAAGGTTTACAAGGGCGCGCCAACATTAAGGACCGAGTAGCCCCGCAACAAAAAGAGAGCTGGTTAAGATTAAAGGTTGAGGTAATAAATTCCTTACGGCCTCCGCCGCCCCGAACCGAGGCGGACTGATCCACAGAAAAGGCGTTCTCAAACTTTAACTCAACAATTTTTTCATCCTGATGACCCAAAATAACATTGACAAACATTTTTGTAAGTATTTTTTTTTAATTGGGGATATTGGGGATATACAGCCGCATTGACAGTTTATTTATTTTATTTTTTATTTTATTTTTATTGGAATTATCAAATCAACCATTTACAGTAATTATAATATTAAAACAAATGGCAAAAACTTTCGTCTTTTATTCACTGGCTAGTTCTGCCCAACTAGGATATACCTGTTCAAGGGCAAGCAATTTATATTTTTACATTCAAAACGAGGGTCGATGAACCAACCAAACACAATAATAATAATAATAATTAAAAAATATATATAATAATAATAAATATATATAATTATAACATTTTAATAAAAATTACAATATTATATAGGAAATAGAAATACTAAAAACATTAGAATACACATATACACACATACATATAAATAAACACAATATATTTTAAGTCAACTTCAACTTATTCTACTACATCGATCATGGCATGGATAGATAAACGCTCTTCTTGCAACAGCCATTTATTTATTTTGCTTTTAAACAAATGACAATTGGGACTGGTTTTTATGTCACTGCTTTTTTTATATAAACTCTTGTAGCTATGAAGGAGTAGTGTCGCTGTCCGAAAGTCGTCTTGATCCTAGGTACATTCAAATTATCACTCAGGAGTTGTCTAATGGGTTTCGTGTACGTAATAATAAAAGATTTATTTTATTTGGCCACGAAAACCCAACGTCGTGCAGTTTTAACAAATAATAACCTAGCATCTAAAACTTGAGCCTCGTTAAAGAGTTCATTAGAAGAACATTGATATGGTTTGCGATGCATGATTTTTAAAATACATTTTTGCGCTGTTAGAAGTGGCGTCGGGAGGGTTTTGCAGCACCCACCCCACCCAATTATACCATAGTTAATAAGGGTTTGACATAATGTAAAATACACTATGGTTAGCGTCCTGCGATCCAGAATACTCCTAATCTCCAGTTGATACTTAAGTATACCTCAAGGAACCCTCACTCGAGTGACACTCAAGTACCACCCTCAAAAATGCTATTCATAGTCATTACTTAAGTTATCACTTCATTGGGTATGCACTAGGGTGGATCGTTTTTCTTTTCTTCAGAATTTCAAAACCTCCCTATACGGAAAAGATGTGCTATGGTATATAATGTAGATCAAGGGAAAAATAAAATTAAATATTTTTTGGTACTGCCGCAAGGGGGATGAACTTTAGGTGTTCGAGACTTTTCATGGTAAAAAGTCAAAGTGATTTTTGTTACAGGAAAACAGGCATAGTGGCATAGGTAAAAAGTCAAAGTGATTTTTGTTACAGGAAAATATGCCCCCAAGCGGCCTATCAGGGGGGGAGAATTCCCGCTACCCCAGTTGAAACCCCAAACAACGACACGGCTAAAACGACACCGGACCTTGCTTGCCCTATCTGCGGGAAACAATATAAACGATTAGCATGGTTAAAAAAACACATTGCTGGGCACGATGATAGCGACGCTGCACGTCAGTGTCTTAAACCGTCGCAAGGAGTTGTCACGCTGAGGAAACCTTAGGAGTCGCATTTCCTTGCGTGGAAACCTTGTCGCATTTTCTCGCGTGGAAACGCCGGGGAAACATTTCGATTTACTCGATAATTTGATTTCAGATAGGTTAGATGTCAAACGTCAAACGTCTTGACAGCTGACAGCCCTATTTTTCTTTTTAGTAAAGCCATGAGAACAAGCCTTTTGCACCTAATTGCTGATCGCGTAAATGTCACATCCAAAATTATCTTTGATAAGTACGTTTCATATTTAAGGAAATAAAACCAATAAAATTATTACTATCGTAGAAAATTAACATTTAATACGCTGGTCAAACATAAATAAAACTAGGAATTATCCCTCATAATTCAATCAATTGATATTTTTATTGGAGTCAAATTATCTATGGGTCGGCACTTTCGTGCTAGATAAAAGCGAGGGTCTGCACCCGCCATTTTCACTTTTTTGGGCCTTTACGTCGATCGGCAAGTCGACCCTTGGCAAGCTCTGGACCCCTCATTTCTTCGGTAAGTCGTTTTAATTGGATTATTCGGGAATGCCGTGATGGTTTCCGTCAAGTGCACTTAGCTTTATGGGGGTTCGCATCGCGTTTGCCGTTTGGAATGAGGAAACGCGCCGCGAGCACGTGCCGCTGGAGGTTGGAAAGACGGCCGACCCGCACTAATCCTTTTTTTCCATCCTTACCGGCAAAAAGGGAGATTTCCGCTTAGGGCGAAGCTAATGCGTGGCGTTTCTTGTGGTTTTTACAGGGGTCCTTGAGGGTTACGACTTTCATCGCCAAGGGTGCGCTCTAACATCGTGCGGTCGGCGTAAAGGGTCGCCACGTGCGTCCATCGTCCGCGCGCACCTCTCCTCCGGACTCCTCGCGCGCGCGCGACGGCTACATGAGCACGTGCGCGACCGGCGCAATAGCCCAGGCCGGCTGAGACTGCGGTTCCGCCGAGGACGTCCGTCGCCCGTCCGCCTCGGAACCTGCCCTCCTCCGCCGGGCGCGCCGCCCGTATCGTCCCGTCGCCCGCTTCCGCTGCGGGCGCGTCGCCAAATCATCACATCGGATCACTCGGGCGAGTTTCTTCGCCGCCGGCCACGCGTGACCGCGGCCGTCCACCTTCGTCGGGGGCGCTCCAGGGGTTGAGCGTCCCGTCGCCCGCTTCAACTGCTGTGCCCGCCCCGGGCGTTCGCTGACGACCGCCTTCACCGCGTGTACCCGTCTACCCGCCGTACGTCTAAACCTGCTCCGCTCTCCGGCAGCAGCTTCTAGCGCCTCTTCAGGGTCTTCAAGGCAGTCTGTGGCCGACCCCGCAAGACGTCCGTGTTGGCTAAGCCGCGGAATCTCTCCGATAATTTTTGCGAACCCGTCCTCGGAACCTTTCCCCAAATCAACCGAACTCGAGAAATATGCCCTCGACCTGAGGCTTTTGCTCTGTCTTCATTTTTCTCAAGTAATTTTAAATAATATCATTTTAAAAATTGTTAATTTCCATTAAATTAAATTAAATGAATGTTTAAATCATCTAGGCGCTTTATCGCCCGATATATCCGTCGGTCGGTCGACGAGTTTCAATAAAGATACATTTTACGTTTTCAATTCTTTTATTACATCATATTATATTCATGTCGCAACCTGCAACGTGACAGAGTCACGGACAGAGTTGAACCTCACATGTCCCTTGACTCCACATCTGCCCGCAGTTTGTCACCCGACCGGTCTCCTCTACCCGCGCAAATCGTATCCTTCCCTCCTCTAAAATTCCCTTCACTTGCGAAAGAGGACTGGGAATTTCATAATAATAATTTAACTTCTATTCTTGACCACTCTGTGAACCGTAATGCCCCTGCCAGCGTCCAGCTGTCGTCCTTCCAGGTGGCGGTCCATGAATACTTCTCGGGTGTTTACCCAAAATCTACCCATGTCGACCCGGTTCACAGAGAAAACGCATTTAAGGCAAAGCTCCGTAGGCAAAAACGGCTACTTCGTCGCCAGTTACGTGAAGCCAAGAAAGCCGGGGATAAAGCCCTCTGCCACAACTTCTCGCGCGCGTACCGCTCTATACTAAAACTCATACAGAGCGTAGCAACGCAAAACGACAAGCGCAAGGCAGCATTTCTCAAATCCAAAGAGGAAGCCCGGTTCGACAAAAACCGTTTTAACTACAGCAAAACGGTTTTGTCTGCCGCCAAGGGAAAAATCCAAATCCCGGAAGAAATGGCCACGGAATATTTTTCGACCACGTATGAGGACCCAATGCGGCTCCATAATTACAGCCCTCCGCCGGGCATTATACCTCCGCCCCTGCCTACGGTAGCTTTTGCTTCTCAACCTCCATCTCTAGATGAGATTCTTAATCAAGTAAAGAGGAAGCCGTCGGGCTCTACTCCGGGTCCCGATGGTATTCCCTATATAGTATACAAAAAATGCCCCTGCCGTCTGCAATATTTAGGATCTATCTTCCGAAATATATGGAATAGCGGTGTAGTCCCACAGAATTTTGGCCGAGCGACAGTCATCTTAATTCCGAAGGTCCCAGTTTGCACCGGACCAAAGGACGCTCGGCCCATTGCTCTCACAGACACTGTGGCCAAAATCTTTTTTAGCATAGTCCACACGAGGATGAGCGAATTCATGCACCGGAATGAGTACCTTGGAGTATCAGTTCAAAAAGGCTTCATGCGTGGCGTCTCGGGCTGCCTCGAGCACAATTCTCTCCTGGCTGCTGCCATCAAGGATGCGAGACAGCACGAACGCCAAATCAATGTATGCTGGCTCGACCTAGAGAATGCCTTTGGGTCAGTCCGACACAGTCTCCTCCACTTTGCACTCCGCTGGTACAACTTCCCACCAGTCGTGCGTGACATTGTAGCCGCCTACTACAACTGTCTGACTTTCCATGTTAAAACGCAAGAATGGACTACCCGCTCTATACCATATTCAATTGGACTATTTCAGGGCTGTTGCCTCTCCCCGACGATTTTTAATATAGTTTTTAATATACTGCTGGAAAGCCTGACCCAGTTTGACAGGAAGTGGGGCTACCGTTTTAAAACAGACGGCAAATACACCTCGTCGTGCCTCGCTTTTGCCGACGACCTAACTTTCATCACCAGAAGCCCCAAGCAGCTTTCCCTGCTATTACAGAAAGTGGAGCTTTTCTGCGACTGGTCAGGCTGTATAAAAGTGAAGCCCTCCAAATGTTTTTGCCTTGGACTCGCCCGCATGGGCACAAAATTTACATCCTATGACCCCAAATTGGTCTATAAGGGCTCTAATATCTCCCTTATAGACCCAAACAATCATTTCAAATTCCTCGGCAGAAAAATCACCCATCAGGGAAAAGACGTCTCGGGCGATCATGTTATAGAGCATTTCAAAAGTTGACTGGCGAAAATAGATGCCTTGCTAATTTCTGGCCCTCGCAAGGCCTGGATCTATGACAATTATCTAACGTCACATTTGTCATGGCCCTTTCTTATTTACGATTTTACCAAAACCCAACTGTCCCGTCTAGATGCGCTGGTGACAGCTAGTTTAAAATCCTGGCTGTCCTTAGCCAAACCAGCTGACCCCTCGACTCTCTTCAGGTCCAAACAAAATTTTGGGCTAGCGCTTAAACAGCCCTCTCTGCTCTACGCCAACTCCAGAATAACCAAAAATTCGATTCTGTGCAATTCCAAAGATCCGGCAATATCGAAGCACGTAATAAGTGGCCGTAGTGATTCAAATGATCTACAAGCCCGCGTAGACTTCCACAAAAAGTTCCTTACTGGAATCAGCCAGAATGGCACTGGTCTGGGGTATGGCAGTACAACCACGAGCGACCTGGACTTGAAGAAGTCTCTTTTGCGGGGAAATTACGACAGCAAGAGTATGGCTCATGCTATTGGCCTTCAATGCCAGAATGATTGGACAACAATTGGGGACTTTTGCATTCCGCCTCCAATGCACTGGAAGGTAATGCTCTATGACTGGACGCCAGGGATGCTGAAATTTTATTTGAATGCCTTTCAGCATACACTTCCAGACCCCAGTAACCTCGCTCGTTGGAGCTTTGCCGAGGATAGTTCTTGTCCCCTCTGTAGCAATACCCCTTGCACAGCTAGACACATTCTAGCTGGCTGCAAGGTGGCCTTAGATCAAGGACGGTACACTTACCGCCATGACAAAGTTCTCGCTGTTATTCGCGAGGTAATTAGTCTCTCAGTGGCTCGTGCCAACAAGGGTTTGACAGTATCCTCCAAACCCCTAATACAGTTTGTGCGGGATGGCTCTAAAGGCAAAAAACATTTAACTACAAAACCTTTCTCAATAATCGAGAAAGCTACAGATTGGATTCTGGAGGTTGATTCGGTCTCTAAGCAGTATAAATTCCCTGAAAGTCTCGGATGCACAGCCCTCCGTCCAGATATAACTCTTTACTCTCTATCTCGGAAGGTGGCTCTTATTGTAGAATTAACTGTTCCATGGGAATCAAATATCCCAAAAGACCACGAGTACAAATTAAATAAATACCATGATCTTGCAAATGCCGTAACCCGGAACGGCTTCACTGTTCACCTTCACGCGGTGGAAGTTGGCGCTCGTGGCCTGCCAGCTAAATCTCTATTTCACCTCTTTAAAGATCTTGGCCTTTCCAGAAAAATAATCAACTCTTTCTTAGAAAAATTATCTAAAACTGCGATTTGCGCATCTCAAATTCTATGGCTTCGAAGGGGGAGTGAATGGGTGGCAAGGTGAACGCTCACATGTGGCAAGACAGCTGTCCTAAACCTACCACAGCCGGTTCGTAAGTCCGGAATCCACTGCTCACCCCCCAGAAGTGTAAAAAATAGTATTATGATGGGCCCGACTCCGGTCGGTGAATTCCATGGCAGCTCCGTTTGTATTTATTTTATTATATGAGAGGACATATATCTGTAACCATTTGGTTACAATTAAAAAATCACACATATTTACCAGCAACTTTTAGAATTAAATCAAGAAAACCTAAAAAATCGATAAAATTACAGACGGTTTGGTGTTAAAAACGGTGATCACGTTTGGTGTTGAAAACTGGCATGAGGTTTTGTGATTCCAGGCGATTTCTTATAAACCTATCTCCATTTGGTTCGCAGGCACCAGCAGGTTTTTCTCTGATTATTTTGAGCATTCATTCCGTAGTTTAGTGCGACAGGGAAAACCCTTGACAGTAGGTGTCATTGCAGCCGGGTGATCGGCTTTTCCCACGTGGTCGGGTCGTATCACGTGGGGAAGACTTAGGACGTACGACTTCCGTCTTTTAAAGAGGTAGCAGGATAAAACGGGACACGGAAAAACTGGCATTGCCTCTATATCTGTCTGTAGTAGTAATACTGCTCTATAGGATTAGCAAACAGATTCGACAGGGCGGGGAGGGGGAGCTGTAACGTACGTACATTGTTTTATTTGCTATTCGCTATTCAGTTGTCGTCATGTTGATTATTTATTATTATTTATATCGCAGAAAAACAATTATTTTGAGTCAAAAATAATCTAAAAAAAAACTATTTTTACGAAATGTCAACTCTTTTGTGGCAGTATTAAATTGTGAAATTGATTTTTTTATTATTTTTAGTATAACCTCTATACCATAATAGACCATCTTTTCCGCATTGGGAAGTTTCGATAAATAACATTTTATTTTCTACATACAAGAGAGATCCGCCCTAGGGAGCGTCAAGCAATTACATTCATACATTCATTCATAAATTCGTTTATACTTCGAATCTTCATTCATATCTAGAGAAATTGCTTGTTATTTAAACAAAATAATTGTGTTTTAAGGTTGGAAAAACCCCAAGAGTCACCTCATTTATCTTTGAGGCGAGTCTTAAACGATGGTAAAGAAGGCGAGTTTCGTATATTTCCTGGGAGATCGTTCCAGAGAGAATTTAATGGTTCAAAAAGCTCGTGTAGATAGGATGGTGTTAATTGGGAAAGTACAATATAGAAGAGAGCAAGTATATGAAAGTTTCTCTTTTGGCGTGCTGGCAACCACTTTAACTGTGCCCTATATTAGGACACGTGATCTTACTTAAGTAGACCAAAGATGAATTGTATGCATACGTATGCATTATAAGCTATATTGTTAACGAAATCGTGGATTTAATGCACTCAAAAACACGGAGGAGCTGGCGAAATACTCAACCTGCACTCAAGAAATTAAGCTTGAGTACCCACCTAATTTGACATTTCATACTTTAAGAAATGTCGGCCATTTTCACTTCCTCGACACTCAAGTGACAATATGAATACAAAAATATTTGGAAGATGTCTCCCTTAAGGGCGCATTCGAGTGACCTAATTGAGTACTCTAAGGAGCTTATCCATGTGTGACAGAAAACTTCCACCTCAGGAATGAATTCCATACATCCATATTCATTGAGCAAGGGCAAGATACAGAGTTTTTAAAGTTTTACAACCTAAAATTGACCCAAGACCCGTAAAAATATATACTAACTTTCTGGTTTTTTTGCTTATGCTAATAATATGCGTGTCTCAACTTAGATGACAGTCTATTTGCACTCCGAGATATTTATAATTTCAGTGCGATCAATACAAGGACATCTGCTTTTTATGAAGGGTTTAATATGGTTTCTGAAACATTCGTAAAGAGCTTTACTATGGTTTCTGAACAGTAATCAGCTAAGTTAGTACACACTTAAAATGCGAGACCCCTTAAGTATCTACTGTAAATATGGCTGTAAAGTGTTTATTTAATATAAAAATAAAGTTGATTAGTCCTTGAAATATCTTCTTTGGTGAAGCACAGCGATGTACAACAACAAACGTTTAATTAAATTCGAAACAATATTCCATACTTCCTCCACGAATATTTTTTCTCATTCGCGGTTAAGTGCTGACTTTAACTTATTGAACTTCTGTCCTATATAGTACCGGTCCTTCCTCTAAGATTAACCATCCACTACAGTCCATGGGATTAAGATCAGTGAGTAAAGTGACCATTATTGAGATCTTGTAAAATCATTAATAGCAGAGCCATATGTGGCTAATAAATGAAGGTCGTGAAAAGAGCCACAAATTATTTGACTGTATAGTATGATTTTTATTTTTATTCGTTTTTTTTTATTTTACTGAGTAGGTATCTATCTATCTATTTACTATTTTTATGATTTCGATTTTTATTTATTTACTCGATAATTTTATGATTATAATTTATAATACTTTTTGATGATATTTTAATTTATTTTTTTAATATGTTTATGACAAAGACATAATTTAGAATTTTTGATATTTTTTGTGTGCACAGGTAAAATATTTCCTGGTACACCTGCCTTAGTACAGGCCTAGGCCTAGTTAGGCGGTGTTGACGGAGTGACCAAGATGCTGCAGTGTGCTATATT
The DNA here is from genome assembly GCA_944548615.1 of Micropterix aruncella. Taxonomy (NCBI): domain Eukaryota; kingdom Metazoa; phylum Arthropoda; class Insecta; order Lepidoptera; family Micropterigidae; genus Micropterix; species Micropterix aruncella. The sequence continues at coordinate 5,472,998 of OX155972.1, read as the reverse complement.
TTCGCTTCTGGTCCAAACACATTTTTTTTTGTAATGCTGCAAGAAATTATATTTCGTGCTTTAATAAATAAATAAATAAATCTTTCCGCCACTCTTGAACACTTAAATCCCTGTGAGCTAGTTCAGAGTGTTTTTGAAATATCCGTAGGTAGCTAGCTGGCTCCAAAGAACAACCGCAACTACGGCAATGTCTCGTCAGTAAACATCTTTGTTTATTTGGATACCCTTTCCAACAAAAATAAGGGATGTCTCTCCTGTAGCGCAAGTGCTACACAAACCATAAGATTGGTAATATAGATAAACTGCAGCAGGTTTAGAACAATTAGCAGCCCATATTTTATAAGTTGTTGATTATGAGATTGTTCAGATATCAAAATATCTTCTGTTGATATGTTTTTTTAACCAATTTTCAGAATTAGCACGTCGTTTATAGAAACGTTTGGCTCTAAGGATTTTTTGATTTTTAGCCCGAGGTATTGCGAGTATGCCGCTGACCTGCATAGCTATAATTTATTTTATAATATACCTCAATAGTTGATACAAAGATTTTTGATACTTGCGAAAAATGTTACTAATAAATGCTATTATTATTATTATTATTTATTCCGTAGCCGGCGATTAGGGAGGGGGTGACCCTCGCGGCCAATACGCTGCTTTCAGTGCCGCTGGGATCTTGTACTCCATTCACGATTCGCTTCCATTCTTGACGATTTTCTGCCACGTCTCGAGCATCCCTAGTCGATAATCGTTGATTCTTAAGGTCGTCTTTGATGTTATTTAGCCAGGCTTTCTTCGGTGCCGATCGCTGAATTCTCCATTCTGTCGGACGGTCTCGCCAAAGAAGTTTACGTGGCAAGCGATTATCGTTCATTCGGCAAACATGGCCGAACCATCGTAGTCGACGTTTTTGTACTTCTTCTTCGGTCGTTGTTAGTAGATCGCATCTTTCTCTAATGGTCTCGTTTCGAATTCGGTCGCGGAGTGAGACACCGAGAATCTGCCTCAAGCATCGCATTTGGAAGACTTCGAACTTTTTGAGGTCCGATTGTAGCAACGTCCACGTTTCCGATTCATAAAGAAAAATGGGAAGAACCAACGTTCGGCATAGTCGTTGGTTTTGATGGTAATATTCGATCGCTTCCATATGCACAGTAATAATGCTATTATTATTATTATTAAAATCTGAGCATGGCCCAGTGCTCACTCACGTTGTCCTATTAACCAGGCGAAGCCACCCCGACCGATCCCTAGCGACAGTTTGGGAAGCGCCCTTCTCCCTGACAGGGTTAGAGTGGAAATGAGTTTCGGGACATTTGATCGTGCCCCAGGGACGCTTAGTTGGGCCAGCCTAGTAACAAGATCGTCGCTTCTCCCCATACACCCACTATGCCTAATGCCTAGATCCGACCAAACGGCCCAACGAATTTGCGACCCATAAATTCAAACGTAGATTGCTGGACGATATCCCAAGCCAGGCAAGACTCTATCTTCATGATTGTTTTTTTTTTTTTTTTTTTATAACTCTTCTTATGTTTGTTTCGTTATGTGTAAAACTTGTTGCACACAAAATAGAGTAAAACATGGTGGGCCTATTGCCAAGTGGCAGTATATTGCGATAATATAGGGCTATTGTTGACTAAATGTTTATGTAGGCAAATTAATATATAATAAGTGCGATTTTCGTAACGTAGTGTTCATAATAAACGAATACAATTACATAATAAAGATATTAATAAAAATAAGACAAATAAATAACAAATACCAACTCAATATCAAAGGAAGGAATGGGATTTCAATACAAGCTAGAGATGTATGGAGGGTAGGGGGGGGGGGGAGAGTATTGATATATGAAGTAAACGTAAGTACGATAGGTCTTGATATGCTACAGGAAAAAAATACGTGTGGCACTCGGGGACTGCCGCGGTAAAGCTATTGCATAGCATTTTTAACAACTTATGCAATTATAATTATTTATTAAGCTATTGCATAGCTTTTATCGCTGGCCTAGGCCAGCGCGGCGACCGAATGAAGAAATTTCTTAACGAAAATTAATTATTTTAAACTGATAATCACGTCTAAACGAGTACTGCTTACGATTCGAAAAAAATATATGTTAAACAAGAACATTTTCCTAATAATCTTAGCTTTGAATATTTTAGATTTTGTTTATATTACATAGTGTAATTAATTTGTGAAATTAGGCCTAACCGAACACAAAAACGACTACTACGCAAATACTATCTGGCGTATTATTATGAAACCTGCACCATTTTAAAGAAAATTTAATTATCTATCTTTTATCTACGATTTTTTTTGAATAATCCGTTTTTTTTGCTTTATCGAATAAAAAAATCGTGCGCGGCGCTCTATCGGAAGACGTTTAAATTATTCCGAATCATTTGCTACCGCAGCCGCAAATGATTCGGAATAATTTCAACGTTTTCCGATAGAGCGCGGTTACCTGATATCAGAAAAAAAAATAAATAATTATAATTGCATAAGTTGTTAAAAATGCTATGCAATAGCTTTACCGCGGCAGTCCCCGAGTGCCACACGTATTTTTTATTTTTTCTGATATCAGATAACAGCGCTCTATAGGAAAACGTTGTAATTATTCCGAATCATTTGCGGCTGCGGAAGCAAATGATTCGGAATAATAATTTAAACGTCTTCCGATAGAGCGCCGCGCACTTTTTTTATTCGATAAAGCAAAAAAAAATGGATAATTCGAAAAAATTCGTAGATAAAAAGATAGATAATTAAATTATCTTTAAAATGGTGCAGGTTTTATAATAATACGCCAGATAGTATTTGCGTAGTAGTCGTTTTTGTATTCGGTCAGACCTAATTTCACAAATTAATTATACTATGTAATATAAACAAAATCTAAAATATTCAAAGCTAAGAATATTAGGAAAATGTTCTTGTTTAACATATATTTTTTTCGAATCGTAAGCAGTACTCGTTTAGACGTAATTATCAGTTTAAAATCATTAATTCATTATTTTCATTAATTTTTATCATTATTTTCTTCAGGCCGCGCTGGCCTAGGCCCGCGATAAAAGCTATGCAAAACTCTAACGGGACAATGGCAAGCCGACCATTAACGCCCATAGACACGACACAAGACATAAAGACAGACATTTACAACCAAAAATGAGAACGACCTTTGGACAAAGACAATATATTTAGCTAGCGAAAAAACTGCATAACAAATTTAGCACGCAATTAGGCCAAGCTACAATCATTCATAATAACGCTCACTACAATAGAATGGTAACATTATGGTTGTTACACTCGACGAGGGAGCACTGTGAGTTGTTAGTAACTAACGTTATTAAATAGGTGCAAAGATGATTTATATTACTTATTATTGTTATTATTATCTCATTAGAATCATAACTATTTTCATATATCTCCCATATATATTATATCTCATTTAATTTAATACATTTTTTTGTAATATTGTAACAAAAACCGGATATTTTGTTGTCTTGTTTTCGCGCCTTTGTGCAAATTATGTTCGCTGCACCCGTTTTTCCATGTTTTCCCCGTGTTTAGTCATGTTTCCTGTTGGTTTTCGCAGTTTTTCATGAATTTCTCCCATATTTTGACAATTAATTGAACCGTTTACGAAATTTCGTAAATAACAAATTTTGACAGATAGAGCTGTGCAGTCATAATTTTTATCGCCCTAAGTAACTCTGGCCTTTAATCGCGGCTGTGCTGGTCCTACCCTACCTTTTATGGGCGACACATCAGCTGTCAAAAATGTCGCGGTTGAAACAGTGAGGGTGGCATTTTGCCAGCCGATTTTTTAATCTTTTATGCCGTGTTGACGGTTATTTTTTGATGTAGGCTGTGCTTCGAATTTGCTGGTAAGATTTTATTTCATTTTGGGTTGGTTTTCATTAAGGATCAGCGCAATTCTAACGGATTTGTGTTTCTTTTTCGACAGCGAGTGGCACCTTTGTTACCTCTTGTTTTTTGGTCATTATTGCTGCTAATGTGACGTAAATCGTCACCAAATGTAAGGATTTCACCTCACCTTTAAATTGCACCGGGATTCTTGTCTTCACGTGGAAAAGAAAATAAAATAACCCTCAATTCTTGAGCGGTGACATGTTGGCTGATTGCATGCCGTAATCAAATACATCGACAGGAGGGTGGCCTTGTGATGGATTAAACGCGAACTTTACATAACTTTGTGTTTCTTTTTGTGCTGTAGTCTTTCGTGTGTCTGAGAGAAAAGGGTTTTCTGTGGGCCAAACCCAATGCTCATTAATATTTAGCCCACTCCCTGAGATAGTTTTTTTGAGGTTAATATTTTTTTCTTTTTTAAAATTTCTTTCGGGTATCTTTTTTTTTTTTTTAATAAGTTTCCTTCTTTTTCTTTAAAAGGAGGTGGCGTCCTTTTTTCTTTCATTCTTTTGGGTTTTGATGGTTTCTACCGTGTTTTTTTTTAAACACGGAAATTAGTATTTTGCGGTTATAATATATATACTATAATAGTTATACAATATACACTTGTAGGATTTCCCAAGATTACAAAAATTACCTATACACCCGACAGATGAACGCAGTACTAAATATCACCTCAATACAGGCTCTGCCTAGTGAGGTGATAAAATCCCGCCGAAGCCGCACCTTTAGTAAATTTCCAGGATTCTACATTTTGTATATACGACTAAATCATGTAAAATATACTATAGGAATTTTAATCATGTAATACTAGGGATAAAATAAAATAAATAAATAAAGTCTGATTAAAAAACATAATGCTGAGGCATATATAGCCTGTAGCGTAAAGGAAGGCCATTCGATGAAAGCGGAGATAGGAAAATGTATAAAATAACTACAAGATCTTATCGTATATAACAAGTTGAAATACGTAACCCATATTTAGCCTCAATAATATAATATAGATTGTTTAGATAAATTATATACCTAATTATATAAAAGATAATAAAAAATACAAATGACATTTTAACACAGGCGATAAACGCGTGCTTAGTATTTATTTATTTATTTTATTTATTTGAAGTAAAGCATGAGATGTACATTACAGCAGTATTATAAAAAAATCGGGTTCGGGCCAGTATCAAAAAAGAAAGCATACTGTAGCATCTTGATCACTACGTCAACAGCGACTAACTACACATAGAAAAACATGACAATGCGTAATATTCCGAAATACGCACGTTTCAATGAGGATTACGTATATAACATGGACTGTGGTTCATACGATTGGGAGTTAATAAGCCCTGTTGAGTTGGCCACGAAGACCGATTTGTTCAGGGTCGGTCACACTCACGGGTCAACGCCGGCGGCCTCCACGCATGATATTCGAACCCGGGCAGGACTCTGGCCTGAGGGTTAGATTCCCCCAGGAGTCTCATGGCGCTCCTGGACGGTTTGCGCACCGTTCGGCGTAAGCTAATCGATTGTGCACTCTGACTAACAGTCGGGGGAGTTGAAAGGTGTGGAACCATTCCAGTAATTATACTATCCTACGCTGCTTTGTAGCAATTATACGCACAGAATGGGAATGTATACAAGACATAAATATATAAGACATTTAACGTACTTACAAACTAATTTTTTTTCAATTTCAATTTCAATTTATTTCCAAAAAAAAATCGTAATAGATTGTAGAAACTTAATATCTAGGTACATTTAAATTACAGTCTATTAGTCCGGTTTTACAATATCTAAATTTATCACCACGTACATACAGTTACTTCATTATTGCTTTTAGGACATCAAAATTATTTTAAAGATTTATTTACTAAAACCACAAATTAAAATAATCAATGAAAATAATCAAGAAATTAAAATCAGAAAAAGTCAGAATAATTTAAAAATGCTAATTAAAATTGTCAAAAAAAATGCCCAAGAAATTTTAAAAAATATTTAAAATTAACAAACTCATCGATCTAATAAAAAGCTTTGTCTAATAAGAATTATTTAAGTATTTTTTTGAATAAGCTTTCCACTTGAATTGTTTTTAAAATTTACGGTAACCTGTTAAAGTAATATGGTCCGGAGTATTTTGTGTCTTGCCTTGCTGTATTTAGTTTAGTACATGGTATAAAAATGTTTAATTTATTTCTCATATTTTTAGTATGTGTATCTGAAAACTTTTTATAATGTGTTTCTTTATTCTTAAAAAACTCAGTTAGTAACTTAAAGAGATAGGGAGAGGTTAAGGTGAGGATTCTTAGCCTTTTAAAAATGGGTCGATACGACTCTTCCCTTTTCACCTTTGCAATTATTCGCACAGAATATCTATTAAAAACGAAAATTTTAAAGTTGACGAAAAAATAAAATAAAAGAAAACATTTTCTCATACAAAATGTAAATCCCTGTTTTTCCAATGATCAGTTGTACGTGGCATGTTCACGTGTCGGCAAATCATCCGATTTATTTGTTCTTGTGCCTGATAAAAAAACAAAAAAATGTCGTATATCACAAGGTGCTCCCATTAAGAGAATTAAACCGAGTGCATCCCATGCTGCACAATATGTAAATAGTTAAATTCAATCATGTCTTGCTGACACGCGTTTGATATACTTAATTCTTGTACTTTTATATTTCTTTTTGTGTCATTATCTTAATAAAGGAGTGAACTTAATATTTATTTTGTATTCATTGTATTACTTTTATAAAATCATAAATTAAGTTCAGCTAATCCGTATCACGACATTCATTGACTATTAGGCGGTACGAAGTTCGCTTGGTCAGCTAGAATTAATATACAAAATACGATTCAAAACTAAATAAGGTCGTAACCTATGACGTTGTAATGCAGAGCAGTGTTTATAGTGAATGCCTTAAGACAATTATTTGGGTTGCGCTACGAGAGGTAGCTCCTTTCGCTGACATTGTAATCAATCACAATGCGTCTGCTGCCGCCGTATGCGCCTGTCTTCATCGCTCGTCTATTGTCTCCGTTAGGATTCATCTCTTCCTCGGTTGATTTCTCGCAGGGTTAGCCTAGTCTGAGATTATACCTTGGAGACTGACTGGCGCATGATGAACAGCCAGTGGCGTAACTAAGCCGGTGCAGCCGGTGCGGCGCATCGGGCCCCACAATAGTTCGGGGACTAAAAATGGAACTTTCGTTACGATCGAAGCTCCATAGGACTCTACGAGGAAGCTAAGAAAGCCGAAAAGATGGATGTCTCAAAATTGGTCAATGATTTTGCGCAATTTTGATTGATGATTTTGTACTGATGATGAAACTGATCGATTATTTTGCAGAAATCAAAACGAAAAACATTCTAAAAACGGATTTGTTTATATTTTTTATATATAGATATGCAAAAAATGGTATTTGTAAAATTATTATGTGGGTATTTTTACAAGCTTTTATTTACCTTGCAATGTTTGTCAGTATTGCAGTTTAGGTCAAATTTTGCAAGCAGAATTAGAACCACTTCCTCTTATCCTTTGAATTTGAAATTTTAACGCTACCTCTTAAAAGTTTACATTTTTCTGTAATATTAGACAAAGCTGGTCAAAAATATAATATTTTTAAAAAAAAATACGAGAATACATCAATTTTTTCTTGGCTGAATAACTAAATATTTTTGTACGTAAATAAGTAAAGCAAAATAATATTTTTGGTAAAGCATTTAATAAAGAACATAACTGTATTTACAATTTTTTTGTCGTTCCGTATTTTGTGATAAAAACTTCGAAATGGTTGAATAGGCGAGTTTTTTCAGTTCGCCAACTTTGTAATATTTATTCATTATTATCTTAATTGTTTTACTAGATAAGGTTATAATGTTTTATATTTCAAATTTCAATGCGATCATTTTACAGTTCTTCTTTTTATGATCCGTGTAGTGGTTTATAAGTTATGGTTGTTTTTCTCGAGGCCGTCGATTCGCGCCATTTTCACTCGCGAAACTCGCGTGCAAAAGGGACGGCCGAGTTTTTCTTCACAAGTTTAGGGGTTAATATTTCGCCATTGGTTATCGTTTATACCTATATAATGTGGCAATGAAAAATACTTTTTGATACTGACTACTGAATAAAGCAAAAAGTAAAATTAAATCCACGAAAAAAATATGTGTGAAAGTAACTTAACAAAAGCCGCAACTGTTTAATTTATTATCCAGAACCTATATTTACGGGTAGACACGTGCTATGTGTGAATACAGGTGTAAATTCAAAGGGGTTCTTCCGTTTAACATGGCATCCTTAAGAAGTGTATGATGTCGTGAGTTGATTTCTGAATAAAACTCCAAGTCTATAATTTGGGCGTGACGCGGCATATTTTATTATCTTTTTCCGTTTTCACCGCTCGACTGTTTCAATTTTACCCCTTTAATTTTCATATATTATGCGCGATCTGTCATGATGCCACAGAATATAGGGCTCTAAAGCTGATACATATTACCTAATAACTTATGAAATATCGTGACGATATAATAGTACGGGGAGACCTTTCATGTAGGAGAGAGTCAGGTATGTCGACAATACATTCAAGACCATTAAATCTGGATCAATAACATAACCTTAATATCTCAGAAACTAGGAATGCTAGCTTATTCAAATAAAAAGTATTTTATATACAATTTAAATCTACTCAAAGGCATTAACAAAACACCTAAGTCTCTGTAGATTAATGCCATCAAAATGACTAAAACAATAAAACATTATTTTTTGGAAAATCGAACTACGAATTGACTGTATTTGTTTTTGCCTTTGATTCTGTTCTCTCCCAAAAAAATAAATACTCCTGATATTCAATATTAATTATTAAATAGGGAATTATTGAATAAGCTAGCCAAATTCATTACTCTTGTGTGTAGTAAGGGTTTTTGTCCTAATTAATGCTACCGCTTTGAGTTCAATACATTTACTATGGTCTACCTATTTATTATGTTTAATATAGTTATTTTTCATGCGGATTATATCACATTTTCAACTTATTGGCATTGATTATATAAGGTACTAGATGACCCGGTGAACTTCGTACCACCTAAAATTTAGTTGATTTTGGTATTTCTTCATAAGCGTTTAATAATCCTAATGAACCTTCCAAAACGAATTCATTGAAATCTATAATATGGCCGAATCATGTACGGTTTGAGTTTCGTTTGGTGATTAAATGAAAGTCGTTTGTGATTGAAATAAATTCAATGTATTTAATTTACATGATAATATATAAATGCAGTTCACATTCAACACAAAACATTCTGGTAAAATATGTTTTTAAATATCGTTTTTGTTTATTTACTATAAAATATGTAAATAAACAAAAATGATGGCTTTCCGACCAATGACTTGGCGACATGGGACATCCAGTTGTCCATGCGCGAAATACGGATATTCCAAGTAAATTCCGCAAACTTCCAACACGCGTAATATGTCATCGTGAAGGCCAGACGCACGGAGAATCTAAATTCCGCTTTCCAGAATTATCAAGTGTACAACTGTAGATTGTCTTTCGTATGTCGCAAAGGAAAAGATGCGACAAATCGCCTCGTTGCTGCTGACATAGCGACACGTCTGACACTGAGATACACCTCGTTTGAATTCCTCAAAGCGAAAACAGCCATGTCGCTTTATTTTACGTATTGATGAAGTTGCAGTATTCCACATTGACTTGCGCATTAAAAGCCTTGGACAATAAGGCACAATCTAACGATTGACTACATTTACATCTTGCCCTTTGACCATACAATGGGTATCCGTCATTGCCTGTGATGGTGTTAGCAATCAGGTCTCTCGGGTAACACCTGGAACAGTTACTATCGAGCATACAGGGCGATATGTGGTTATAAACTTCGCGAAGTCCATAGATCATATTTTTAGGCACCATTGCAAGCAATTTCTGATTAACAGCTTCATCTTGTATTTCGGCCGAGATGATGGAATCATCTCACATCAGTGCGGTTTGCACTTGAAGTACCTTGCCGCACATTTAACTGACTTCGTCGACCTATGTTATCTCTTCTTCTCGACATTGTAATGGACACTGTAAAACGACACGGAATTGTTTTCACGCTCACTCAAATCGATCGAAATTTCCATGAGGTCTTTACAGTATTGAAATTCCCAAACTAAGTCCAAATTCGTAGTTTGTCATTAAAAAAAACGGTTGTGTCACCCCAAGACTTTCCTGTCAAGTAGCCAGGAACGTAATTCATCTGAATAATAATATCATTAATCCTACAACAACAACCCTTCCCCCTCACCCCCAACCTAGCGACACCCTTTAAAACTCGAAAATCGAAATCGACTTTAACTTTGACTTTTCGACTTTTCGGACTTTTTCTACTTTTTCGACTTTTTTACTTTTTTATTTTTTTTACTTTTTCTACTTTTTTGGCTTTTTCTACTTTTTTGAAATTTTCTACTTTTCCGACATTTTCGACCATTTCGACTTTTTCGATTTCTTTTACTTTTTCGACTTTTTCGGCTTTTCCGACTTTTTTGACTTTTTCGACCTTTTCGACTTTTTTGACTTTTCCGACTTTTTCGACCATTTCGACTTTTTCGACTTTATGAAATTTTACACATTGTACGGAACGAATAACAGAGCTGTCAAACAATACGATCGCCGCGATAGCCATCTAGCAAGTGGCCAATGTTCCCAAAATTACCAATTACGATTTTTTCGATTTTCAGTTGTTTCTTTGAGTTTTTCCTAAATATTTTTTTTAGTAAACCATCCCTGAATCAAGCCAAACAAAACAAAAGAAAAATCATTCAAATCGGTCCAGTCAGTTCCGAGATCCTGCGAGACTAACGCACGGCGATTCATTTTTATATATAAGATTATATTGCTTAATGTTATAGTATGTTTTGTCAGCCCTTCTACTCCCGCGGTGGCGCTGATAGCATTGTCGGGCGAAACTATTACAATTATTTGGCCTATATATATTACAATTGATAATGAATCATACACCGTCAAAAAGCGCAATATTGAATATCTGGAGCACGTGCTGAGGCATGACAGTTATCAGCTGCTTCAACTGATATTGATAGGCAAAATTGAGGGTAAACGATGCAGTGGAAGGAGGAAAAAGTCGTGGTTGTGCAATGTCAGAGAGTGGACCGGGATCACGAGTACGGAACAGCTTTCCGAAAGGCGCAAGACCGACAAAAGTATTTAGAGCTAACGGCCAACCTCCAGTAATGGAGAGGTACTTCGAAAAGAAGAAGAAATCTCTTAAACCAACCCTACTAGGGTGTGTTTATATGTATATGTGCGTGTAACATGTGTGTAAGTGTGTGTTGTTATTGCATTCGATCGACAGAATTGAAAATGCAATTCTGTTAATTTGATCCCAACGGAAAATGGTGCCCCAGCCGGGGGTCCATTTATAAGCAAACGATAAGGCTATCCATGCCGCATATTTTTAAAGAGACATGTCCTAAAAAGCCCGGACACGTGAAAAAAGCCGGGATCGAAAACGGGACCTTACAATGTAAGATCAGGCGATCTAACCACTATGCCACCGGGCCGTCAAACGTGTATTATAAACCAGGTGAAGATTAGCTGATAGACATTACCGCAAGGCAATAAGCTCGCCTTTTTTTATTGAAAATAAAGAATTTTTAATTATAATTATATTAAAATTAAACTCGCAATTGATAATACTATTATAATAAGGACCCCTTTGAAACATAGTTAATTTATTGGTCAATTTATTTGTTTACATATTTATTATTACTAATATTAATAATAAAACGCTTTATTCTTAGGAAAAGTCAAGCGTATTGCCTGCAGATAATATTTTAGAGCTAACCTATACTATTGTATAAATATTATTTGTGAGTAGACTACATAACTTAACCTATATAAAGAGTATGACAAATAAAATAAAAGATAGAAAGAAATACATACTTAACTCTTTGTGGGCACAGGATTTGCCACACCAAAATAATCTAACACCTATAAGGACGCTAAAGTTAAACAAGGAGGGGAATGGGAGGGGAAAGGGAATTTATCTGGAAGATTTCAAATGCTCTCTGAGTCTGTTTTTAAAAGTTGTTATGCTTGGCGCGGTTCTAACATTTTTCGGCTAAGCATCATTCCAAAGACGGGCTCCATGCACGGTGAATGAGAATGAGAAAAAGTCACTGCTGTGACTAGTGATAGAGAGTAGCAGGTTGTCTTTTGATCTCTAAGGGCGTCCATGAGCCGATACTGCAGTAAATCTGCCGGTAAGATAATTGGGAGCGACGCCATCGAAGATATTGAAAAGCATACAGAGAACTCGCATGTCTCCTTTCTCCCGGGTCGACAGCCAGTGAAGCTTCTCTCTGTACTCCGTGATGTGGTCAAATTTTCTGAGGCCATAGATATACCGAATGCAAACATTTTCGAGACGCTCAACTTTGGTGGATAACTCCTCTGTGAGGTCCAGAAATGCGACATCTCCATAATCCAGAAGGGGGAGGAGAGCATCGATAGATCATTTACTTATTTATTTATTGAATATTACTTGACTAGTTAATTAATCATTTAAATAACTTTCCATTAGTATATAATAATGAATAAACAATCTGTATTAATGAAAAAGAAAGATAAAAGTGAAATCACTATGTTTTAAGTTATAAAATTTACAGTTTAATTACACCAGAACAGACATAAGATCTGGTGGTTTGATAAAATCATCACAAATCTCATCTAATCTGCTTCGCATATTGTAAAAATATTATTATTTATACTATTTCTTTTGTAAAATTCCATTAATTATATTCGATTATTTTATAAAATAAAATAAAGTTTATTTGTAGGTTATTTGAAATAGTTCAAAAAAGCTAGATTATCAGTATTCGGAAAACAAAGTGGGAGTCGGTGTACATAAAATGAATTTGTTACGGTGTCCCTCCTAATATATTTAGGTAGCCCCCAAAGCGTCCATATTTTTGGCAAGTTCCTCGGCGCCGTTTTCGCCGTCCCGTCTCGTCCATTTTCAATTGACCCCTTTCATCGAGTGCCGCCCGCGCGGGTATCGCTGAATAAATTTCCCCCACTTCGGACAGCGTGATCTCCGCGTGGAAAAGAGATGGCCGTGGGGAGATAGGGGGACGGGACAAAGAGGAAATGGCCATCTATATCTCTGTCTAACCGCTACCTACGGCGTTGCGTCTACGAGAAACCGTTCGTACTCTAGATTTATTACATATATAGAAATGAATGCAGAATAGAAGTTAGCAACCGATTAGTTTACAAAATGAGCTTCTAGAGCAGTGATTCCTTAAGGAGTCTATATAGATCACCAGGGGTCGATTTCGAATTGCAGGGGGTCCATGTTAGCGAGAAAGCACATTCAAGCTATACTAATAATATGTACATGCCGCCGTATTGATTTTTTTTGATATGCATAGATATTAAATAAATATTAACGCTATCTGCAGGCGCTTGGCCCAACCCCGCTCTTAGCCGAGAAAGGAAACGCACCGCTCGATGCAGCCGCAACGGAACCCAACAGGGTTCGTCCGCCGGCCGAGATAGGGTGCTCATCGATTTAATTTACGAAATTAATATTCAGGTGAAATAAATATTGTATTTTTTTATTTCATTCAAAAACTAATTATTTAATTAACGTAGTTTGTCAAGTCGCATGCATTTAGTAACACATGAAAATATTGAGACTAATCTCAAAATCCTCGAAGTCCTTGGATGCTTGCTGCGAATGTCCTGGGGTAACACAACCGCTTTTTTTTCTTGTTTAAGTTTTAGGAATTATTTTTCCATAATGATTGATTCCAAGGAAAACGCCAATTTTACATAATAACAACTTAAATCTTAACAATAAGTTTAAAAGATGTTAAGTAAGATGTATTAGTTTAATTTGAGTTCCCTTATCTGTTTTATATTTTATCATATTTTGTATGTTTCATTTTAATACTATGTGCATATAAATAAATCTTTACCATACATAGTCTTTCTTGGTACGGGCTATGGCCTAGTCAGGCAGGTTCTGCAACTAATGCAATTGTAAATTTACGTTTTTGAATTAATAAAATTATTAATATTATTATTATTAATTGTTATAGAAAATAAAAATAATAAACAAAATAACCATTAAAAATAAAAATAATTGTTAAATTCTAAAAGTAGCAAAAAATAATTATAAAACAAATCGAAATACAAAATATTATGTTATAAAATAAAAAGCTGGATTCACTTTAGTTTACAAATAGGTAATTTATACTGATAAATATGTGAGGGTATGTAAATGGTGTGTGTGTAAATTTGTTGCTATTTCTAAAATGTCACGAGGATACATTCAGTTTCAGTTCTTCCTTTACTAATTAACCACTGAATAAGACTTGTTTCACGAACCATCTGTGTCAGTCCTAAATATTTTCCTACAATATTTATTAATCTCGAAACAAGGTTGTACAAACAATGTAAATCTCTTGGGCACTGTATATGGTGGTTTTTAGCAGGGAACAGTATCTGCTTGCGCTAGATTGAATTATCAAACTCTCTCTGCTATCTCTTCTTGCGCGATAATATTACCAAACTTTTTAAGATTGTTCTCGTCGTCGAAATATTTTCTGTGCTTCTCTTTATAACCCCACAAAGCTATTTATTCGAGTCCAATCTAACGAAGTGAAACCGAATACATATATGCAATTAACAGTGGCAAAGGCGAAGCGAAACATAAACATAACGGGTTAACAGCCAAGCGCTTCTAGAGACTACAAAATTTAAGCACCTCTCCACGCTGATTAATAATGAGACTAGGAGAGGGGCAATAACGACCTGCATACAGAGAAACCGAGATATAGCCTGTACTCTGCACTCATATATTACTAGAGTACCATTTGTTAGTATATATTATACATGAATAATATACTCTTATTATTATAGCAAAGAATAGAACAGCTAACTCGAATGCCCTGTTTTTAGGTTCCACCAATGATTCAAGACCGTTGGACGAAAACAACAATTAAGAGGGAAGCCTGGTTTAAACGCCAAAAAAAAAGATATTTTTCATGTTTGATTATATTTTACTTAAAGTTGAAATATATTCAAGAATCTTTTACCTCTAAACTCGCTGATAGTTGCATATTGCCAAACGTGTAAAAAACATACTACTATTATATTAATAAAACTTTAAACGCGTTATAAATAGGATAGAAACGAATTTCCCGCTTGAAATTCGTAGCACATTTCTCCTAAGGACATCATTGACATATTCCATCTCCTGCGGAAAATGCTCAGCGTCGCATAGATCGCGTGCTCGATTCACGAGCGACGTTTGCACTGAACGTAGATGGTAGGGATGATGGTGTGAGATTGCATGTAAATATCTGTCCGTATGTGTGGGCTTCCGATATACCGTATGTCCGAGAGTATTGTCACTTCTCCTCGTCACTTTGACATCCAAAAATGATAGGGAGCCGTCCTTCTCTACTTCATAAGTGAATCTGATTTTTGGGTGTATGGAGTTTAGATGACCCATGAATTCTGGGACCAAGGAAACCAACGTCACCGAAACGTCAGGTGCTACAAATTTCACGCGGTAAATTCGTTTCTCTCCTATTTATAATGTCAAACAACCGCGATAATCTTCGATTTTATATTTAAACGCGGTTTTTCTCAAAACCATATTTTTCTGTTCTGCGCCGGTGATAAAAATAACTATTTGACGGATCGAGTTGTTCCAGAAAAAAAAATAAAGATTATTAAATTCTCTTCTATATGAATTTAAAAAATCAGATAAAGAATTTTGTTTTTGTTACTATTAAAACACAACATTTTAGGGCGAAAATTGAATTATTGTTTTAAATCTTTGAAAAATTGTAAAAATACTAGGTTTTTACTATATTTTTTTAGCTCATCTAGATAATACACAAGATAATTTATCCTGGCTGCCTTTTTTGTTTCATTCAAAATTATGCTCGCTATGACCGGCGCGGCGCAAACAGATACCGTCATTTCTGCAGCGGTAAAAACATTTGCAATTCAATATCTCAAAAATAGTTTTTTTACTATTTCAAAAAATATTTCTATTTTTCAAATATTAGTTAAACTGATATAAAATATTCATGATTGAACTTTAAGTCAAAAAAACATGAAAAACATGTTTTTTGGCTATCTAAACCAGCCCCCCCCCCCCTTAAAGACGTCAATAATATGTCGCTTCAACGGCGACTTTCTATGTAACGAAATGCTATTTTTAACCGACGTTAAAAAAAGGATGGGTTACCGATTCGGTTGTATCTTTTTTTTATGTTTGTTACCTCAGAACTCTGCCATTTAAGCACCGATTTGGAAAAATCTTTTTTTGTTTGAATGTATTTACTTCTAGATTGGTCTCATTTTTTTAAAAATACTTTTCTGATGATGAAATCCACGAGGAATTGAGGGAACTCCTCAAATATTATCATATGAAGTTAAGAAAAAAAATTACATATGTGTTCAATTCCGATGACAATACATTTTTTATGGTAAGCATGACCTGATTCTACACCCTCGGTTGGCTTTCAATGAGGGGACTTCTTACCGGTCAATAGCACAGACACAAAATGTTTAATATGCATTCAATTACGCGGACTATTGGCATGGTTTGCCCGGCCCTGAATTTAGTATCAGGAGCCAATTGGTCATTTCAAGTATGCTTGGCGAGTCAATATCCACCCCCGTTGCTTAGGAGACAGTATATTTCCATAGTCTAAACACACTTTCAGTAATTAGTCAGAGAGCACAGCCGATTGACTGACGCTGCAAAGTGCGCAAACCACCCAGTAGCGCCGGAGGGCAATACCCAAGTAGAAACCGATCCACCTCCTCGTGTAAGGTTACTCGTCAAGTTGAAAATCCTTAAGTTGAAATATATCATATAATAGCTACACTAATAATATTTAATTCCGCTATATTTTAAAGAAGTGTTAACGCTATCTATTGCCGCTTTTAACCCAAATCCGCCCTTAGCCGAGAAATGAACCACGACGCCCGGGACAGTTGTATTTAGATAAAACAGATGCTAAACAGATTCGATATAAAAACGATCTTCAAACCGACCCAAAATATAGCTCGATTTTTGAGGCCTGTAAAGGATGTAATACCACTGCAAACCCCGGGTGTGTATAAAATCGAATGCAGTTTCGGTCTAGCCTACGTTGGACAAACGAAACGGCCCATAGCCACGCGACTGACAGAACACATCAAAGCTGTTAAAAACGTTCAGCGAGAAAAATCGGCGATCTGCGAACACATGTTGGATAGCGGAAGTAACCACTGGATGCAGTTTCAAAATCCAAGGAACAATTCTACTTTCCTCGCATGATCCGGGAAGCCATTGTAATAAGAAGAACCCCGAACTTCAATAGAGACGACGGTTACAAACTCTCTTCTACGTGGAACCCTCTTCTTAAAATGTTCCCGCCGCCGAACGCCGAACGCAAAGACGTAAAACCACCGTTATAACCTACGCAGTGGCGGAAGCAGTATGCGGCCTATCCGCAAAACAACGGATTGACAGCTCTTCAGTCTACCCTGGACAACGGCGGCTGCAACGTCACCGAAACGTCGGATGCTACAAATTTCACGCGGTAAATTCATTTTCTATCCTATTTATAGATAAAACCAGTCCTAGGCTACTTGCCGGAATATTCTTAACATAACAATATCAGATATTTTGACGTCACTGAAAATCTGCTGATTGTCTTTCGCGTGGTATACTGCCATTGCTGCTTGTATCTCACAGTCTGCTGAATTTGGCCCTACGTTTCGGCACAATTGTACCCAATGCGCCACCGGGAATTAATTCGCAACAGCGGTTGGACATTGGCCGCCCGACCCAGGCCATTAGCTTAACTGGTTACCTACATTGAGGCAATATCCGCGGTAGTATGGTAAATTGGATCCAACCCGACCTCGCCCATACAAAACAAATCGACCTTTCACATGTCACCATTTTCACACGACATTTTTGCCGGCACTTCGCCGATATTGGGCGAAACAGTGACAATAGGGAAGTGCTGCGAGTAAATTTGAGTTGTCGAGTCGACGTGGGTCGGAAAGGACAAACTTGATTGATCGACACATATGCATCTTTAAAACTTTCCTACTATTTTTAAATATATTTTTAGTCTTTCTCGACCTATCAACCAACGAAGAGGGAAACTGTTGTGAAAGCGCTATAAAATGATATTAAAACGCAAATATCAATTTTGAATCCCCCCTGACCTTAAGACTATATCCAGAAGGAAGATTCTCTCTGTGTCCGTCTGTGTGAAAGCCTCCACGCTTAAGGTGATGTAACGGACCTTAAGTCCTCTACATACGATCAACAAATGCATCGATTTCCAGTAAAATCCACTAACACAATTCAGCTGTTATTTTGACTCGTGCAGCTATGAATCAGCATGATGAAACAATACTTTTACTCAGAATATTTCAAATTGCATCATTGCACGGCCTATATAAACCGGCCAAAAAGCAACCAAATTATCAGTCCCCGATTGATCACCTTCCCCCAATGTTGCGACGGCATATCCGGTACCCCTCTACGAGGTCGCTCAACGGATCCGGCTCCTTGGTTTCCTTTCCTCATTTTCCCTGAGTCTCGAAGCATCAGTCTGTAATCCCACAGACTCGAGCCGTGCCCAGTACAAGATACTAGGAGCACACATACAATCCTCATCCACTCTCCTACATAACCGCCGTCGCGCAACCCTCGCGTCTCGATAAAGTAATCCGGGTAGTCGTTAATTCGGCAATCGTTATAACTGGCAATATTCAATCGATTCAATCATTAAATATCTTCTGCTTCATCAAAACCGCCTTTAAATACGGCGTTAACTCAAAAGTTGACACCACCACCCCACATCGAATAATTTGGAGTCTTGTGAGGGGTGGTCCCTCACATTGGTGACATGATACCTGGGAACGACCATATCTCAAGAATTTTTGTTTTATGAGTTTTTTAAAAATATAGGCAATAATTTTAAAAAAATCTAAGTGAATCCCTCGATAAGGAACCAAATTTAAAAAATGGTCTTAAAAACGTTTCCCATTGCCTTGGAAATTAAGGCTTTTAACTGACTTCGAAAACTTTCAGTCGCGATTACTCCTACAATGTAAGCGGTGAGTGTGTTTTATTATAATTTCATTACATTGACTGGTTGATTCTCTAGGGCAGCACTTAGCCACATTTTTATTTAGGCCCTAAATGAATTACAATTAATTAAAACGTAAGAGGGTTCTGAGAGTTACGCTAAATATTCTTTGCCATTAGCTCCCTTATACCACCACTGCGTAAAGATAGTTATTCTGCGCTAGCGCTGCGATAAAACGTTTAGTATGCGCCTGGTCTCCGGCGCTAGCGGACGTAAAATCTGCGCTTGACGCTTCGTCAACGGTGAATTTTTATTGGTCAAACCCTACAAAATCGATCCCGCCTATTTTTTCGCGTGTCCGCCCCTTTTTAATATTTTTTCTGAGGTGCCATGTCGCCTCCTCGTAAATTCATTCATTCTGCGAGTCACTTCATCCGCGTCAATATTACCTTTTCGGGAAGCGTTACAACTGGCAATATCGAACACTCAATCAATTCAATAAATACCTTCTGATTCACTCAAAATCGCCCTTTAATACGGAGATAACCCGCAAGTTGATACCACCACCTCACACCGCACAACCTGGAGCCTAGTGAGGGGTCACCTCACACTGGTGACCCCGACGTGATACTGTGAGGGTGGTCCCTCACAACCTAAATCCAAAAAAGTTATACACGATTTTCAAATTTGCTATTCGTATTCTCGCCGTTGCTGCATAAATGCTAATTTGAGAAACTAACTGTGAAACATTGAAAAGAAATGTAATTCCTTGGGATTACTAAAATTTTACAGTACAACATATACCTAATTACGACAATCGTCCAGCGAGTGGCAGAGTTAAATTTGTACATATTAAACCAGTTGACTACTGGGCAATTTAGGGCAATTCTATACTTACGAAAATGTAATAGGGGATGCTCTTTCTCTCTAATTATTATTGAAAGGTCAAGCTGTAATGAAACATCCCCTACATATATATTTATATCCTAATTAACATGACCCAATTATTCTGTGAATACTTTTTAACACGGCGTTAATCGACGACAAGTAAACTTGAAAATTTATAACATACATACATGCATACATACATACACACATACATACATACATACAAAGTGCAAGTACAAACTATTTATTCCTACTCGAGTTTGTCAGTAGTATATGGGGCGGAAATACTGGGATATGTTGCCTGATCTCTGTAATGTGTCTCATGATTTCATTGCTGCTCTTTTTACTGCCGTATGTAATATGCTAAGGTCAGCTATCCAATATGGTGTGCCCAATGACAGTATATCATAATATACTATATGTTATGGATGTTCACTGCAGATAATATGTTTTAAATAAATAATTAGTATCATAGTAACTTGAGGTTTTCGTTTAATTAGCCGTATTTAAGAAGACTCCGAACTTTAAAACTTTGAAACGGCTCATAATTGAGGTAAGTTGTAGTAGTCATACATAAACCTAGATATATAGATCTATTCAATGGTAAATACGTTTTGCTATTGAGAAAGTGGGCCCAGCACATCTTTGCTTATTGTCCTTTAACCCTTCGAGTAGCAGCATAATATCATGGCAGACCTGTATTGGAATTTCTTGCAATATCGCCGCGCTCGACAACAAGTGGAACTACTATAGCATGGAACTATGGAACTACTATAGCAATCATAAAAAGAATAATTGTGCAATGCTCGCATTGAAATTTCATATATGGAATATTGAAATCTCATTTTGTAAAACAATTAGATAATTATGAACAATTATGAGAAATTCGAAAAAGTGAAAAAAATTCGGCATTCCTACTTGTACATATCTTACGGAAAAATACGGAATCCTATATAGATATTGTACATACTATCGTGATCTTTATTAGATTCTCTATCAAAGGTAATATTTCGTTTTGCTTATTTACATACAAAAATATTTATATATTAGCTCATAAATACCAATATTTTTTTTTATGATTTCTCGAAAAAAAATTGTCGATGTTTGACAATGGAATTTTACCAGAAATATCCGTAAAATGACGCGCAAAATTATTCTAGCGGCCCGTCTATGTATCTATGGTTATAATGCGATACTTGGTATGGATTTTGGGATGCGTTCGAATTAGAAAATAATATTACTGTGCGCAATGGTGTTCTGATGTGCAACCTAATTTGGTCGTTACGTAGCCGAAGGGGATGTGTCATTTAGAGAAAACGGTCCTCAATTCATTACAGAATAAAGTGAAGTTATCTCTACAAAAATGAAAATAGATGCGCATTATTATTTCTATGGCTATACATCTAAAATTTTAGGAATTTAAGCACCATACGACGAGAATAACAATTAAACTCGCCAATTATAATTCAAAAGTTACATCGCATAAATATGTTTCTTATAATAATTCTCGCTGAATTTTCCTCGAAGCGAGTGCAGGGGGATCCCTTTTTCCCCCTTTTAGTATCAATTTGCGTTGCAAATGAGAAATTTTCGCGGGCCAAGACGAAGCCAATTTGGCCGATGCGGACGACTGTGGAAATGGGAGATTGGATTCGATGATGAATTCTAAAGATATCGGCCGGCGCTTTGGTTTAATTGAGCAAGCCCTCCCTTAACTCCCTCCAACCCCCTCCCCGCCCCACCCCCCCCCATTCCCCGACGACGAAAATTGACATTTTCAGTTTTCGTGAGTTAGGCTTACGGTAATTGGTTTGTTCGAGCCTCGAGAAATAAGTCTTTCAGCAGATAAAGATAGAAAGAAGAAGCCGCAATGGAGAAAGGCGTGGTTTGCTCCTACTACTTTTATTTGTATTATTTTGCGGTAGATGTATCGCTTGGAATAACATAATTCATTGTAATGTTAAGATCGACTATTTTATGCTCGACTGACAATTGGTAGCTCGACTCTTATACTAGACTAGCTGACCCGTGCCCACTTCGTTGGGCGGTAATCATTTTTACTTGTGATGAAATTATGAGTGTGGTTCGGTTAGTACTGAGTGATATGATTTATTTCCTGACTACCAAACTAAAGGTTATAATTTTACTGCATTTGTATGTATGTATTTGCATACCAATTTTACTATATTACCGGGTTTCAAATGAGTGAATAAATTATGTTTATTTTAATTGTTCAAAACTTCTCTGTTTACTATATTAGATGTAATGTCATTATTTGGTACCAAAATATATTGTCTTTCAGGAGTTCCAACCCGAGATACGGTCGCGGTTCCATACCTATGTCGTATTATCTCTTAAACCATTTATGCAGTAAAAGGGAAATTATATGCAGTAAAAGGAAAAATTCTTTTGTTTTAAACACTTAAGAGGATAAATTTACTTATTTTGATGACTTCATAATTGTTGATAATATGACCAATAAACATGGCCTAACGATTTCAATTATTTTCTTAATAATAAAAACTACTTTTTCTGACTTGAAAAAAAAAGTTAGACATATCCATCCTGTCGCTGATTTTTTGTAGGCATTATCAAGCTCTACAACTTTTATCTAGGACTCAATCATACTATATCTCTCATCGTTAAGGCAGCGTTCGTAATAAACGTTTTAATTCGACCGTTTTTTCTCCGACTTACTTTGCAAATCCGTCTACCACAAAAATGTCTTTCCATTTTCCGGATTAAAATATAGCGTATGACACTCACAAATAACGTGGCTTTCTATTGGTAAAAGGATTTAAAAAATCGGTACAGTAGATCCAGAGATTACTCCCTACAACCTCACAAACTCACAAACGTTACCTCTTTATAATATTAGTATAGACTATAGACAAATAACTGCGATAGGGTCTCTTTATTAACACGCTTTTATTAGGTCGACCTGTATGTAACTAACTATGTAATGGAATCTAAGGTAACTAATTTAACCATCTTCCAAGGATCGTAGCGTCATGAAAATTGGTAGCTGTATGCAGTTCTGATGACAATACAGTAATATGGTACTGTCGAACTGATCTGATAATGGAGTCGGAAGATATGAACTGGAACTTCATGATGGAACATCGTATCATAGCTGTGTTTGGACTTGTTATAAAAGTCTTGGAATCAACTTTGAGCACGATTAGGTTTCAAGGTCTGATGATGAAGCCGGAAGATAGGCACTGGCATTCCATGATAGAATATCGTAGGTATCATAGCAGTGTTTGGACTTGTTAGAAAGGTCTTGTAATGTACTTTGACCACGATTAAGTTTCAAGGTCTGATGATGAAGCTGGAAGATAGGAACTGGCATTTCATGATGGAATATCGTATCATAGTCGTGTTTGCACTTGTGAGAAAGGTCACGTAATGGACTTTGAACACCCTGAACACGATCAGGTTTTAAGGTTGTAACAAACCTATTATATATAGTTATAGCTAAACCTATTATATAACAACCCAGTGTACAGGAACTCCAGATTGGCAGGCAACTAATTAAAAACAAGAGCGACGTTACTCAACATTTCAATAGATACTTCACTAATGTTCGAATAAATCTGGCCAAGGCCTTCAATCAAACTTCCACAACGATTAACGCAACTGAAGACGATTTTACTTTGCCTAATATTGAAAGGATGTTTAAATTTACCCATGTTTACGAAGATGACATTCTTAAGACAATCAGATTGCTAAAAAGCGATTCCGCCCCAGGTCCAGATGGTATCAGTGTAGGTACTCTGAAGTTCATTGCTAAATTCATAGCCAAACCCTTGGTGTATATTACCAACCTCACTTTAGACAAGGGAAAATTTCCTGAAGTATTTAAGACAGCCAATGTGACACCGATCTTTAAGGAAGGTGACAAACGTGACCCTAAAAACTATCGTCCGATTTCAGTAATAAATACAATAAGCAAAATACTAGAAAAACTAACCGCAAAACAACTAACGACTTACTTACAGACACATGATCTATTGTCAGACCGACAGTATGGCTTTAGGCCGGGTCGAGGAACTGCCGATGCAATTCTTGAATTAACTAAATGTATAACAGAAAACCTCGATAGAAACAAACATTGCATTGGTATTTTTCTCGACATGGCTTAAGCTTTCGACACAGTACCTCACGATAGACTAATCACGAAACTTGAGAAACTCGGAGTTTTAGACGTAGAGTTGGACTGGTTTCGTAGCTATATAACTGGACGCACGCAGCAAGTTAAAATTGACAGCGAGACAAGTGAATCCCTGCCGTGTTCCTATGGGGTCCCACAGGGCAGCACACTGGGCCCAATACTCTTCTTAGTGTACATAAATGACCTATGCCAGCTTCAGGTTCAGGGCTCCGTACTGTCCTACGCCGATGACACTGTGTTGCTATTCTACGGCGACACATGGACGTCTTCGTTTAACAGAGCGACTGCGGGACTGAAGCTGGCTAAACGATGGCTTGACAATAATCTTTTGACGCTAAACGAGTACAAGACTAAATATATGACCTTTAGCATCGACAATAGACATCATCCCAATACTAACCACTATATTACGTTACATAAATGCGACTACATGAACTGTACATGTTTACCACTTGAACGCACGAACACAATAAAATATCTAGGAATAGTCATTGACCAAAATCTAAAATGGACACAACACATTGAGGCTACGACTAAACGGACTAGAAAGTTGATTTATATATTTAAAAATATAAGAAACATACTCAACATTAACCAACTACGGACTGTTTACTATGCACTGGCGCAGACTCTACTTACATACGGACAAATCGGTTGGGGCGGTATGGCAAGAACAAATCTTGACCCACTGGTCAAAGCGCAAAAGGCTTTGCTCAGAGTCATTAACAAGAAGCCATATCGCTCCCCGTCAGACGACCTATATACAGACTTTAAAGTACTTGACGTACGCCAACTATACATACGCGCTGTTTTGGTGCGCTATCGAAGGGACCTCATGAAGAACACGGATACAGACAAACCAGAGCACAAACACAACACTAGACACAAAGACAAACAGATTCAACCAAAAATGAGGACTGTATACGGACAACGACACTACGCATTTCTCGGACCTAAACTCTATAATATATTTAACTCGTACGCAGGACAGATCTTAAACATAACCGACAACCAGTTCAAGGTCTAGACGGGTGTCTCATTGGTTCTCAAATTATACTAGAGAAGAATGCGAAAGTATGATATATTAAAATATTTTATTTCTAACCACAGATTATAGGATATATAGATGTAAATTATGGATATGTATACAGGTATACAGATTATAATATGTTATATTTTATTATGTTATACTATTATACTATTATATATAAATATGCTACATTTATTATTATTTATTATTTATTATTATTATTTTGTATCAAACATAATTATAAAACGCATAAAAATGGTCATAACAAGTAATGGTGCGAAGAAACAACGGCCCACATTCACATGACCATGCTCAGCGTATACCCAACTAGGCCAAATATAGCCTGTATCTGGGCATACGACTTACTTTCTGACTTAGGTGGCGAAGCCTAACTGACGTAGGTACTCATATAGATACATATACACATACACACATACATATACATACATACACAAATATATAAATATAACGATCTAAATATATTATAGTATTATTCTTTTCATTATATTACAATATAGTACATTTTGTTTAATATCTTATATCATATTATATAGTATAATAGTAAAGTTATGCAGAAATATATATATTTTTTTAAGATATGATTTGCAGCAGTTCTTTCTCTGTCCTTGAACGACCTATGTCGTCAAGCCATTTTTTATTTTTTTTTTGAATAAAATGGTATTTTCTATCTCCTTTATTTTGTCATCAAGAAGGTTGAATATTTTAGGTGCTATATAGTTGAATTGTCTTTGGGCAAATGAAGAATTAACTCGGGGAACGGCATAATTCAGACCTGCAGATGCTCTTGTAGTTCGGTGTTGCTGGCTTCGTAGTCGTTTATCTGAGGTTCGATGGAAGAACATGAGTGACTGTTTCACAAACAGCTGGCGTATATCTAACACATTACTTTCTTTGAATAGCATGTTGGAGTCATATCGTGGGGGCCTTCTATTGATTACCCTCAACAAAAGCTTTTGGGCTTTCACTAGAGGATCCAAGACAGATTTTACACATGCTCCCCAAGCTATTATTCCGTGTACCCATAAACCCTGACACAGGGCCATATAAACCATATTTAGGGAGTTCTTAGAAAGGACGTTGCGTAATTCTCTAAAGACGAAAACTAGTTTCCGAGACCTCGAAGAGAGTTGTAATAATTGGTTATCCCAGCTCAATTTAGAGTGTATTAGGACACCCAGATACTTGACTTCGGTTTTTTCTTGGATATGGTAACAAGCGCAGGATGGTTGCCTATTGCAGTGGTAAGAGTGGATTGTCAATGATGGAGGAGGTGTGATGACTACAGGACGTAATCCAAACACAATAAAATTGCTTTTTGAGGCATTCAGAGTTAGGACATGTCTATCAAGCCATGCTTTCACACTGTCCAGACTATTTTGTGCCTTTACTAGTACCTCAGCCCATGTTTCTGCTTCAACGAGGATAACCGTGTCATCAGCAAAGGAGACAATTCTTGCATTATCGCCAAGAGGCAATTCACACAAATCATTGACGTACATCAGAAAGAGAATAGGGCTAAGTACGCTGCCTTGAGGCACACCAAAGGATATTTCGGCACTGTCACTTTCTTTGCCGTCAATCACTAAAATCTGTGACCTGTCCTTCAAATAACTTTCTATCCATTTATTCGAGCATCCCTGTATACCATATCCAAAGAGCTTTTTTTTAAGTATCGCATGTGAAACAGTATCGAATGCTTTAGACAGATCGAGGAAAATTGCCATGGCTTTTTTCCCTTGGTCAATACTCTTAGCTACGGATTGAGTAACGAAATTAATGGCATCATTTGTCCCTCGACCTTGTCTAAAGCCGTATTGATGATCACAGAAAAGTCAAAGAATTTAACAAGCCGTGACTCGATGATTTTTCGATGATTTTTGAAAAAACGCTAAGCAAGGAGATAGGCCGATAGTTGCTAATTTCATCACTACTACCAGACTTAAAGATTGGTATAACTTTTGCCCTCTTAAAGCATTGGGGAAAAACTCCAGTTTTAAAACTTAGATTAATTATGTGAACGATAGGCTCTGCAATCCAGTCATCCGCATATTTCAGCAAGTCACTAGGAATTTCATCACAGCCGGGGGCACATTTTTTTAAGTTTCTAATTGTTTTCCTAACCTCGCTTGTATCAGTAGGAGTGAAGTGGAATGATAATGTACTTTTTTTCTCGCTATTTAATGAGTTCGATAAAATATCCTCCGTCGAATCAATATCCCGGAGTATATGCTTTGCCAGTTTTTCTCCTACAGTAGCAAAATACTGATTTATAAAATTTAATGTGACTTGCGGATACTGATCGACATTTGTGATTTCTTGACCGATTTTAACAGCCTTAATTTTTGAATTTTCTTTTTTTCCGAAAGCTATGTTTTTTATTATTTCCCATGTCTTTTTTTTGTCTCCATTGACTTCATTAAGCAAGTTTTTGTAAAAGTCATATTTAGTTTGTTTTATGAGCCTTTTGCACGTATTGCGATAGGTTTTATAATAGGCGAGTAGCTGTAAATCATTAGGATTTTTTTTCACGCTTTTGTGGATTTTGTCGCGTTTTCTTAGACTTGATAAGAGACCGTCTGATATCCATGGTTTGATTTTTAAGTTTGCTCTACTAATTTTAATATGTTTTTACTTGGAAGCATGTTTAATGGCGCAAGTGACTTTATTTAGGAAGTATTCCGCTGCCAGATTAGTGTCGGATGTTGCAAGAATGTGACTCCAATCAGTAGTTTTAATTATATCCGTAAATAAATCTTTGTCGATGATTGTCTTTGTGGTATTTCGACTACATGGTTTCGATTTGGTCTTTGATATACAAATACCTATTGCAAAATGATCCGTAATACAAGCCTCATATACAAAAGATTTAATTGACAGTTTAGCCTTGATCATAAAATGATCGATGCAGCTTGCATAATTGTCAGCAATTCTGGTTGGCTTCTCTATGGCTGCATTTAGACCATGATGAGCTAGCATATTCAGGTAGTCATCCACCTGACGATGTTTCTTATTAATGATATTAATATTTAGGTCACCTGTTAAAATTAAATTAGACACTGTAGAATAATTACACAATAGCTTATCCAGGGACTCCATAAAAGGCGTTATATTTGACTTGCTAGGAGATCTGTATATTGCTAGAATATTAATATTATTTTTACCTTCCAGCGATAAGGAGAGACAGTTGGCATCATCTACAAGTTTTTCCGTAACTATTCCTCCTAGCTCACTTTTAATGTAAACGACTATCCCGTCATTTTGCAGCCTAACGCATTTGGTATTGTAACAAATGAACCCATTTATTGATTTGGCAAATACAAATCACTGATCCAACATTCTGTTAAGATTAAAATATCGAATAAGTTATCGAAACGATGTAGAAGCGTCATAAAATTATCGAAATTTTTATTTATACTGCGTATATTTAATGTCAACATATTAATACCGTCGGTTGCCATTATATAGCTTTTACAACTATTCAGGCAATTAAATTCCTCGCAGGTAATTTGTTTAAAGTCATCCAAGGAGTTTAGCACCTCAGTCATTTAGAGGAAAACATATTACAACATAAAATTTCCACTGAGGTATAATATAATAATAGATAAATAATATTACGTATCGTATATATAGATATAATTTTATATGTTTAAAAATATGATATTATATTATATTGTAATATGTTATTGGTGTATAAAGTTTCAGATTATAGCGGATAATATCTGATTCCAAACATCATATTGGGGTTCGAAGCGGTGGTTCCACCAATCTTTATATAAATATATTGTAATTGGGCAAAGTACCAATACATTCATACAATATCTTCGTGTGGCAATCGGATATACTACCTACATCAAATAATATGCTTAGATGGCTTACCTTAAAATCCGGAAATAAGATGGTCAGGACACGGGAGCCACTTTCTTGATGTCCACACGAGATTGGTGGGTTTATAGATGCGGTGTTAGGATGAGCAATCCATTATTAATCACTCAAACGCGTTAGAATTTAAATAAAATGCGGTGCGATGTAACATTGACAGGAAGCCAGTATGCAGAACAGAATTTTCGTATTTTGACAGTAGGATGGGGGTAGGAAATAAATAACCGGTAATTGGAATGATCTTAAGGCGCCTTCTCACAAATCTAATGCAGGCGTATAATCAATTACCACACAGAGCAACTGGCGCAAACAGTTATATTATATTATTTATATTATATTATGCTAAATTATATTACGTATTGTTTTTTTTAAGACAGAAGAAGGACAGCAGGCAAGGCTACAGGCTCAGCAAATAATACCACAGAACTATATATCCATCACCACAACACAGGCGTATACCTAGTGGGGTGATCCTGACAAGTTAATGCCCTTTCGCGATTTTCTTCATATGTATTCTTTTAAAATGTGTTAAAAAAATGAACACAATCTTTTTTATGTAACTATAAAAAATAGGATAAAAAAATAAATAAATAAATATTGACTTGTAAATATTGAGTATATATAGTGTAAATATTGACATAAGTGCCTGTATATATATTTTTTTTTGGTTTTTACGTGCATTTATAAAAGCGTGTTTTTTTTAAAACTATTAATTTATTGTTATCTGCTAATATGTCTCTATTTTA
The DNA here is from genome assembly GCA_944548615.1 of Micropterix aruncella. NCBI lineage: Eukaryota > Metazoa > Arthropoda > Insecta > Lepidoptera > Micropterigidae > Micropterix > Micropterix aruncella. The sequence continues at coordinate 5,443,210 of OX155972.1, read as the reverse complement.
ACATCTTCGCTGATGTCACATTTTTACAAGCTTTACAAGTATATTAATTTGCAATATTCATATATGAGATGTCCGTTTCAAAATTTGCAAACCATTTTTCAACCACTTGCTGGTATCCGATTAATTTAAAATTTGGCATACCTACTTATGTAAGTTTAGCGACAATACAGTATTATCGTACCATCGATTAAGTGCTAAGGTAGTCAAGTTTGGGATCGTTTTTTTTTTGTTGTCATGAGTACCTACTTTAAGTTACATATAATATAATACACATGTTGATCCTACTTGAGACGATTAAGACTATTCATATGTGAAAGCCTGTTTGCGTGTCTTTGCGTATAGCGCCCAGGCGTTTGGGCGCTATCCTCCATGATAGCGCCCAAACGCTTAATCCGTTTGAGCTGAAATTTGGCATGCAGGTGTCGCGAGGTTTTTCGTCGTGGAAAGAAACTCGCGATCGATATTCAAATTGCAGTAGTTTATTCCAAAAGTCGTGTACAAAGTGAATTAAAATGCTCAAACATTATCGTCTATATATACTAGTCGCCGGGCGGCGATCGCCCCGTCTCCCTCTTGTCTCGCTTTGTCTCCTTCACTCCGGCCGGCCGGCCGATATACACACCTGTGCGGGACGCCGTACTTCAGTCGTCCGCCGTTGGCCCCCGCGAGCTGACGTCCCGTGGGCGGCGCTTGAGCTGCAATTGTGTCGTGTTTCGCACATTAGATTTCGCACGTTTATCGCTTCTGGACGCCACCGGCGATCCCTCCCCCGACCTACTTTGCATTAAGTAGCCACCGGAAGTAAGGCTCCCGCCCGGAAAGTCGCTGGAAGCGATCGTGTGAGCGCGCTAGTTTTTCGTGTTTTGAGTTTATACTGCGTCGCGGCGCCCTCAGTTGAAACCTTCCCCTTCACCACCAGTCTTCGGACTGCCGTGGCACAAGATGAAAAGCTCTCTGCTGAGAAGTCGCTGCGATGTGGTTTTCGTTGTTTGTGGTGACGTTTTGCGTGCGAAACACGGCGGTTAGATTCGCGACGGTTTGTACTTTCTCTCTCATTTATCTCGATGTTTGCTTTTAGCTTCTTGTTGACGGCTTGATTGTGATGATTAAAATAAACGCCTCGTTGGAGGCACTTAAGACGTGTGTTGATTATTGGGCGTTCGGGGTAGGTAATCCTAGTGATGGCATTGCACATCGCCATCTCCTTAATTCCGGTGTCGCCATTGCACCTCGGTGACACCACCTTCCTGCCGCTTTCGGGTGGAGTCTTCTTCCAGTCCTTTCCTTTTATGACATTTTGAGTAGGTGGGTTCTGTGTGTATTGTTGCTCCGCGACACAGGCATCATTTGGTCATGGAAAGAGTTGATAAGGTTTTGGTCAAAATCGGTCGAGGGGGCGCATTAGTCATATTTCAGTCTCGAAATATTGGACTTATAGAAATAGAATTTGGTACACAGATGCCTCTTCGGGCCATACTGAATTTTCGCTGGTCAGTATATTAGCGTAAGCGATTAAATAGAACGTGGTAAATGCGTTTCATTCTCAATATCCGCGCTCATCTATATAAACTCGACTAAATATCTAAAAATTACGACAATATATTTTTGATATTATAGCCTAAATTATAACAAAAATATTGAGTGGGTTTCACTTTTTTTTCTTTACTGCTACTTTGACTAAGCTAATAAATCATTTAAAACACTAATAAGCTGTACTAATATATTTTTATTTATGAGCCATAACATTTCTATTTTAATTTTTTTTTTATACTTTTTAACCTAACCTAACCTCACTTCTGACGCTTGAAGGACTGTCAAATCGCTTCCAGAATCGCAAATATCCTAAAATGACGAGAATCGTGTATCGTATCGCCGCGGCGCCGCTTCAGAATCTGGGGGCTCAAATGGAGGTATCGTCATCAAAGACGGATCGCGAGTGGCGACGATGCGAAGCAACTGCATGGATGGCAAATATTTTATTTTATTTTATTTTATTCTGGAACCAAACAGAATAAAATAACATACAATGCAATAAAAACCTATTTAAAAGTGACAAAAATCCATTAATGTGATTCCGAATATGAAGTATACAAAATGAACGCAATATAATTTTATATTGTTTCCGCTTGAGAATAGGGGGAATAAGGATGGGAAGTGAGGCAGTAAAATCCACATGAACCTGTACCTTTTTTTTTTTATCAATGATTAATTAAGTATTAATGTTAAGCACTACTAGTTTTTTAATCAATAGTTTGTAATTAATTAATTATATGTTATTAATATGGATAAATAAAAAAAAAAAAAAAAAAAAAAAAAAAAAAAAAAAAAAAAAAAAAAAAAATAAAAGAAGTGAGGTGAAAGGAAGAGACAAAATAGATAAAAATATACTATATATGTATATAAATATATTTATATTTAATTTTAGGTATGATATATAGGTATTATAATGAATATACTTGAGATAAAAGTATGTCCTTGAACTAAATTAAATGAAATATAATATGTATAAATGTTTTGTGATTATCTAGATAGACTCTAAAGTAGCATAAATGCCTAACAGAGGCGTAGTAAAGAGACAGATAAATAGCATTAGAATGCGCGAGTCGTGCGCCGTGTCGTGCCTGCGCTGCTATGCACTGTGTAAGTGATTACACTGCCTTGCGCCCGTAGCGTAACAGAATTTATGTATCAAAGAGGGCGAGTTACTTTAAAGAGGCCCTAATAGCGACTGTAGGGTACGTTATGTGAAAAATAGAGCTTCTTGTTGGTAGGTAATTTAATAGGTGTGCGCATATTTTTATTCTGCTTCTGCAACGCTATTTATTATGTTAGGTATTTTGACATTTTACATTTTATTTTTACTATACCGGACTACCACCCGACGAGGAGTTAAAGTATTGTGAAAGAGCTAAGAAAATGAGGTGAAGACGGATATATACATTTTGCACCCCCCCCCCCCTTCCCTCTCCCACGCCGAGATGTTAACCCTTTGGCTACGCCGAGGGTAACCCTTTGGCTACGTAACGACTAAATTTGGCTGCACATCAGAAGACCGTTGACTACGTAACGACCAATATTGGTAGCTTGCTACCGGAGCGCACAGTAATATTATTTTCTAATTCGAACGCATCCTAAAATCCATATCAAATACCTCATTATTACCATAAATATATAGATGGCCGCTAGAATAATTTCGCGCGTCATTTCGCGGATATTTCTGGTAAAATTCCATTGTCAAACATCTTTTTTTTTCGAGTAATCATAAAATTTTTGATTGGTTTTTATGAGCTAATATCTAAATATTTTTGTATGTAAAAAAGCAATAAGAAATATTAACTTTGATATAGAATCTAATAAAGATCACGATAGTACTTACAATTTCTAAATAGGGTTCGATTTTCTCATATTTATTCATAATTATCTAATTGTTTTACAAAATGAAATTTTAGTATTCTATATACGAAATTTCAATGCGATCATTGCACAGTTATTCTTTTTATGATTACCATAGTTGGTAATCATAAAAAGAATAGTAGTTCCATAGTTATAGTAGTTTTTGTCGAGCGTGGCGATATTGCAAGAAATTCCAATAAATTGCCGCGGCCTGCCATGAAATTATGCCGCTACTCGAAGGGTTAAGACAATTTCCAGACTAAAGACTCTTTGTGTCTTTGTGTCTGTCTGGCTGTGTGTGCGTGTATGTATGTGTGAGTGTACGTATTCTTTCATGATAGCCCTCAAACGCTCCTTTTGGTTGAGCTAAAATTTGGCATGCAGGCAAAATTTGGTCATTGCAAGAGTTGAAAAGTATGTAGCTGAAATCGATCAACCAGAAGGCACGCTAGTCACACTTTAATCTCGAAATAATGGACTTAAATACTTGTAATTCGGTACACAGGTGCCTTGTTGGGAAATCTTATTGTGAAATATTAAAAAAAAATCTTTGTCTCAGTCTTATTAAAAAAATCATCGCTAATCTTGGTAAAAATTTTGGTTGGAATATCTCATATAGAAGCGATACAAATAATATTTAAATCCGCCATATATTATATAAATAGTAAGGCCCCTAAAAGCGCCGACACTCGACGTTCGAAATTCGAATTCGAAAGCTCAAGGCGATCTGCGCTTGCAATTTGATTTTTAAAATGAATGAGATGAGGCAATTTCGTAATTCAAATTTAGCTTTGCGTCGTATATAAATAAGATTTTTTGTTAACTGCTCATCGACTTCATTTATGAAATGAATAATCAGGTAAAATAAGTTTGTGGCTTCTGGCTGGGAAATCTCAAATTTATAAAAACGATTTTTTTTATTTTTATTGGTAATTGTATTTTTATTTAAAATTCGAATTCAACTGATTTGCTTTTAAATGTTTATTACTGATTTCATATTTCTAGTTTCATGATTTCACATTATTTACGATTTCCTATTCGACTACTACCTACATTATTTTCATAGATGTTGTAAATTGTCACTTCTTTCTATATGTTATTTTACATAATATCTTAGATTATATTTTTATTTCCGTTACCATTTATGTACTTTCATATATAAAAAAATGTTGTTGTGTACCGTTTTTATTTAATTTATGATTCCTAATTATTACCTTACCTACCTGTTACATTTATTATTTTATTTGTAAAGGTAATTTTATTCTTATTAAAATTTTGCAATCGAATGATTCGGTTTTTATTTTTTATTTAATTATTTTTGTTCCTTACAACTGTAGATGTCAGTTAAATTAATATAAATTTTACACTGAACAGGGTTTTTTGAAATAGATAAAATTGAAATTAAATTTGATAACTTGAAATTGACTTAAAGTTATACAAGGTCTCCACTGCCATTTTGACTTTACAAACTCAAACAATGATAATTTGGTAGGCGTTGATAAGTGTAGGGAAAAATATTTAACAGCAGACTGAAATTTATTTTAGTGTCATGTTTGTTCAATCATATGTATGATTTTTCAGCAAGCAATAGCTGTTGTTCTATGTTTTTCAACTAAATTATATACACGAGGAACCCCTTCTGATTCAGTGTCTATATTTAGTCGCAAAAAATCAATAATATCTATATATTCAAGTCTATTATTATCTAATAATTAGTTCGTTTCCTTATGCCTCACATTGGAAAGAGTACATTTAATGCACGTCGTTTCTTTAGAATTAAGAACTAAATTGTTGACAGTGAACCATTTCTCAGACGACAAGAGGCAACGCCGCGTTAACGCAGTCTAAGTTATCGTATGGCAGCGCATTTTATGATATCATCATAAAACCACCTGTTTATGGGGGGAAGGTGTAGTGTAGAGACTACGTCACAGTGTTATAATTTGGCTGCCCTGCCAGAAATAAATACAAATTCACAACGCGCAACATTACCATACAGTATTTCCACGTGCGCGAAATAATATTAAATCATATATTAATGTCACATCGCTGTAAACACCGAGCGAGCTCGACACGACGACTCACCAGGCAGTCGCAATTAAATCATCAACCGATCAACTCACTGCGTTTTACTGACAAAATTAACAGAATGCCTCTAAAATATCGTCAGATAGCAAGTAACCAATATTTTTGTACACTGCGTCGTGCGCACTTTATTTAAAATGCCACCAGCCGGTCCACGTATTCTGAATCCACTATTAAAGTAATTTGCTCTATATTCCACATATTTTACCTACTATCGCAAAGGCAAGATAGGTCTATGATTTTAAATGAAAAAGTGGAATTATTCTGTGTGAATTATAGCTACGACTTTCTCCCTTGTTGGCAATACTCTAAATCAGCGGTTCTTAACCTTTTTGGCTGGCGACCCAAAGTACGAATATATTTGAAGTACGCGACCCTAATCTAATTTTTTATTTTATTTTCCAGTGACAGGGACTAAAATGATATATTATGTAATTTTATAGGATGTAGATGTAAAATTAGAAATAACAACTTTATTTAAATGTTTTGTATTAAAATAAGACAATTCAGCATTAAAACAGTTAAAAAATTTACAGCAAAATAATTAGTGACTACCCTGGTGTTTTTGAGCCTGCTTTACATAAATAAGTAGTTGGGAATGGTAGCAGGGCTTTTTCAGCTTCATTGCTCAGAACAGAACTAACATGTCGCGATTGTGAACGAACAATAGATGGCAGTAAAACAGCCATTAGTCCTTGTTCTGTGACTAGTAATAATTGTCACTATACTAGTTTAGTGACATCGATCGACCTATCAATACAAAATAAAAATATTCGCAATTAAAAAGGTCAAGTTTTACCACTTCTTTAAAGTCGTTTGGGGGATTTCCGCGACCCAACCCAATACATCTCGCGACCTAAATTTGGGTGGCGACCCGAGGTTAAGAATCGCTTCTCTAAATGGTTGTCCAACGCTCATTTCCATCCTTTATTTATCTAGAACGATGTACTATGCAATTTTTATAGGGATTCTGGATTAATTATAAAGATTGTTGTGGCATCTAATGCTTCAGTGCTGCTTGTTGTCATGACATGTTTATTACCTTGGGTCGGCCCAATTCACGGTTCAGCTCCCATCGGGTAACCTCTTTGAAGAGGGATTAACCTGGAATAGACTCTGCGATACCAAGCGGTTCGCGCACCGTGCAGCGTTTGCGAATCGACTATGCACTTTGGCGAATAACCAGGGCAGTCGGGAAGCGTACGCTTCATAAGTAACCAAGGTTGTTTTTGACCTGATGTCGGCCATCTTTGAAACGATCCGTTGTCCAACCGATCAGGTGTAAAATTGTCGGGCAGACAGCGCCACGGTACTTTATAATTTCGAACTGATTGACCGCTAGTACCAGGTTGAGGCCGGGAAATCGACTTCGAATCTTGGAGCAGACTAGACGATGGAGAAATCCGTCAAAATATGGCAATAAGGGAGCGAGGTTAGCTCGGTAGGTTCTCTTATCAGTACCTCGCGGTAAGGCGTTGGACTCTTACGGGTTTGTCGGCTTTGTTAAACAATGGATTGTAAGTCTTTTACGTTCACCTTATGAGAGACAGAACGATCTGATACCGTCATAACTCCCTGGCGTGACGAGTTCGCCCGGAGAGATTGACGCCTTTCTATTGCATATATTGTTCTATAGAAACATTCAATCATGATCATTAAAAAATTAAACATTATCCTCGTTATACTATTTTATTACACACTTTAGATTAATCATTGTCAAATTTTCGCTAGGACCGTATCCAATATAAACCCGGTAAAGATGGGTGAGTGAATAAGAGCTATGTAGTTGGATGCGAAGGGGAGAGGGATAAGAAAAACAGCTGTTGTCAGCTCCCAGCACCAGATTCTGATAAGTGGCCTTCCCTTCCCTCAGCATGTTTGCCAGGACGTGAGCGAAATATTGGTGGCGATATTTCCGCGCAGAGATTAAAGCGAATATACAAGGCCGAAAGCCGTGCAGAAAAGAAAGTAAGGCAGTCAGTTTCTGTTTACCTTATATAACCAGGCACACGCATCATGTAAAAATATTGTACAACCAGTAGGTTGGTATGTAAAACTCTCATCTCGTAGACGACATTGCCGCTGAAGATTAACGATGTTTTTTTCACGGTTTGTTTTTTATTACTCATTTTATATCGTTGCTTTTAATTTTTTTTTAAATGATGAATTAGTCGTTAAAACGATTACCGCTGTAAGCAGTGGCGGCGCTAGACCACACTTGGACGTCGGCGAAATTAGGTTCGCGAGGCCTTTTTTATTCCCCAGTCAAAAAGAAAACGTTAGATTTCATGAGCCGAATTATAGTGAAACTAATGTATGACTAAACGAGTTTTATTGCTAATCAAATGATGTTAAAAATTACACATATAGAAATTAAAATAGACGAATTTTTCGGCTTTTGGCTTCACTGAACTTTTTCAGGATTATGTCATAGCTAATACTAGCTGCTATTTCAGCTTCAATTGATAGAATTGATAACGCATATAGTCCCTCTTGGGTCATCGTGCTTCTCAAGTAGGTCTTAATCAATTTTAACTTTTAGAAGTTTCTCTCAGCGGAAGCTGTACTGACGGGAACTGTGAGCATGATTCTAATTGCTATGTAAACATTTGGATATATTTCTTCCAAATTATTTTCTAAAATGTACTGAATGAGTTGTTTCGCGTCGTTGACAGAGTCAAGTGAATTCGCTTTTTAAAGCTGTAGCTCTTCATATAGCTCGAAAGGCTGTATGTCGCTGTTTTCGCCGTCGCCTTCCCGCAGTATTGTACCTAAATCATTACAATGCTTGAGAAGGTCCTCTTTTGATATCGATTTTAAATAACTGATATCATAAATAAAACCAAATTGTTCAAAATATTCATTGAGCGCTTTAAATCGACATTCGGTGTCGACTATAATAGCATCTATCATTGTGTTAAAAAAGTTAACTGTAATGCATTTCAAAAGTCTGTAAATGCATTTAAATAATTTGTAAAAGTTTTGCGAGTGTCCTTAGGTGCGAGGCCGTCGGCGGTCGCCGACGTCGCCGACGCCTAGCGCCGCCACTGGCTGTAAGCCACCGTTTTCATAGTTTTCAGCGTCAGCTTCAATGACGAGTCAATTCAGTAACAGCTCCATATTGTGCTAATTAAAAATTTGCTAATTTAATAAGTAAAATAACATATTAAACGGAGTAAAATGTAGAGCAACTTTGAAAATAATTTTGGTAGTATTCGAATAGAAAGTCGTCAATAATGTGAAATCATGAAACAAGAAAAACAAATCAGTAATAAAGTACAACTACCAGTTAAAATTAAAAAAAAACCGTAGTGTCAGTATTTTCCCGGCCAGTAGCCGCAGACTCAATTCATCTGAATATTCATTTCATAAGTAAAGTCGAGCGGTTAACGAAATTCCTATTAAATATACGACGCAACCAATTTGAATTTCGAACACGCGTCATCTTAATCAATTTAAAAATCAAATTGCAACCTCAGGTCGCCGTCAGCCTTCGAATTCGAATTTCAAACGAGCCATGCGTCCCAAGAGTCGGCGCTTTTAGGATCTTACTAATTAAATAAAATATGTTTGATTTAAATATTATTTGTGTCGCTTGTATATTAGATATTCCAACCAAAATTTTTAGTAACGTTGGTAATGATTTTTTCAATAAGGCACTATTTCACAATAAAATTTCGGCCCAAGAAGGCACCTGTGTACCAAATTTCAATTTTAAATCTTTAAATTATGTTTGAGTTACATGCCGGTGAGATTTTTAATATTTTTTTTTCTTATTATGAAAACGTATGTTCAACACATATGTCAATGTTATTCGGAAAAGGCATTCCTTATTTAGACAAGCGAATATACAAATAGTAGCTATTTGTTACACGACTTGCTATTATGAATTAAATTTTGGATATTTTAAACTATCTGCCCTTTAAAAATATGCATCTCCTGGCATTAAGCAGGACGTATGCGATCGAGATGCCCTATAGGGACGAAACGGGATGGAGAAATATGGAAAAAATAATAGCGTTGTGGGCCTTAAGGGGGATGCTTTCGTTTGTTCGTAAACGTTTCAGGGCCAATTTAGGACACGTCTCTCCAAAAATATGCGGACTGGATGGCCTTGTCGTTCGCCTCTTGCAGATCTTGTAGATCTTGTAGATCTAGGTGTATGATGGAAGTTGACAGTTGCGCGCAGGATCGGAGGTGGTGTTCATCCTACAGCGTTCCACAGATGCATAAAGAGTTCTCGGTGTAGCCCCATCGATCGAGATTAGCTCGGCATCTTCTTACGCCCACCCTCAGTTTGTTTAGACTGCGACAGGTGGTGAAGAAGAGCAACATCCTGAACATCTTTGCAAGTGAGGCCCTCAATTGGGTTACGCGATTCGATTACAGACTTCCATGTAGTGGTCGTGGTACGTGTTCAATCATGAATACTTAGGGTAGGGGAATGCTTTGACCACAGAGGACATTTTCTCAAACAAAAAGTCGTAAGTCTGATTCGAAAATTACCCAACTCTTGGAGATCTACAAGATATAGTATGCTGCCCAGCTGGATAGGGGACACTAAAAATAAGAAGAAGAAGAAAAAAATATTTTCAAAAACCCGATCTGGGTATAGAAATTACATATAACAAAAAATAGTATTTCTACAAATAAAATTACATTTCAAATTATAAAAAAAGTGTATAAAAAACTAATATTGAAAAAAAACATAGGAATTAAAAAATAACAAAGACATAAAAACTAGAAAAATAAAAATAAACAGAAATAATGAAAAACATATAATAGAGAATCAGCAATTCAATAACGAAAATATATGAAAACTAGAAAAATAGAAAGCATCCAAACTATCAATCAACAATCAAGAAATAGAAAAATGCATCGACTCTTCAAAGAACAAAAAATCAACTGGTCTCGATGATATACCTGTTAGCGTAATTAAAATCCATAAACGTGTACTGGCACCTTGTCTAACATATCTTTACAATTTAAGCTTTTCAGAGGGAATATTTCCAGATTGTCATAAAGTAGCCAAGATTACACCGATATATAAAAGAGGGCGATCCCACGAGCGTAGAAAATTATCGACCCGTAGCCCTACTGAGCAATTTCTCAAAAATTTTGGAGGTCACCGAAAAACGACTAAATGGTTTCCTTGAAAAATTTGTGGTCATTTCAGACAGTCAATATGGATTCCGGACAAAAAAAATATACACAGGATGCCGCGCTGTATGCATGTTTCATGATTGATAATAGTCGAAAATACACTTGAACACTTGTGAACTTACATATAAAACTCGAAAGCATTGTTTGTGTTCAACCATTCATTAAATAGATTGATCAACATCGCACTACAGTTTGGAATTTTACTACGTGTAGATGGCACTCATAGTTAAAATAATAATTAATAATCTATTATTATGTTCAATATGGTGAGTTCAGTGGTATAACAGTATGAGGGCGCACTGTAGATGACGCTCTAAGTACGCCTATATAGTGTAAAATAATAATAAATTACCAAATTTTTAAATCATAGCTTTAAATATTTTAATATTATTTACATAAAGATGTCAATTTTAAATTTGGTAAACAGGTTTCAATATGCAATAATTACGCACTTTAAAGTTCAGATGGACCAATAGATGGCATTCTGTCTCTAAATATTATTTCTGTAATGAAAGCAACCTTTGTATAGTTGTGATAAATGGAACTAATAATTGAATGTTATTATTGTTATCGTTGGCTAAATTATTGGGTTTTATAATCAATTGGTCCTTTATAAAAAAATAAAAAAATCTAACGTCATTAAAGATGGCCAATTAAATGTATATTAGTTTGGCTATCAATGATATCAGCGCCAACTGCATTTCGCCGTGTGGGAAAGTTTACTAAATAGTTCTATGAAGTTGTGCAATCTAATTCCATATATTATCAATGGTTCAACACTCGCTTATTGAATATTTTTTTCTCGTAACTAATGCCTTAGACATAAACAGTTGTAGATGGTTTTAGACTGTGACGAACTAGTCGTCACGGGAATTTACCTTCATAATACATAATAATAAACTTCATTATAAATCATCTTACACCTCATTAGAATTTAATCAGAATAGAAACGAATGCCATACTCGCATCATGCGATTAAATAACGCACACCCCTAGTCGGATTCACGGCAAAATTGCCAGTCGATTAAATCTAAACCGACTGGATCGGGTGATTAATTCTATACCCCCCTCTCTTGGATTTTAACCGCGGAACAGGGCGGACTGCTCGTGGCCGCTGGGGGCCAAACCCCCAGCGGTCCCACATTTTTCTGCAGACCAGAGCAGCAGTGCCACGCTTATATTCTGTCTGAAGTTTCAATAGTTTTACCGGCCAAATAACCGGATAACATCAGTGCGCTAGCCCTGCATTCAAGCCGAATGGAACCCCAGTCTCCGTGGGACCTACCCTCCATTACCAGGCGAGTTTTTAGGGTTCATGTTCTGACTCCCCAAACTTTTAAAGCCCCCAAGAGTTCAGTTTATAAGTTTTTTATATTTCACTTTAAATAATCTAATCAATTTAAACCTAGTGCAAGAGCGCTCTCTACGGTTCGACTTAGCGCGTTTCTCTTTAATATTCAATTAACATACTATTCAGCCTAGTTGAGCGCAAGAGAATCTAAGGATTCGGCGCGTAGTTCCTGTAAAAACCGTAGTGCGATCGGGGAACACGCTCCCTAATAGCCGGCGGCATCTAGGTCGACGGAGCGCGGAAGCGCCCGCGCCGGTGGTTGTTGAGGATTCTCACCTTAAAAAGGCCCTTTGTTTTAAGTACTATAAAAGCATATTGATAGAGGTGTTTCCTAAAATCCATCCGAAATTCCCGTATTACCCCTTAATCGCAGACCTACCGTGAGTTTACCAACCTACCTACCGTGAGTTTCCACATACGCCCTCGGCGATCCCTCCGCTCTGAAGCGCTTGTAAAGGCATTAGAAATCCTCCCGATACGTTCATATAATTAAATTAAAAATGTTTTTCCGAATAAAATTTGTAATATTCGCATAAATAAACCTTGTAGCATACATTGAGTTTTCTTAAAGGGTTAACCTCTCACCTACGGAGAGAATTCACTTCGTGATTTACGATATAAATGGTATAAGGTTAAGAGTACCAAGTAATATATAAAAGGAACCGCTTCGAATTAGCGTGAAGCTCGTCCGCTACACATCGATTCGAAATCTGCCGCAAGGTGGCGGCACTAGCGCAGCGATCTGACAGCTCGGATCGCGCGCGACTTCACAGCGGTCGGATATTCATTTTGTTTTCAGCTCCAGCGATAGGCCACGGTAAAGTACGTGTTTATTCCTATTTTTACTTTTTCCACTTTCCTTTCCATAATCTCACTCCTCTTCTCACAATAGAAGCAAGGCTGTCCTTCTCTCCAGAAGCTCTCCTTTCTCTCCTGTTGCGTATCCCCTTCTGCGGCGTTCAAGGTCAGGCAGCGACCACGCCTGCTTGTTCTTGTAGCGTCCCGATTCCCATTCATCCAGGATTCCCGTGGTGGCGCCCACATTCACACATTCACGAGACTATTACACCTTTTTTCCACGGTAATCCTAAAACCCACGAAAGACATCTTTTCCCATGACCTAATAACAGGCCATTTTAATCGGGTAACGTTACAAGACATAGTTTCCATGTGATACAATCTAATTTAAATTGAAATTGTACTAACATGCAAAATTTTTTTTCCGAATAAATTTCCAAATCAAAAAAATGGGGTTTCCGTTGTTACTTAAAAAGTGTGATATTAAAATATTGTTTGTTTTTTCAGGATACGTAAAACACAGGGAGCTTCCCGACTAGAAACGATCGGTCATGTAAGCAGATAGATTACAATCGATCTTTTACCCTAAGAAATGAGCCTAGTGTTGTGGGAAGAATTTTGGGGATGGAAAAATGTTGAAGCCTTGCAATAAGTCTCAAGCTATTATAACCTTAAAATGTATAAATATATATATAGGTATATATATATATATATATATATATATATATATATATATATATATATATATATATATATATATATATATATATATATATATATATATATATATATATATATATATATATATATATATATATATATATATATATATATATATATATATATAACACTTGCGAGCAACTAAATCGACTCACCCCCTCAGTGCGGAAAAAAACTATTTTTTTTCTGAAACGGCTAAGTAGATCCATACAATTATATACTTTTTAACCCCCTTATTTTGTTAGCTATCCACTAATATCATAATTATGAAAATCCGCTTAGGTTTTATTTATAAATTAAATAAAATTTAAAAAAGGGAGTCAAATGGATGTTCAAGAGTAGAGAACTGGAGGTATTTAAAATTAAATTAAAACGGAAAATGCAAACCTAAGAAGGAACGTTAAATAAATTAATATTTAGTGTTACCCTCCCTTGCCCAGATGACAGCTCACATGCGGTTCCTCAACGTCCTGATCAGTTTTTTGGACAAGTCCTGAGGAATCCCATCCCATTCCTCTAACAACGCTGTCTTGAGCTCGTAGATATTAGAAGTTGCCGGATTTCTGGCTCGGACTCTTCGTTTCAGCTCGGCTTACAAATTCTCGATGGGATTCATGTCTGAACTGAGAGCTGGCCAGTCCATCGTCTCCAAACCAACTTCATCTAAGAATCGCCGAGTGATGCACACTGTATGACACCGTGCATTATCGTGTATTAACACAGAGTTTTTTCCAATAAATCCTCCATACGGTATGATAACATGGTCCAGGAGAATAATTTGATATAGCGTTCAGCATTCAGGCCTTCTCACCGACCTTCCCCTGGCACGAAAACGAGTTTGGACCTTCCCTCTAAAGAAATGCCAGACCACACCATTCAGGAAACGCTGCCGTAGGAGACTGTTTCAGCGAAGCAGCACTGCGAAAATCACTCACCTGGACGCCTGGAGACCCAGCCTATTCTATGGCTGCCATACAGATACATTCTGCCCTCGTCAGTAAATAAAACTGACCGCCATTGCTATATGCCCCAACTGACGTCCTCTCGAGCAAATTAAAGGCGCGCTTGCTGGTGGCGTGTGGTCAATTTAAGGCCTGTGACAGGTCTTTTTGGAACGAGGTCGGATTTTTTCAAGCGTCTTTTGATCGTTCACTGACTGTCAGCTACCCCTTGAACTTGTCTCAGCTCCTGCTGTACTATTTAACACCTGTTTTGTGCTGTGACCTCGGATTTGATTTTGCCTTTTGATTTGGATCCTTTATTTTGGTATACCTAACGATTTTGTGCTGTGACCTCGGACCTGGTATTCCATACCTATTGACTGCAATGCCGCAGTTGTACACTCCATCGGAATATGCTCAAATGCATCTAATTTACGGCGAGTGCGGCGGCAACGCTAATCGAGCTGCAACAATCTATCGGAAAAGATTCCCCAACGTTCCTCATTGCGATTATCGAGTTTTTATTCGAGTGCATAATGCCTACATGGAAGGCCGAATTCCTGGAGCTGGTCTTGGCGGTACGAGTACTGGAAGGCCACAACAATATGAAGAAGCGGTTGTACTTGCCGAAATAGAAGCTGATCCGACTACGTCATTGCGAGAGACATCAAGACGCGCTGGCATATCGACACGAACCGTGCATAGGATTTTGAAAAAGGAAAAGCTTCATCCGTATCACTACCAACGTGTTCAGTGTTTGCTTCCACGAGACTACCCATCAAGATACGAATTTTGTTAACAAATGTTGAGGAAAATTACCGACGATCCCGATTTTTCTGATAAAATCTTGTGGAGCGATGAGTCAACTTGCAAAAAGGATGGATATTTTAATATGCACAATTTGCACAGTTGGCAACTCACCAACCCTCATCTTGTGAGAGATGACAAGTCCCAGTACCGATTCAAAAATAACCTCTGGACTGGGATCTTGAATGGCCATATTATCGGTCCATTCGAGTTACCGAGCACGCTGACTGCCGAGAGCTACTTAATTTTTTTAAGAAACGATCTTCCTATTTTACTGGAAGATGTTTCTTTAGAAGAGTCGTGTCCCGGAGCTTGAGGTTGTACAAAATCTAGGAAATTTGTTTACAGTTCAATGTTTTCATTTTCGTCCTAGTTTATTTGTTTGAAAAACTTTATTTCTCTTATAATAGAGTACATTAAAGTGGGCTTATTGCCAAATGGAAATATTTAACGGCCATACCGCCAGGGTTATTACGACTTAAAGTTTATGTTGACAAATTAATACATAACAAGTGTAATTTTTGTAAAGTAATGGTCATAATAAATTACAATATAAACATAATAAAGTAAATAAAACAAAATTATATACCATAAGTTATTTTAATACGGAAGGGTGGGATGGTGTACAAGGATAGGCTAGGAGATGGGAGAGGTGGGGTTTCATACGATACCTAAATATCTCTTAATAATTTTTTTAAACCCGATCACGTTTCCAAGTTGTCTCAGGGGCAAAGGTGCGGAGTTTCATATTCGGACCGTCTGCACTGCAAATGACTTGCACATGGAAGTTGATGAATGCGAGGTATATCCAGTAATAGGAGAGCGTAATGAAAGGTTATGGGATGAAAGCGGAGAACAGATGTTATACAAATAAGAAGGCATGTTTGAATGAAGTACACGCAAGCGTTTGTGTGTGACCTAGTATCATTGTTAACGATTATGGTACAAACTTCTTTGGCACAGACGCTTATAAACATCATATTTATAGTATTTTTATAGTAATTCCGTGGTAATAAAATAGCAGTGTACATTAAAATGTATTATTTTCCTAAATACGGCGGAATTCTAAAATTATTTGTGTCACCTTCCAACCAAAATTTCACAATGTGGTTTCGACCCAACGACGCATTTATGTACCGAATTTCAAGCCTTTAAGTCCAATATTTCTAGCTCTCCCCCTAGTGGACCTATTTAAATCACAATCTTTTCAACTCTTGCCATGATGATATAATGTCTACATGACAAATTTTAGCTCAATCGGATCAAATTTTCTGTATCTTTTGAGACTTCTATCGCGAGGCTTTTCTGTATCTTTCTGAGATATATCTTTGTTTCATAAGATATATTCTATTTTGCCCAACGCTCTAAAACTGTTTTCATGTACTTGTATATAGATATTCACTAAACTTTGCGTTGTCTCGCATGGTTTGTTCGTCTGAGACGAAAATAGCTGCCAAATATATAGAGATAACCATTTTAAAAAAAGACAGCCTAGACACACTTCGCGTTTATTCTAGCGAAATAATACCAATAAAGAGAATATAAAAAGGAATCGATCGCAAAAATATTTAGTGAAGTTTAGCATAAAATAACAAAATCATAAGTAGAGCTGGGTAATCAAAAGAAATATTTTTGTATTTATCGATATTAATCTATAATGTTTGTCTCGATCGTAATATAATAAATACCAAATGTTATTTTATGGAGCAGAGGGGGGGGGGAAATGGATTTTCATTTAAAAAACTAACTAACTCTATGATGATTTAAATAAAGGAGAGTGCCACTCTTTGGGCCCACCCTCAAATAGCAATATACCATATGCCGTATTAAAGATTTTTGAAAGTTTTATAATTACTTATATGACAGCTCTTCTTATTTCGTAGAGGGTAAAAATTTATAAACGACATTAGATGTTTGGTGATGAGATTAGATGATGGTTTGTTATTTTTGGTACACTAAACGAATGGCCAAACTTTTTGCTTTCGAATGGCATTTTTAGGATGAAAATGCCAACTATGTCGTTGAGCCCCTTTTATTTCTGTACCTTTCAAATATGATTAAAATTTACCTTGGAAAGTTTTCGGTGTATTCAGTTAATCTTCAGTAAAAGTCCAATTTACGGTCTATTTGCAGTATATTATTGTAGCGACTTCTATTTCATATGGAGCTATATTTTGTTTTAGCTGTGTAACAAACTATAGGGTTATAAAATACTATGCCACATACTCCTATCTACATACATGTAAAGAGCGACAAATTGATCAAATGTTTGTGGGAAAACGCTCGCCTTCGGAGCTTAACACAGCTTTGCGGGCGCTGGGAAGGAAGTTCGCGGAAAGTTTGTTTGCAGAAAGCTTCAACCCGAAAACGATATGCCTATGGACTAATTTACATTTTGTATTTGTCGAATAATTAACCTCTCATTAGGATTATACCACTCATATACAAAGGCAAATATTACGAAAGTTTCGTAAAAACAATAGTACATAAAATTTGCAAGACATACATGGTGTGTCCCAAAAGTTATAAAATATTTTTTTATCGCAACCTTGGTCGCAGCGTGTTCGAGCCACTTGGGCGAAGTGGCCGGACCCTTGTCTTCATAGCGCACCAATGGTGAGTTTGCGGCGCGAATCAGAAAAATCAGGTAGCTGTTTTAATGCATTCTTGTTTTAGGACCACGTTGCGCGATGTTTTAGGTCACGAAGCGCGATGTCAAACAACGTTTGGCAATCAAATTTTGCACGAAACTCGACAAAAAAGATGCCGAAACTCACGAATTTCTCAAGCAAGCCTATAGAGAGTCTGCTCTATCGTATGTGCAAATTTCGTTGTGGGTGAAGAAGTTCAAGGTGGGTGAAGAAGATCAAGGAGTGATTGATGACCTCCGCTCTGGACGGCAAACAACAAGCCAAACCAATAAAAATATGACTAGTGTGTTTGATTTGTTAAATTGTGACCCTCGAATGGGTGTTTGATTATTAGCTGACACTCTGAAAATTCTGAAATTAAGGAAACCCGTTTGAGGAAAAGGGACATCCGCGTATAAAAAAAAATTCGCCGCTACCTGGGTGCTGCATCATGACCATGCGCCAACTACACGTCTCTGCGCGTCTCTGACTTCCTGGCGAAGCACAATGTGGAAATGCTACGGCAGACATCCTTCAGTCCTGATATAGCTTCGGCCGACTTTTTCTTGTTCTTTGGGAGCTAATAGGCCCTTGCTGAGTTGGTCATGAAGAGCCATTCATTCAAGGTTGGTCACACTCACGGGTCAACACACATCCGACGGCCTCCACGCATGAAGTGCGAGCCCGGGTGGGACTCTGGTCTTGGCTAGTTTCCCCTAGGAGTCAATCTTCTGGCACTTCTGGGCGGTCTGCACGGTCTGCGCACCGTGCGGCGTGAGTCAATCGATTGTGCACTCTAACAGTCGGGAGAGTCTGGAAGAAGTACTGTTTCCTATAGAGCGGGGGTGGTTGCGGACCTTTCGGCGACTGCTCTTAAAACGACCATCGGCTACCCGATCCCGGGTAAACAGCCGGGCAATGGACGCCGTGGTCCGCGATAGATTCGGTTTACACCGTTTCGTTAAAACTTCGTTAAAACTTCCTGAGGTGACGGGTTCGCCCGCTATAGTCGACATCTCTAGTTGCAACAGGGTCCATTAGCTCCCAGTGGTTGACGACAGGTCAACATCCATCCCCACTGCTTAGAAAACCTCATATTTCCATTTTCATTCCAACATTAATCTATATTTCTATGTTAGTTTAGGCCAGTGATTCCCAAAGTGGCCTATATGGACCCCCAGTGGTCGATGTTGGTTTGCAGCATGTCCATGTCAGCGAGAAAAAAATAGAGTGCACGAAGTGTAAATGGGTGTCCACGTTAGCGGACCCCATCTAGGCAGGTCATCATAAACATTTAGGCGATCCGTAAATGTCGTATTACTTCTAAAACAGATTGTGTGAATAACAATTCACACAATCTGTTTTAGAAGTAATACGACATTTACGGATCGCCTAAATGTTTATGATGACCTGCCTAGATGGGGTCCGCTAACGTGGACACCCATTTACACTTCGTGCACTCTATTTTTTTCTCGCTGACATGGACATGCTGCAAACCAACATCGACCACTGGGGGTCCATATAGGCCACTTTGGGAATCACTGGCCTAAACTAAACTAGTATTTTAAACTAATGATAATAGCAATAAACAAATGCGCGCATCACGAGTATCATGTAAGGAAATCAACACTCAACTCAAATTGCACCATTAGTCGATTGAGGAGGCCAGCGCACATAATTAACGAGGGAAGGAGAGAGTGAGAAATCTGAAAAATAATAGACGCGTCACATGTTAGAGCAAACGAGATAGTGCTACATGTGCAGTTATGTGCAGCTTTCACAAACGCTTCGTACTTTAAGGTCGTGGACGTTTAGAAATGAACATTTCAAAATTGTACATGTTTTTCAATTTTCAAAATGTACCAAAATCCCTATGTAAGTGATCAGTACTGTGCCAGCTGTCAGAGACTCATTCAAAGTTAGTAAGTTTAGTAAAATTCAATATTGTGCAGACAAGGGGGTCTACGGAAAACAGTGAGTGGTCTAAGGAATTAAAAAGTTTGTGTACCACAGTTTGGGTACCACTTAGGCGAACAAGTAATTACATTGTATTTTGGACGACATCACGCTTATCTATACTATAATTATAAAGAGGTAAAGTTTGTGAGGTTGTAGGAAGTAATCTCTGTGAACCGATTTTGAAAATTCTTTTACCAATAGAAATCCACGTTATTTGTAAGTGTCATAGGGCTATATATTAATCCGAAAAATGAAAAGACTTTTTCGTGGTAGTTGGATTGCAAAGTAAGTCGGAGAAAAAACGGTCGAATGAAAACATTTCTTACGAACGTTGCCTAAACGATGAGAGATATATGATTGAGTTCTAGAGAAAAGTTGTAGCGCTTGGTAATGCCTACAAAAAAATTTATATTTAAGTCACAAAAAGTAGTTTTTATATTAAAAAAATAAGTTAAATCGTTAGGTCATATTATCAACAATTATGAATTCATATCAAAATAAGTAAATTTATCGTCTCAAGTGTTTAAAACAAAAGACTTTTCCCTTTTACTGCATATAATTTCCCTTTAACTGCATTATTGGTTAAAGAGATAAGACCCTCACAAATAGGACACTCACAAGAAGACACTCACAAATAATCGTATTTGTATAATTGTATTTTAATATAAATATGTTTATACCATAATATATTTATTATTTATTATAATCGAATTTAGGTGTCTAAGTACCTACTTATCATATTATTACATAAGTATGATTAGGTATATACATTGTAATATTTATACAAATTATTATGTTATATTATATATTAAATTTTAATTAGGTACATTTACTATTTCTAAAAATAAAACGTTAGTCAATTTAGTTCTTTATAAATTAAATCGCTAATTTTGTTTACTCTGACCCGCCTAGATACAGAACATTACAGTTCTAGTTAGGTGGGCACTGACCATTTGCTACATTTGCGTGTTAATTTTTTCCGAGTTACTTTATAACATTGGTAATAAAGTGGCTATATGTATAAAAAAATATAAATAAAGTACTAAATATTTTTTTTTTAAAAATAATAGCGGTAATATAGTCAAATCGGCATTCAAATACATACATACATATGCAGTAATAATATAACCCATCTTTTGGTAGTCAGGAAATAAATCATAGTACTCAGTACTAACCGAACCACACTCATAATTTAATCACAAGTAAAAAGTTTTACCGCCCAACGAAGTGGGCACGGGTCAGCTAGTCTTTCATATTCCAAATTCATTTCGGCCACCTTTTTTGTCCCACAATATCATATAAATCTAGATACAACCAGTATTTACTCAGTCTAGTTCTCATAATGTTCAGGGACGGTGTTCATTGATTTCTTCGAATCTGGGCAGAATAAGCGCCGAACGTGTTTACTGTTCACCGCGGTATTCCAATATTTATAAGACTTTCGCGTCACAACGAATTGTTATCTTGTCAACAAAGTTTCCGTAAGTAATGCTGAGGGGCGGACATAATACAATTAAGGAAACTTTCTCCGAGATTTTCCTCATTTAATAGACAACTTCATGTATTTTGCTCGCTCGCAACGGTCGTAGTAGAATGAGGCAATTATTTAGTATAGATTTAGATAAATAAATGGCTTATGTTAGCTATTTCGAATAGAATAAGCCATTATAAATAGGATAGAAACGAATTTACCGCGTGAAATTTGTAGCACCCGACGTTTCGGTGAGGTTGCTGCCGCCGTTGTCCAGGGTAGACTGAAAGAGCTGTTAATCCGTTGTTTTGCGGGTAGGCCGCATACCGCTACCGCCACTGCGTAGGTTATAACAGTGATGGGGGGCCGGGCTCGGAGCGCGCGAATTTCGAAAATCCGTCTTGCACACAACACTCACTGTATCCTGTCTTAGGTCCTTGGGTTCGGCGTTCGGCGGCGGCAACATTTTAAGAAAAGGGTTCCACGTAGAAGAAAGTTTGTAACCGTCGTCTCTATTGATGTTCGGGGTTCTTCTTATTTCAATGGCTTCCCGGATCATGATAGGGAAAGTAGAATTGTTCCTTGGATAGCACATTGGGATTTTGAAACTGCATCCAGTGGTTACTTCCGCTATCCAATATATGTTCGCAGATCGCCGATTTTTCTCGCTGAACGTTTTTAACAGCTTTGATGTGTTTATTTATTTGTTTCAAACATAATTATAAAACACCTAAAAATGGTCATACCAAGTAATGGTGCGAAGAAACAACGGCCCACATTCACATGACCATGCTCAGTGCATACCCAACTAGGCCAAATATAGCCTGTATTTGGGCATACGATTTATTTTCTGACATAGATGGAGAAGCCTAACTGACGTAGGTACTCTAATAGGATATATGTATATACACATACATACATATACATACATACACAAATATATAAATATAACGATCTAAATATATTATAGTATTATTCTTTTGCATTATATTACAATATAGTACATTTCGTTTAATATCTTATATCATATTATATAGTATAATAGTAAAATTATGCAGTTTTTTTTTATTCAAGATATGACTTGGAGAAGTTTGTTCTCTGTCCTTGAACGACCTATGTTGTCAAGAAGCCATTTTTTTATATTTTTTTGAATAAAATGGTATTTTCTATTTCCTTTATTTTGTCATCAAGTCGTTTGAATATTTTAGGTGCTATATAGTTGAATTGTCTTTGGGCAAATGAAGAATTAACTCGGGGAACGGCATAATTCAGACTGCAGATGCTCATGTAGTTCGGTGTTCTGTCAGTCGCGTGGCTATGGGCCGTTTCGTTTGTCCAACGTAGGCTAAACTGCAGCTGCATTCGACTTTATACACACCCGGGGTTTGCAGTGGTATTACATCCTTTACAGGCCTTAAAAATCGAGCTATATTTTGGGTCGGCTTGAAGATCGTTTTTATATCGAATCTGTTTAGCATCTTATTTATTCGATCTGTCACGCCCTTGACGTATGGTAAGAATGCTCTTGATCTGCTCGTTTTCTGAGTTTCGTCTGTATTAGATCGTATGCGTGTATCGTGATATTTTCCGTATCCGTATGGATACGAATTGTATGGATGCGAAAAAATTAACAAATAGAAGATTTCATCTATAAATTGAATATAAAAATGTAATAAAATATTTAATATAAATTACGTATAAAATGAGAATATGATTTAAATATGTATACCAATATTATAAAAAAACTAATGTTTGTAAGTTTGTAAGTTTGAATGTATATAATTTTATAAGGTTATATATAGGGGGTTATCTTCGAAACTACTTATTCGATTTTTAAATTCTTTTACAAACGGAAAGCCTAATTTTCCACGAGTGCTATAAACTAAATTTTATTGTAACAGGTGTAGACTTTCAATAAGAAATCTAGATATTTGTAAATCAAGTCGGAAAAAAACTGAAAACTCATCAGTAGACAGTGGATGCAATGAAGAACTCGAAACAAATGGTCTGACTGCCTAACAATTAAACACGTGGCGTCAGCATTACTCCATAATGTCACAAAATTTAAGTCACTGCAAATACGCCGGTACGTATTTGTCGGTAACTACTCGTATTACGCAGCGGTCTAATGTGCCGCGCAATATAATGGACTTCATTTTTGCGGCATGTGTGGAGTAATGCTAACGCCACGCATTCTACTGTTAAGCAGTCTGACCATTGTTTCGAGTTCTGTATTGCATCCATTGTCGACTGATGCATTTTCCAAAACACTTTGGTGGTACTACTTAAATTTACACATTGCATAGTACGCCAGCGCCAGGTGTCTCGGAGGCTGGCCTGCTGACTCTACCCTAGCATTCTATGGTCCAAATACTGTCTGATCTGAAAGTATCAGCTTTTACAAAGCTCTTGCACTTTTTAGTCGCTGCCTCTTGGACTAATTCAAAGTTTTTATATGTTTGTGTAAGTGTGTGTCTTGTTATTGCATTCGATCGACAGAATTTAAATGCAATTCCGTTAATTTTATCCCAATTGAAACTGGTAACTCAGTCGGTATTCGAATCCGAAACCTTACAATGTAAGCTCGGGCGCCCTAAACACTACGCCATCAAACCATGTAATCAATTTATATTTAAATATATTTCTTTTGCCGATAAGTTCAGTGTTGGCCATAGAGTAGGTCTCTATCTATCAAGCAACTCTATATGATCTAAAAAAGATTGTTTTTCAACGGTTTACCTTTCTATCAAACAACAACCCGATATTCAAAGAAAATTGTCGACATGACTTTGATTTTCAAGGGACGTTGACGTGGTCTTTGTCGGACGCGGCTCGATATCGAATCGCCATTTCAAAGCTCGTGGCTGGTTTGCATGTCATACTCGTAAACGCTTGTTTGTTCATCCGTTATGATACACTTAAGAAAAATAGGTTACGAATTGCCTCCACTAAAAACGTCTTTAGTCAACTGTTTACAATACAATACAATACAATTTCATTATACTCCATTTCTACACTTGGATGCGTTATTGCGTCTAACTTTCTCAGTAATATAATAATAAATTGGAAAATTGATAGTCCTTGCAATATAATATACCAACTGTCGTGATAGCCGTTGCAATATAATATATTATTAAAACGTTTATTTAATTATTTATTTTATAATAATAATAATTATAATGCATACATTATATATATTATTATTATCTAAATGCCTATATTGTATAATATATTATAATAATGCCTGTATAGGTAATTATCCTTTTATCACTACTGCTTTATTAACTAACATTACTTTATGTCTCATTTTCTTCAAATATTCTAAATTATATTGTCAATTATTTTAACAAAATTATATAAAAATAGGTGTAATATGTAATAAACTATAATACAGGCTATATCTCCAAAACAGACTCTGGTCTAGTGGAGTTGATAAAATCCAACAAATGTGTACTTTCTTTGCTAACCAAGCAATGATTAAATATGTGTTCGATTCTACAATTTATTTTATGCTAACATTGTAAACCTTAATTGAAAAAATATAATAAATTTATTTGAATTTTAATCGGTAGTCATCAGCTCACCTTCAAATTTTAATCTGAAGGTAAGAATGCTCGTGAGTTTCTCAGTTTCGTCTGTATTGTATTGCTTACTACCTATCAGTGAGGCTTACTACCTATCAGTGACGGGTAGTAGTAACAGTAACATGAACGAAAAAGTGCTCCGAGGAAATAGCTTTATTTTTAATATTAAAAGTGAAAATTAAAACGTCTCACCTTGATTTTTTAAGTGATAATATCAGTATTGTTGAGTTCATATAAAATCAGTGCCTATATGCAACGCAGTGAGTAAATCCAGACACATTTTTATAATCCACTCAACTGAAGATTTAAAATAACGATCAGGATAGGATAACATACTTGTTACCTTCTCGATATTATGGAACAACGCACTTTGTAAACAAATAAGTGCACAGCTCTACTCACAACACAATAAACAAAGGCCAAATAGACGAAGGATTTGACGACTCGATATACAATCAATCAACTTATTTATGCACTCGTATCACCGATATATCGCGAAACCGCAAGCTGCTGTAATTTATGAAGGTTTTTCATATTATTTGGAACAGAAATCACGACGCATTTCGGAGCAGCCCGAGTGACACACGAAATTTTTCAACAAACTAATAGTCCTACCCGCATAATAATATACGATCGTGCGCGAGCGAAACGGGCTTGTCTGTGGTATAAAAAAGTAAAGCCGGATCTACATTTGAATTCTAATTGATTTAATTATTAATGACGTTGGCACTGCCACTGAAGATTAAGTGTAAATATTGATAGACAAGAGTCAGCGGTAAGGATTTTGGTACGTGGAACTGCAATATATAATATATTATTATTTAGACATATTTGCAATTACGAAAACCTAATACATCCTATGGATTGCAATACAAGAATAACAAGAAGTATGATGAAATTGACAGACAACATTTCAGACGGAAATGAGACTGCGACAGGACATAATCATGACACTACTATGAGGCCATTATCAGAAGCAACAGAAAAATATGAGGCATTAAGCGAAGAATATGAGTCAATTAACAATGTAATAAAAACCTTGGGTTTACAGCTGGAAACCGCAAATAGCGAGAAATTGAAACTGATTAACCAGCATAATGACGACTATATGGAATTTGATAAAGTATGCAAAGATAATATTAAATTAAAAACACAACTGGCTAAGCTGAAATACGAAATGGACGAAGCAGTTAGTAACCATTCCAATGCCATATCAAGGCTTGCCGATTATGAAAGACAACGATCTGAGTTTAAAGATATCCACGATTATGTTACATCACTAGAGAAGAAAATCGCTAAGTATGAACGGAAGGTCGCACTCTACTCCAACAAACAAGAGGAGCAATTATTCAACAGTATCAAAAGTGAAACCAAAAAGGACACTAAAATATTAAAGATGACTAAATCAATCAAAGAAAAGGAAGCCGAATGTGCTTTACTAATCGAATCTTTAAAAGAAAAAGAGTCGATTATAGCAAATTGTATTTGTTATAGGGCTAGTATCCCTTCTACCTCAACAAGCAATCCGTATATAGATAATAAGGACTTTCCCACGGAAACTAAACCGAGGAGAAATAAAGCCGCAAAAAAGAAAACAAGTTGTAAAACTGACGGCACCGGAAAACCGAAAAAATCTAGTGTCTGTAAAAAGACTATCGAACATCAGCATAAAAATCAGACAGACAACACTAAGAAGGATCTCTCGAAGATAACCAACGCTAAAGATAAAGACATCAACGTACCACGGCTTTTGGACATCGCAGCTCCCGCTAGAAAGAAATCGAGTATTGTGCGTCAGCCCAGCCTTACCGATATGACCACGAAAAAGAAGGGCAACAAAGATCGCGTGTCGAAACCAGAAGCACTAATCAAACAGAGAAAAGTGCTGATCTTGACAGATGAAAATGGCAGGATGTGTGCAGGACTCTTAAAAGCGATGCTCCCTAAAAACTTCCAAGTAACAAGCATTACAAAAACAAATGCACAACTTTTTGGGGTGTGTAATGTTACTAAAAATATGGTGTCAAACCTTGACAAAAATGACTACGTCATAGTAATGGGTGGCGTACACTACAGCTACCTTAATAACCAACGTAGGAAAGAGCACACGCACTGTCTACTTGAAACCTGCTTAAAAAAATTGTTCGACTCGACAAAAAATACAAATATGGTAATGTGCAGCGTCCCTTATAGACTAGACGATAATCGTAACAATTACGATATTTACGACATTAATACGAATATAAATTTAATTGCGCTGTCAAACAAAGATGTAACTTTTGTGCCACTAGCAGATAGTCTGGAGGAAATCGACTATGTTGTGAGAGGGTCGCACCTTAACTTAAGAGGAAAAAGAAAATTTACAGCAAATATTAAAGACGCAATCCTAAATGATATTATGAACAAACAGCCGCCAAAAAACGGACCAGGACCACCGACGCCCCAAGGAAAAAGATAACGGATTCTGAAGCTTCTTTTCTCAAAGTGATACACCAAAATATGCAAGGTTTAAGAAATAAAACTCTGGACGCTAGCCTGGAACTGGAAAACCGAAAGGCAAACATATTTTGTGTTAGTGAATCGTGGTTTAATGAAAATGAACAAAATACTATTACTATATCTGGATTCACATTAGCGAGTTGTTTTACGAGAATCAACCATATTAGGGGCGGATCTGCCATATTTGTAAGATCAGGTGTATCATTTAAAGTTCGTGATGATATTTGCAAACTGTCTGTTGAAACGATAATAGAAATTAGTTGTGTACAACTCCCTGAGTTCTCAGCTTACATTCTCTGCTTCTATAGAAGCCCGCACGCAGATTTTCAAGCATTTATTAATATTTTAGAATCAGCATTAGATAAACTAGACAGTACTTCTACCATAATATTATGTGGGGATTTTAATACTAATATTGCTGAGAAATGTAATCAGGGCGATGCTTTAATGGATGTTTGTCTGTCTTATGATCTGATCAAAACCATCAATTTCCCAACAAGGACAACAGCCAGCAGTAGTAAATGTATTGATAATATTTTCACTAACTCGGAAGATTTTTCCGTTACCACAGCTTACTGCGGACTGTCAGATCATAGCGGACAAATTATCACTCTAAAGTGTCACAATATTTAAAAAAATGCTGTACGCACTTATTATAATAGAAATGTAACAAAAAAGAGCCTTGACGACTTTCAGGCAGCCTTGATTAAAAATAATTTCGTCGTATCTACAGACAACTCACACCGAGCATACCATGACTTTTTAAAATGGTATCTGTCAGCGCTCGATAGCTCAATTCCTATGAGGCAGTCAACTCGAAAGCAATCAAAAAGTTTTAACGATTGGGCAACACCGGGAATTAAGATATCCAGAGCGCGGATGTTTCATTTAAATGAAATTCAAAAAGAAACAAATGACAGCTTTGTCCTTGATTATATTAAATTCTATAAAAAAACATACAAAAAAATTGTTTGGGTTGCCAAGCAAAAATACTTAAAAAATAGTATTGATAATTCTAATAACAAAATTAGGGCAGCCTGGAATATCATCAAGAAAGAATGTGGCCGCAGTATGCCAGTAAATAACGGATTGCATCTCACAGTAGATGGTGAGCATATAGACGATGCGGGAACAGTCGCAGAACACTTTAATGATTATTTTGTTAATGTACCTAGAAATTTAAGTAATTTAAATACAGCACACTGCACAGCTTCAAGCTTACTTTATAGCTACTGCAATAGAAACCCAATATCATTAGGGTTTTCTCCTACCACTTCCGAGGAAATAGTCAAAGTTGCCAAAGATATAAAATGTAAAAATTCAACTGATCTGTGGAATATCTCCACAAAAATCCTTAAGAGTTCTGTCACTAGCATCGCAGACGAATTGTCGGTTATTTTTAATCATTGTTTGGAATATGGATTCTTTCCCACGGAATTGAAACTGGCAAAAGTGATACCCATTTACAAAAAGGGATGTTGTGACAACATGACTAATTATCGCCCTATATCGCTTTTGCCAGTTTTTAGCAAGATTCTTGAAAAAATTATTCTCACGAGATTGACCAATTTCTTTTCAGAAAATAATATTCTCAGCATTAAGCAATTTGGTTTCCAAAAAAATCTTTCAACCCAAGATGCCATTGCTAATCTCATAAAGAAAACACTACTAAGCCTTGACAATAGCAAAAAAACAGTTGGCATTTTCTGTGATCTCTCTAAGGCTTTTGATTGTGTAGAACATTCAGTTCTACTAGAGAAACTAGAACACTACGGGATTAGGAATAGGGAACTAGCGCTCATACAGTCCTACTTACAAGGTCGTACCCAGATTACGCAAGTGGGAAGTAGCAAAAGTACCCCACAAAGTATCTCCAAAGGTGTCCCTCAAGGCTCTATACTTGGCCCCTTTCTTTTTCTTGTTTATATAAACGACATCCCTGATTGCATTAGGTCAGTGGATGATGAGATTATCCTATTCGCCGATGACACATCCCTTCTTTTTAGCGATAAAAATAGAGACGAGCTTGAAATAAGGATTAATGAAACGATAAATAGACTTGCTGTCTGGCTCCAAGTTAATAAACTCTCGTTGAATGTTTCAAAATCTAAAACAGTGTGTTTTTCTTTACGGCCGTCCGACTCTAATAATATAGCCTTATTCTTTGGAACAGACGAATTGGAAAATGTCTCTTCTACTAAATTTCTAGGTTTGCAGATCGACCAAAAATTGCAATGGTCCGATCACTTAGAAGAGCTTAGTAAAAAGCTGTGTAGGGCTGTTTACGCAATAAAAAAGATTAGAAATTTATGCGGCTTTGAGGCTGCTAAATCTGTATATTTTGCTTATTTTCATTCTTTGATGACATATGGTCTAATGTTTTGGGGAATGGCAGCAAATTCGAAGAGGATTCTTATCCTTCAGAAAAGGGCTTTACGCAGTCTTTACAGAGCTTCTCCAAGAACTTCGTGTAAGCCGTTTTTCATCAAGTCGGGAATCATGACGATGTACTCGTGCTATATCCAACAAAATATTATGTTCGCTCGTAAGCACATATCGGATGTCCCGGCGAATAGCGATTTCCATCAACACAATACAAGAAATAAATTTGATCTACATCTAAATCGGCACAGGCTTAGTAAAGTGCGCAACAGTTTCCTTCATCAAAGCCTGTGTTATTATAACAAGGTCCCAACACATATCAGAAGTCTTGGAGAGAACCAATTTAAAAAAGTCTTATTTAATGGCCTAGTCAAGAATCCTGTATATGACTTAAGAGATTTGGATAATGCTGATTTCTTATTCCAGAGCATCCTAATGTAAAATAACGGATAATTCATGATAATCAACTTTGCCAAAGAACGTAATTTTTATTTTTATTTTTATCGACGACGGCTGTATTGCTAGATTTGACAATTAACTTAAATTTAGATATTTTTAATATACCCTCATCTATTTTCTTGACCATCATATTATTGCCTTGATAATTATGACTACAGACATTGAGCTCTTTTTTTGATCAGCAATTCTGATTATTAGATTATTTTCTATTTATCAATGGTTTTCAAACCAATTATAATTTACTAAAATTAATTTATATTGCCACAACTATATAATGATAGTTAATATTCTTTAATTAATTACATTATTTAAAATTTTAGAGACAAAGACGCATCCAAGTGTAGGAAAGCCTACCTACTGGAGCAGAAATAAATTGAAATTGAAAATTGAAATTGGATCGTATGCGCGTCTCGTTATATTTTCCGTAACCATTTCTATAAGGACATCTCAAGGACTGTCATTTTTCCTAAGGACATTGACATGATACATCTCCTGCGGAAAATTCTTAGCATCGCAAAAGATCTGAACGTAGATAGCAGGGATGATGATGTGAGCTGTGATGCAAATATCTGTCCGTATGTGTGAGCTTTCGATTTACTATATGTTCGAGAATATTGTCACTTCTCCTTATCACTTTGACATAAAAAACAGGCAGAGAAAAAATCATAAATTTTGTATTTTTGAGATTTTTTGTTTTTTCCGGTTTAAGTTTCCGGCAAAGCGAAAGTTTTGTAAACGCGCGTAATTTTTTTTCGAGGTGAAGATGGATAAGCAAATGGATAAGCCGATATAGAAAAAACGCCATTTGGCCGAGGGGTTTTACACGACAGGGGACCTGGGTTCCAAACCTTTCTTCGACCCAATTTTTTTTCGCTTTTTTGTTCCCTATATATTACTAAAATAGAATTATCATTTAAAAAAGACACATTATTTTAGCTTCCTCTATTTTTATTTTTTTTTCATCGAAAATTAAATTTTAGTACCAACTGTCAAATTTGAAAATTCAAATTTCATGCCTGATCCTACCAGTGGTTTCCAAAGGTTGCACCAAAAATATAAAAAAATATGTGACAAAATATATATAGCATTTCTCGGCCGATATAAATAAGATTTCGAGACTGGTAAGAAATACATTTTCACCACTCCCGAGATGATTAGGCCCATTTTCAGACTCATGTCTGTCTGAAACTCGTTGTGTCTGTATGTATTCTTTGACGATAACACTTAAACGCGTCATCCGATTAAGCTGAATTTTAGCATGTAAGCATCATTCGGTCAAGGCAAGAGTTAAAAAGAGTTATATTTGAAATGGGTCCTCCAGAGGGCGTCCTAGTCATACATCAATCCCGAAATAATACAGTAAGAGAATTGAAATTCGGTACACAGTTGCCTAGTTGGACTGAAATCACTTTGTGAACTTTGGCTGAAATATCTCGTATACAAGCGACGCAAACAATAATTAAATACCGCCGTATATAAGAAAATAATGCGTAATTTTTAAAAAAATGCAATTTTAAGCCACACCGGAATGCCATCCCGGAAATACTACAAAATACTAAAAACTACTACTGATGTTATCAGTAATTTGACACAATCACTGTCGGCTGGGGAGGAGGGTGGTCGAGAGTTAGGATTAGGGAGTTGACTTGGGAAGGGGAAGGGGGGGGGGGGGGGTGTTCTGGAGGCGGGGGTTGTTTGCTTGTTGGAAAGTCTTAGGGTGACACAACCGGTTTTTTTTCATACTTTCAACTTAACAGATTACAATACAATTGGAGGTGCCGAGCCAGTCTCGTCCACTGGGGCTATACAGAAAATCTAATATGCGACTGTGGAACGCTGCAGGATGAAGACTACCTCCTATCCTGCCGCAGTTGTCAAACACATCATACACCAGGAACTAAATAAGGCGAACGACAAGGCCATCCAGGCCGCATATATTTAGAATTTAGAGAGACGTGTCTTAAGGTAACATGGTACCTGGGAAAAACCATATCGGAAAAACTTTCGTTTTATTATTTTACTTAAATATATAAGCACTAATTTAAAAAACTTTCTAAGCGAAACACTTGATAAGGATCAAATTTAAAATTTAGATTCAATAAAGTAGGTCATTGCCTTGGACATTCAGGCTTTATTTAACCTGATTTCAAAAACGATTACTCCTACAATGTAAGAAGTGAGTGGGTTTTATTTTAATTTAATTATATTAACTGCTTAATTATATATCGTCGCTTAGCCACATTTGTTATTTAGGCCCTTAATTAATGACCAATAATTAAAACGTGAAAGAGCTCTGAGAGTTACGCTAAATACGCTTGACCATTAACACACTTATATCACCACTGCGCAAAGACAGTCGTACTGAGACAGCGCTGTGATCGAACGTTTAGCCTGACGCTTCATCAACGCCAATTTTTTATTCGACAACTCCTACAGCAGTGACCACGCCTATTTCGTCGCGGGTCCGCCCACTTCAAATATGTTTCTCAGGTTGTATGTCGTCCTAACCAGGCTCGGACACGTTAACGAACGATCGAGCCCGTTACACTTCGCTATTTTCATGGAACCGATAGAGGAAGTAGAGAAATTGTGTCGGTACTAAAAGGGGCCGTATTCCCCGCTCCATAGCGGGTTCATATTCCGCCGCCGCGGAACTCCGCTCAGTGATTTAGAATGGCCTGCAATTGTTGGACCGTTTGGCCATAACAGGGTACGCTAAATTGAACGAAAACAGCCGTAAAAGGGGAGAAACACTCGCACAGCGCGGTAATGTTGCGCCTGTATGTCGATTGTCTACATTTTTCACTTGGCAAACGGGTCTGTTTATATTCGAGTTTTCAGAATTTACTGTGCGAATTTTCACTCGAGTGTAATATTTAATAAAAAGAGATGTAGGGATATATGGATCTGCAATAGTAGATAAAATGTGTGGATTGTGGATACATTATTATATAGGACAATTGCGTATTGTTTAGAATAAAGTATTGTTTAGTATGTAGTAGTATTATTAATTATTATTGTTTAGGAGAATCGGTTTATTTATTATTTATTATTTATTTAAATATTTCTTAACGTATAGAACGTATTTAATTTTTTGGTAGATTGAGTCATATTTAATTTTAATATAAAACGCAAATTACTAATAATTTTGTACGGTGTGATATTTTTCAAAGCAAGTAGGCAAAAGCAAGTAGGCAAACACGCCACCTTTATGTATGGTATGAAATCAAAGGCTATCGCGGTTGTTTGACATTATAAATAGGATCAAAAACGAATTTATCGCTTTGTTGAAGCCACTGTTGTCTAAGGTAAACCTAGACAACGGCGGCTGCAAAGTCGCCGAAACGACGGGTGCTACAAACCTCACGCGGAAAATTTGTTTTATATCCTATTTTTGTATGGTGTTGCTTGGACTCAGTTGGTAGAATATTCTCCGGAAAGTGTGCCCAAATTTCTGTGTGTATTGTACGGTGACAATTACTAATTTGTTTATTGAATGGTTGGGTATATATGTGAGATATCGCTATAGCGATAAGTCCGCCATTTATGCATAAGTTGTATTTTTTTATAAAACCAGTGTAATATTTATTAAGTAATGTTTTTTTATACCACAATAAAGTTATTTTATTCTCTTCTTGTATATTATATTCTGTTATATTCTATAGTACAGGTCAGGATTGGCCCAATAAATTATTGATCTGGCTGATGACTTTATTAAATAATAAAATATATTATCAATAAAAAACGCCATCCGTTATGTAAAACGTTGTCCTCGCTTACCGCCGAATAATCCGAGCTGAATATTTCAGACAACCGCTGAAAACTTTCTCCTCCGAACGCTGGGAAGAGTTGGCCATTTACAGTTGGCAAAATGATGTTGCAATAAAACGGTTTTCTGGGCTCAGCTGCTGCGAATTTTCCGCATTATTGCCTCGAAAATCTCATAATTTCTACCCAGCCAGCAAGACGAACTTGGAGGCTTGCTAACTTGAAAGTACGGCTATCGTCTTCATGAACGTTTAAGTGACTCTTGAATTTCGGATTTGAAGGAAAGATATATTAAAGTCTTCGGTCATGATGCAATGGAAGGAATATTTGTAGGCTTTCGTTAAATTATTTGTTCTTCGCATATAAACTGCTGTATAATTTGAAATTCAGGCACTTAATGCCCACTTCGATATTTTGTTACAGTTTTCAAAACTGTGCACTGTATGTTAACGTTGAAATTGTGCATGGTCTGTCAAACAACAATACGGGAATCGTATTAAAAATATATTTTTTTTCAAATTTGTATTTCAGCAGGCATTATAAAATATCAACTTCCTATAAACACTCTTCTAATAACTACAACTGTATTATCCGATTCAATACCATCGATTATTCTGAGTTTGTATTCATTCGGAGGCCAAGGGTTCAAGATACGAAAGCACAATGCAAAACGAATAAGGCGTCTTAAAAAAAAGTATCGACCTTTGTAACTCGAGATGCCACAAATCTACAGCGTGTATCATTTTAAAAATAATGAAACTATTTTGATGAACTCTTCTCGTTGATTAGTTTTATATAAATAACGTTTGATTTACTAACAGAAATGCGCATGCTGCACTGGTCAGCGGGTGTCACAATATTAGACAAAATCCGAAATGAGTACGTATCCGAAAAGAGTTTTAAATTCTCTCTGATAATTTATAAAGTCAAAGAAAGACGCTTACTGTAGTATGGTCGCGTCCAGCGCCGGCCAGATGATCACATGGTGATTATCTGGGCGTCCAGGCTAGACCTTCCAACGACGAAACCTGCTTTTGGAAGACTATCCGCCACCTGGTTGACGACGGTCGAAAAAGACCTGAGAGAAGGACAATTCAATGCCGACACAGCAAGATCGTGCTTAGTGGAGGACACGGACTAGGAAGGCCGACTCCAAGTAAATGGTACAGGGCCTAGGAAGAATCAAAGTAATGTTTGGTTTACTAAATAAACTTATTAAGACCTTAAGCCTGTAGATTTTATCAAATTGCTAGGGATTTCATCAAATGACAGATTTTTTTAGGGAACTGGCCATATCCAGTTGTTATTTTAACATCTCTTGTGAATCGATCATATATATCTCTTAGGGATTTAATGAATTCCCTGCTTTTATCGTTTCTCTGCGACATATACAAAAAATATTATTTGCTTGCGATAATACAAAGAAAATGTAACAGTCGACAATTATACTCGGAAATGACACCACAGATTCGACATTGCAATCGTGACAGATAGCCCTAAGGATCACCGTACAATTAACTCCAAGAACTGACCAGCAGCTTTTTATAGGCTGAATTAGTTTTTGGAGTCTGATCTACTTGAGGGCAGCGGCAGAACCTTTAACAGCCTGGTAGCTCTTACCGAATTATATGAGATGAATGCATACGTTTGTGCCCAATTTAATAGTAAACTTCAAAACGTTTTAAATTTTAAAAACACGAGTTTTATTAATCAAGTATATAGTCTCTATTCTTCTCTATAATTGTTTTCTAACGATCAATAACTTGTCGATTCCATTTCTACCCGACTTCAAAAAAAGGAGGAGGTTATCAATTCGGTTGTATTTTTTTTAATGTTTGGTACCTCAGAACTCCGTCATTTATGTGAACTGACTCGGAGAATTATTTTTTTATTTGAAAGTATATACTTCCAGATTGGTCCTATTTTATCAAAATATTGCTCTGATGTTGGAATCCATGAGGAATTAAGGGAACTCTTCAAATATTATCACATGAAGTAGAAAATTTACATTTTGTTTCAGTTCTGATAACAATGCATTTTTTATGGTAATCGTGACCTGATTTTATACCCACGGTTGGCTTCCCACGCTCAATAGCACAGACAATAGCCCCCCATTGTAATATTGATTGAGTAATGTTATTTTAATCACAATAAAGTTATCCTATTCTCTTCTGTTCTATTCTATAAACTGCTGTTGATGGTTAGACGTCTCTAAGCGTCAAACTGTCGACCTCATAATCAGAATCCTCAGTTTTACTCTCATATTTCGGCGAAGCGTAACTGAGTAATGACGGCTAAGACGGGGGTCCCCGGGTTGTGATTATGGGTTGAAGATCCGCCCGTCCAGACGAATTTAAAGCCAGCGCAGGGCAGACGCTTTGGCGCTGCGAGGCCGGCGCCGCCGTGGCGGGCCTCGCGATCGTCCGCGTTATTGCTCTGTCTTCCGCGCTCCGCGACGCCAAAGACGAGGGCAGTTCAACACGAAGAGCTCCTACACGCAGTTACTAACTCGCGTGTGTAACTATCGCTCTCAACTAGTGTAGAATATAATATCCAGTGTAGAATATAATATATGTAGAATGTGAGATATGCATGTACGAGTATGTTTCAAAAAACTACCGGATAATTATGATCCTGGGACAGAAGTATCAAGTCCAATTACTGGGATGAACTTTTAGGACACGAACAAACAAAAAAATTGGTCGTGTCTCCCCAAAATCTTCTCGGCAAGTAGCCAAGGACTGATGGAAGTATTTTAAGCATAATCTTCATTCGGGAAGGAGGTTGACCTTGTGAGCTTAAGTAAAGGTGACGAGTTTGGATAATAATAAGGCAATGAACTAAACACCTTCGATTCAAACTTTTACGCAAATATACTGACCGGCGAAAATTCTATGTGATTAAGGTATCTGTGTACCAAATAATTCTAAAAGTCCAATAATTCGAGGTTGAAGAGGTAAAGTAAAATCGGTCCACCAATCGGTGGACCAATTTCCACCATAACGTTTAGAAATCTTGCCATGAAGAAATGATGCCTACGTGCCAAAGTTTAGCTGAATTAGATTAAACGTTTGGGCAATATTGTGGAGAAATACACACACACAGATAGAAAGACAAACAGACACACAGACAATCTTGAAATTCTCTTAATCGTCTCAGGGGGGGCTCAAAATGGGTATTTTCGTTTTCACCTTGAAAATATTTTTTGTGAGTTCACAATACTTTTCCTCCTGGTCAGTTGGTTGGCCAAGAATCAAAAGATATCGCTATATTAATAAGTTCGCCATTTAAGATTACTAACTCGCAAGTGTAACTCTCGCTCTCAAACTCGGAAATTTGACTAGGCGGCTCAAAATTGGTCACTCTGTGTAAAATATAATGAACATTTTGCATTTTGGTGATGTGGTCTTATAAATTATCGGCCTTTCAATATTAAGTCGTCGTGGCTATGTGCGAAGGCGTAGGTTCTTGCTGAAGTTTGTATGGTCTATCTTCACGTACACTATCTATACAGAGTTTGACAAATGTATCTTAAATCCCGAGGTAGGAGGTTACATTCATTCGAAGCCCTCGCCGAAAGAAATGAAGTGGCATAACATGTCCTTTGTTGCTAACAACACCTAAAACCATGACATATGCGGGAAACTTCTTGTGCATAGCACGAGGAACCTCTATAGGATGTAATCGGGAGCTAATGGATAGGGATATAATGGACCCTGTTGCAGTTTGGCCACTAAGACCCAGCTGTATAGGGTCGGTCAAACGCAAGGGTCAATACCCATCCGGTAGCCTTCACGCAGAAGCGAGAGCCAGGGTAGGACGCTGGCCTGTGGGCCAGTCTCCCCTAGGAGTCAACCTTCGGACGCTCCTAGACGATTTTCGCACCGTGCGGCGTCAGCCAATCGATTTTGCACTCCGACTAATAGCCAGGAGAGTCTGGAAAAAGCAATGTTTCGTGATCGGGGGTGATTAACCTTATGGCAATTGCTCTTGAAACGACCATTCGGCCACCGATCCCGGGTGAATAAGCCGGAAAAAGAAAGCCGTGGTCCGCGATAGATTCGGTAGTTACCGTATCACCGCTTCATAAGGGAGAGGACTGGGCAAGCGACCTCGATCCTATCCCCAGTCAGGAGGTAGGAGGTACTCTAAAGGTTAATTCCGAATGGAGATTTCCTTCCAAACGGGTAGTCAGGAAGCGAGGCTGCCCGCTGGTTACCTTTCCCGGTGCCTCGCCGTAAGGCGTTGGTCTCTGAAGGGCAGGTGGCGTAGCTAGACTGTGGATTGTTTTTCTCCCCAAGTGTTCTGCTCTCACCTCACGGGAGACAGAAGGATCACTATCGTTAAAACTTTCTGAGATGACGGGTTCGCCCGTTGTAGTTGACAGCTCTAGTTGTAAGATGCAATCATAGCCACCTGTCAATTATCCGATTAGATGTATGTACGATTGGATATACATAGGTCTGAATAATCGGGCCCGATTGAAGCAATTAGAAATGTCCAAATCGGTGTGCTTCGAGCACATAGTGATGATCACTGCATGTCTCTTAATTTCCTGCGGATCTTGGTAGTCCTCCATTGATGATTTAAAAAGAAAAATACTGAAAAAAATATTCTCCAGAAATTATATAAGAGTGTCCTAAAATACCGGTAGCGAATGGTTTCGTGCAGCTTGAGCCATAAGATCCATTTTTTCTCGGATCGGCTCAGCACACGATTCAGCTCCTATTTAGAAGCCTCCTCGTGCGGAGGCTACCCGAGTAAGACTCTCGCGTCTCAGGCCTTACAGCTGGTAAACCGGTTTCTCCTGGCGGGATTGCATCCCGGCGCTACTGGGCGGTTTCCGCACCGTTCGGCGGCGGCAATCGGTTGTACACTCTGACTAATTGCTGAGGGAGTCGGAAGAGTATAGAAATATACTGTCTCCTAAGCAGCGGGGGTGGATGTTAACCTATCGTTATGCCACTATTGAAATAACCTTGGGCCACCCGATCGCATGTGGCACTACGGGTAAAGGACGCTCAGGTCCGCGACAAATTAAATTATCGCTGTAATACAACAGGTAGAGGCCGCGTAAGCCACTTCGGGCCCGTAACCAGTCGAGAGGACGGAGGTATCCTGAAGGTTAACTCTAAATGGAGATATCTTACCAAAACTGGTAGTTACGCGGTGAGGCTGCCCGCTGCGTACCTTTCCCGGTGCCTCGCCGAAAGGCGTTGGCCTCTAACGGGTTTGTTGGCGGAGGTAGATCGTAGATTGTCTTGTCTCTACGTCTTCTACGTTCATCCCATGGCTGATAGAACGATTACATATCGTTATACTAGCATGGGGTCACAGGTTTGCCCGTTGTAGTCGACACCGCCCTACTTTCCTAAAATACCGTACGTACCGTTTATAAGTAGAATGTGAGAAACGCAAGTAGGACCAAAAACACTGCGGGTTTAATCCGATCCTGGACAATTATGTCGTCTGCTTGCTTTGTCGCTATATTTGAAAATATGTAGCAGTGTGATATCCGTTACGCCATATTTTTTTTAAAGAACACAAGAAAAACGTAGGGTTATGCATCACACAATTAAAACATGCCAGAGTAACTCTTCAGTGTAAATAAATGCGTCTCGTCGTCGTACGCGGGCGGTACATTGTCGCGGCCACATAAAGTAACGTACTTTATTATGTAGAGAGCGGAACGAGCGAGGCAGCGATAGGTCGTCTCCTCTCGCTCGCCCTGAATTGTGTTTAGTCGTAAGAATTTCGCATACACTGGCCCCGGGACGACGAGGAATGAAACAAGCAGCGCAAGACGGGCCAAGTCGCTTATAATGCCGGGATGCCTCCGAGGGACCAATCTCGTAAACACGTCGGTTGTAAAAAAGTTACGGGCGCGACGGATGATGGCTGTGAGCCCCTGTTTCCCGGTTGACACTCTCCGAAACAACAATAATGCGACACTCACTATGAAAGCATGCGCCTAACCGCTCACTTTTCCGGTCGAAAACGCTGCCTAATATAAAGGCTACAGGAATAAATGGGATAATCGTTTTCTTCGACTCCCAGTTAAACTTCAAGGAACACGTTAGGAACAAGAATTTATAACCTCTATCAAGCTTATCGGGTTTGTAATACGGCAATCAAAGCACTTCAATAATATTCGGGCTATGTGTCTATAATATTCGGGCCTTTTGCACATTATAAGAAAATGTCTTGTGTATTATGAGAAATGTCTTATAAGAAATTTAGTAGCATTGGTTACCATACGAGACCATAGATGAGGAGTCAGCGAATAAAACGATCTAAAAGCGTTAAACTCAATTTTACAGGAGAAGCGATAATCTAAATAGCATACTTCCATTTATTAATTTGTATATATTGTTGTTTTAGTTGATACCTTGGTTGATTTGTATAAGATCTAGCATTCGCAAGTAACTATTCATTGCAAGAATGAGACATAATTTTTAAAAACATTTTTTTGTTTAGATCGTTTTGATTGAATCTGGAATATTTAGATCGTTTTGATCGCAACTGTATTCATAAATTATACCGTTTTTATTGCTACTGGTGTTATAAAAACAGGAAATAAAAAATGAAAACATTTAGGCATTTTTTTTTGTCTTTATATTTTTACATCGTTAATCTTAATATATCATTATTTGATGAAAAATTTTCAAAATTTTCAATGAATATGTCTTATTAGAACCAGCTTTGAGTGCCGCAACCGTACCAGATAACATTTTTTTTTACCATTTACACCAAACCAATTTCTATTTTATTTTATTTTTTTATTTTATTTTTTTATTTCCGCAGTAACTCACTTTACCGAAGCTATGCTCAAATGTGAATGTTGCCATATTTAAATTAGGGATACCACAACATTTTTATGGGCTATGATTTAGTATGAGATGTTGATCATTTTGAAAGAAATTAATTTTAAATTTAAATAGTCAACCATTTTCAACTAGCGATAGATCGTTTTGAACGTTATTGGGGATTCTGACTAATTTTTCTAAGGTTTCTAAATTGTTTTGGTAGTAGAAAGTTTTATCGATCGATAGAACGGCCCAAGGCGTACTGATTAAAAATAAAAAACATGTTTGGGTCTAAAAACTGAATGGTTTCGTTCGCCGACTCCTCACATATTACAAGATATTTTTTCTTATGTCGGATCGGACACGCGCATACTAGTCATTTTGTCAGCTGCATGGTCAATGTCGCGCCTTCACAAGACGTCCTGTTTAGACACGACATCATCTACTACCTATGTAAACAAGTTTGCGCGTGCCCATTCGGCGCGGCTGTGTTAAAGAAAACAAGTGTAGGGTCCACGCTTTCATTTAAATTAAACTTTTATCAAACATGAGTATGATAAAAGTGAATATTGAACATTTAATAACTATAGTAGAGGCAAATTCTGTAATTTGGGACAAAGCTTGTGGAGAATATAAATTTAGGAATTTGGGGACCACCGCCTGGAATTAAATATCTTCCATTTTAACAGAAAATTTTAAATTTGCCAATGCTGGAAAAAAAAGTAAGTGTATTATATTTTTTTAATAATAAATTATTCGGTTGTCATTAATTGATTTGTAATACAATAGTGCTGCCATGAAAATTAACCAGATTCTGACACGAAGTAATCAGCCAAAATATTACTAATATTGTTAGCATTTTGTCCTCCTCTCATGTTATATCTATCATTAAATTCTACAATTTTTTTATCAACAGTTATTTCATCATTACGAAAACCATCTCTTCAAACCCTTTCTCAATAATCGAGAAAGCTACAGATTGGATTCTGTAGGTTGATTCGGTCTCTAAGCAGTATAAATTCCCTGAAAGTCTCGGATGCACAGCCCTCCGTCCAGATATAACTCTTTACTCTCTATCTCGGAAGGTGGCTCTTATTGTAGAATTAACTGTTCCATGGGAATCAAATATCCCAAAAGACCACGAGTACAAATTAAATAAATACCATGATCTTGCAAATGCCGTAACCCGGAACGGCTTCACTGTTCACCTTCACGCGGTGGAAGTTGGCGCTCGTGGCCTGCCAGCTAAATCTCTATTTCACCTCTTAAAAGATCTTGGCCTTTCCAGAAAAATAATCAACTCTTTCTTAGAAAAATTATCTAAAACTGCGATTTGCGCATCTCAAATTCTATGGCTTCGAAGGGGGAGTGAATGGGTGGTAAGGTGAACACTCACATGTGGCAAGACAGCTGTCCTAAACCTACCACAGCCGGTTCGTAAGTCCGGAATCCACTGCTCACCCCCCAGAAGTGTAAAAAAAATAGTATTATGATGGGCCCGACTCCGGTCGGTGAATTCCATGGAAGCTCCGTTTGTATTTATTTATTATTAAAAAAAATTGCAGTATGCAAGATACTTTAACAACAAAACAGCAAGGAGTAACATTAGAGGACGGTGAAATATTCTCCATTTATTGCTCAATATTACTAATGTACATTTAACGTATCTTTTTCGATATAATCGATAATTAAATATTATCC
Organism: Micropterix aruncella; assembly: GCA_944548615.1. Taxonomy (NCBI): domain Eukaryota; kingdom Metazoa; phylum Arthropoda; class Insecta; order Lepidoptera; family Micropterigidae; genus Micropterix; species Micropterix aruncella. Next base: position 5,400,693 of record OX155972.1, on the reverse strand, counting down.
GTAAATATTCGAGGATTATGGTTTCAGACTGAGAATAAGACGTCTTGCATGAATGTGTACCATAAACCGACAAGACATTTTTGTTGTCTAGCTTTCGTGTCTTTAAATGTGCAAAAGACCTCATACAACTCAACTATAATATTAGAAGCCGCATCGAAACGAATACACCTTTTGGAGTCCGCATAAAGATACCCATTCCCTTATGATGGAAATGTCAATTTTTGAGATGAGTGTACTTCAAGTAGTACGGATATTATCCATGTTTGTATCCAAGTGCATTTATCATAGCCGTGGTTGGCTATAATTCTCCCTGTATCAGAAGAGAAATGCTAACTATGCTCTATGTTATTAATCTGATTCGAGGTAAAACTGATAACCATAGCTTACTAGCTAAGGTGGATCTTTTCGTACATAATAATTATCTTTGTGCTCAATCTCACCAATTTTCGCAGAGACTTACTTTGGAAGATACTCAAGATCGAAGATACTAATAAGATCGAAGATACTTACTCGAAGATACAACGTTAGGTAGCCGCCTGCCTACCTAACTACAATTTGTCAGTATTTGTCAGTATCTATCAGCTAACGACTGAGTAATATTTCGAGAAATATTTGCAAATAGTCTAGACAAATTCCAAGTTGAGGTTCTTCGAAAAATTAAGTTGCAGCTTCTTAAATATCGCAATTTTTTTTTCCCTAAAATTGTGCTTTTCTGCGAGTACAAATTGTTCGTAATAATTATAAATACCAAAGTTCACTTTGTGGGTCACATGACAATCATCACTTGAAAGTTTTTTTCGTTCTTCTTCTTCGCGGCTGCTAGGAATAAAACCTGTAGGGCCAGTAACGAATATATATTTTTAGGAATATTAATTTAGCAAAATAAATTAAACGAAATGTACCTTAACTGTCCAAATATCAAGTAAGTAGTTGTCTACATGTGCAAATGTCAATATATTAGCATAAATATATCGTTTGTAGTGTCAAATAATAAGTCTGATTAAGTACATCCCGGAAATATACATTTATCTATTTAGATAAATATATAAACCACAATATTTCATAAGAAAACGTAATAAAAATAATTATAAATACAATAGTTCACTTTCAGTAACGGCAGTCGTGTTTTCTTATTCCTTTTGATATATTTACTTGTTTATTTTTTTAAGCTATTGTTCTTGTTTATTTCTGTATTGCCGGTATTCGGTAACAGACGAATCAGCTGACAAGAATATGATCAGTTCGATATACTCGATTTTAACCATCTTATAATGATAAAACTGAACCTAAAATTCGGATGTTTCATTAGGCAAAATGTATTATTCGGTTTCGATCAATATATGCAGTAGAGCTTAAATTCCTAGGCGGGAGAATTCAAATAGCTTAAATGGCTGGCGTTATAATATTTCAATCAAGTCTTAGTCTTCCCTAGGTTGTATATAGTAGCGTCTTATGTTCAAGCTGTTACTAGGAACAAAGGGGCAAGGGAGATGAAATTCTCATCAACCAAATAAGTAAATGATCATTACTCGAAGGAATATACCATATTTTTTAATTTCTCCGTCGAGAATACTAATTGTTTCAATGAAGATAAATGTCACATATTATAATGTACATATTACCGTTTGAATAAAAAATCGGACGTGTCACCCCAAGACGTCCCTCGGACGTGTCACCCCAAGACGTCCCTGGCAAGTAGCCAAGGATTAATTTAATCTAAATATAAATTTCATAAATAAAATCTATGGGCACCCTCTCTCGGCCAGCGAACGAAACCGGTTTGGCCCCGTTGCAACCATCTCGGGCAGCGCGGTTCGTTTCTCTGCTAATGGCAGGGTTGGGACAAGCGCCAACAGATGCCGTTATTATTAAATTAAAACGCATGGCGAAATTTAAATATAATTAGTGTAGCTTGTATTATTTTTATTTATTTATTATTTATTCCGTAGCCGGCGATTGGGGAGGGGGTCGCCCTCGCAGCCAATACGCTGCTGTCGGTGCCGCTGGATCTCGTACTCCATTCACGATTCGCTTCCATTCTTGACGATTTTTTGCCACGTCTCGAGCGTCCCTAGCCGATAATCGTTGATTTTTAAGGTCGTCTTTGATGTTATTTAGCCAGGTTTTCTTCGGTGCCGATCGCTGAATTCTCCATTCTGTCGGACGGTCTCGCCAAAGAAGTTTACGTGGCAAGCGATTATCGTTCATTCGGCAAACATGGCCGAATCATCGTAGTCGACGTTTTTGTACTTCTTCTTCGATCGTTGTTACTAGATCGCATCTTTCTCTAATGGTCTCGTTCGAATTCGGTCGCGGAGTGAGACACCAATAATCTGCCTCAAGCATCGCTTGTATATAAGATAAGATATTTCAACCAAAATTTTATAATTTGGTTTCAGTCCAACGAGGTATCTGTGTACCAAATTTCAAGTCTCTAAATCCAATATTTCAAGATTTGATTATGACGATACAAGATACGATTATTTAAAAATAATCGTACATTTCACATGATCACATTTTTACATTACTCATAAATAAAATAACTCACCGAAACGGCAACCAACAGCCCCAACAGCGCCTTCATCGTCGCTCGCGCCATTGTACGGAGTTCCTGGCGAATTTTTAAGTGAATTTCCTCCTCGAATTTCCGCCTGCTCTCGTACTCATGATTATCTCAGAGGAGCGGTCTTAGCAGCGACGAGTTTCTGCGGAAGAAGAAACGTAATACGATTATTCAATTGTTGGAGGATTTCGTTAAAACCATGATTTTTCTCAGGGTGGTGTTAGTAGAATTAAATCGGTGATGTATAATATAATATTTATTTATTTATTTATTTATTTTTAAGAAAACCAACAGCTAATTATAATTTAACAAAAAGACAGAGTAGGATAATAGAGAGCCAATTAAAGGTTTTCACGTTTAAGTAACGTTGAAGAAACATATGTGACCTTTCAATTAAAGCTATCGATTAAAAATACATCAAAAATTATTCAACAATTAATGCTAAAGAATTCACTTTTCAGCTGCTGCCTAGCTGAGTTAATACTCGTACAGAATAGATCAAAGTCAAAGCGTTTAATCAAATCATTGAAATTGTCACTTCTTCGCCAAAGAAAAGCATTTTGCCTATAGTTGGTACGAGCGTGAGGAACACGAAGAGCAGGGTTAAATCTATTGAGTTTGGAAGGAACACGGAGATTAATTTTATTTATTAAGTCGGGACAGTTTAATATTATTGGAGGTGATTTTTAGCAAAAAGGTTAAGACCGCGGTTTCACGCCGCTTAATCAAGGGGAGGATATGAAATTTCTTTCGTAAATTGAAATAGTTAGATGATCTGTATGGGATTTTCAGACGGAAGCAGAGATATTTCACGAACTTCATTTGAATGCGCTCGATTCTATTTATATATTTATTATAACAAAAGTTCCATATCTAAGATGCATATTCCAAGAGGCTTCTGACAAAAGTGCAGTAAAGGATCTTGAAAGTTTTAGCACGGTGAAAGCAAGCTGCACTCCTCATGACAAATATTACGATAAACGGATTTTGTGTCTTCTGCATTACAATTTACATGAAATCGATAACGTTTTGCGATATCGAAGATTGTTGCGGTTGTGTGATAGTACGTACAAGATATAATACGCAAAATTTTAGCAAAAAAAAACAGCATTGCAGCAGCCATGTCATGGTGATACTTAGAACGGGCTATCATAATTGAATGCGTATACATAATTTTGTGCCTGTGCTGTTGACCGTTGAGGAGTTCCCTCGTTGGAAGCCAACCCTGGGTGCCGCAGCCCTGTCTTGGTGACACTTAGAATGGGCTATCGTAATTTAATGCATATACAAAATGTCGTGTCTGTGCTGTTGACCGTTTAGGAGTTTCCTCGTCGGGAGCCAACCCTAGGTGCAGCAGCCATGTAAAACTTAGAACGGGCTATCATAACCGAATGAGTATACGAAATTTCGTGTGTACCCTTGAACGTTAAGGAGTTCCCCCGTCGGGATCCAACCCAGGGTGTAGAATCATGTCATGCTGGACAACATCGTAGGTGTTCTTCATCTTGCAGCGTTCCACATATGCATATAGGGTTTTCTGTGTAGCCCCAGCGAACGAGACTAGCCCGCCATCTTGTCACACCAACCCTCAGTCTGTTAGGACTGTTAGGCTATCTGTTAATTAACATCCTTACCAAGTGAAGCCCTCCATTGAGTTATGCGATTAGATGATTGACTCCCATGGAGCGGATGTGTTCTGCTCATGAATGAGTTTCGCGATTTGATGCGATTGTAGTAAATAAGGAAATCTCTATGGTAAATATAGACACATAATTAAAATAATAATTTTCTACGCGAAAGTTGGAACTTCCCGTCAGTCTAAGAATATTTTTATATGTGTTGGAGACTCCGTCCAACATACCCACAACAAAAAAGTAATTTCTATAGAATCGAAACCGCAAATACGCTCAAATATACACGAGGCAACTGCAATTGAATTCCAACTAAATTCGGCAGTTTATGCACAGTCAACCGATGACTCATGCCATTTCTTCTGATCGATACGAATTGACACAGTTATTCTCCCGACCGGTAGATATTGAACATTACATACCATATAAAAAGCAGTACATTCGACACATATTTTATCATTTCCTGGCGGACAGTAACCGCGCATTAACAAGTACTCGCGCTCTTCATTACCTTCGAGTCGACCAAACTACGCATAGTATCCGCGATCTTCAAGCTTCACACTTCGGCTACACAACCACGAGATCACCTCGAGCCCACACTACCTACACACAGACCTTCTGAATAAATACTTCAAATCAACTACAACGACTTTCAATAACGGAGAAAACTTACTGATGAGAACCCCCCTTCGCTCACAATCAATTGCAGTCTAGTGAAGGGTGGCCACTCTCACATATGAAAAGAATTGAATAATCAACAAAAAAATAAATTAAAAACAATTAAATAATCAACAAATACAGTAAACCAAATTATACTAAAAATTACACGAAAAACTGCTAAAACATATAGTTAGTGGCTATGGGCCGTTTCGTTTGTCCAACGTAGGCTAATCCATAGCTTTATTCAATTTTACACACAACCGAGGCTTGTAGTAGTATTACATTATTTACAGGCCTCAGAGATCGGGCTATATTTTGGACCGGTTTTATGATCGTGTTTATGTAGAATGCGTTTTGCATCTTGATTATTCAATCTGTGATGCCCTTAATAGTCTAAGAGGCAGCGACAAAAAAGTGCAAGAGTTTTGTAAAAGCTGATACTTTTAGATCAGGCAGTATTTTGGCCATGGAATGCTGGAGTAGTCATCAGGCCAGACTCCGGGACACCTGGTGTTGGTGGACTAGAAAAGGTGTAATTTTCATTAGTACCCCTAAAGTGTTTTGGAAACGATGAAAATTAGTAGACAGTGGATGCATTATAGAACTCGAAAAAAAGACAGACTGATAAACAATAGAATGCCTGGCGTCAGAATTACTCCATACATTAGACTGATGCATAAAAGTTACCGACAAATACGTAACGGCGTATTTTATTTTATTTTTTATTTTTTTTATTTTATTCTAACTAAAAAGAAAAACAGCGCTCGGGTCTTAAGTTAATAAATAATAATAACAATATTACGGCCAAAATAGTCTCCTGATAATATACAGTTTATGCACGTGATGTTGTGTAATAATATTTATATATTATGTTATATAATCATGTTCTCTCGATTTGTGAGTGTGTATGATAGAGTAGGAAGGGTGTGTTTATATGTGTGATTGTGTGTTTATTGGGTGTGTGTAAGTACATCTACGCGTATGTGTCATAGTTGTATTTATATGAGAGTGTGTGATTCTGCACAGGTATGTATCTGTTTAAGCTTTTATGGTCTGGTCTATTACTGCTAGATCATTTTGAATGTTTTGATGTTATCTTGTTAAATATTTGCAATATTAGCAAGTGAGTTATATCGGAGGTGGATTATAAGATATATAATATTATAAGATATAATAATAAACCCCGTTCTGCGAAAGGTGCGAATTAATATTTTTATGCGAATCTTAATTATTAATTTTCTTTATAAATGTTCTGTCTTGTCTGCATAAATTATTATAATATCATCTCGTGAATTGCAAAATAAATATAAAATATTATCATAATAAATAAAAAGATTTCCAATATAGAAAAATAATAACAATATAAATAATGTCGTATACGGCATCAACGTCAAAAAGACGACGACTAGCATTAGATATTGAGCAGGGCCGTATTAGGAGCATGTTCGATAGGGAGCTTAGCCCGCATAATTCCTTATATGAGTATAATAGATTAGCAGAGCAAGCAGCTGATCAGGTTTTCATAGATAAGGAAAGAGAGAATATGGCTAATATAATAAAAAAATTAGAAGAACAGTTGAAGGAGGCAACGATAAATAATAATAATATCGCTTTAAATGAAAATAATTCAAATAAAATAATAAAGCAGGAAGGTGCATATGTGCCACCAACTGCGGGAAATATAAATGATGTGTTTCGTTGGGGAATTAAGTTTACCGGAGAAGGATCAGTATTAGATTTCATTGAGACGTGCGAGGATAGATTGAGGTCTCGACGCGTTAGCGGAAATACATTAGTAGAATCATTTACCGAATTATTAACTGGACCCGCATTGAAATGGTTTCGTTCAATGAGAACCGATCAGTTGACATGGTCCGAGTTAAAGAGGAAGTTAATCGAGCGTTTTGAAGCTTTGAACTACCAAATTAAAATGAATAGTCACATAAGAAATCTAAAACAAAAGCCCCAACAGAGCATAGAAGAGTATATGACCGAGGTTAGAGGTTTCAACGCACTATTGCGTGAACCAATAAAAGATACAATTTTATTAGAAATACTAAAAATAAATGTTGCCGATCGTTATAAGCCCATATTAGGCGCACAAATTCTGACTACTATCGAAGAGCTCGTAAAGTATGCTAAAAACTTTGAGCAATACATAAATAAAGAGGAAGCTAACCCAATTAAAGAAGTATATCGCGGAAATTATAAGAAACCGATGGTCGCGACGGTTATAGAAAAGAATAACTATAATCAAAATAAGCGCTATAATGACTTTCCTAGGAATGACCAGCGCAATACAAATGATATGCCGTTTAACAATAATAGATTCCAAACATCAGGTAGAGGGCGCGGAAACATGAATCGTGGGCGCGGGGGATATAACTTCTATGGACAGAGTAGAATTGTGAACGAGATTAGATGTTTGAAATGTGAGGAAGTAGGTCATCACTTCACCACATGCCGGCGAATAAGGGGTAAAATCTGTTTCGGGTGTCGTGCGGAGGGCGTGACCAAATTTGAATGCGCCCGATGCAATAATAATAAGGGGATATCAAATATAAATAATATAAATAGAACGTCGGGAGATGTAAAGAACGATCAAGATTCGGTAGTGAGATCAGTCTCTCGTCAGGAGAATTCGGAAAACGAATAGAAGGCACTCCGTTAGGAAGGTCATATCAAAGATTTAATGAAGGTTAGCGGACGGTGTTAAAACTTACAAGTTATTATATATACATAGAGTGCAAAGATAATGCCATTATTATTATAGAGCAGGGATACACAACCTTTTGTTAAAATATATTTTAAAATGCCTATTTTTATTCAGCGCTACTAATAGTGACTGACGATTAATAATTTATTATGATGTTCTTTTAAGGGACATAACCATAAGTAATTTGCTTGTATTATATGAATAGTCAATGAATTATATTATAGTAAACATACCATTTAATTACTACCTATCAGTACCTTGTAACAATATTCATTCCATCCTGACCCGCATCCTATTCATAATCCTCAACCACCAATCCTACTCACATTCCTCAACTACCAACTCCATTATTCCACAAACCTTACTTACACTGTACTGAAACGTTTTAACTTTTTGAGTCGTCATTAAAAATTTGCTTTTAAGCAAGGCGTTGACATTTCATAGGACAAGAAGATAATTAGTTTAAAGTAGTTACACATAATTAAATATATATGTATGTATATAAATATATATATATATATACATACATATACTATATGACAGAGGGAGTTAGCAACATCCGCTAATCAAAATATCATTAGAGAAGGGAAATTTAAAAACATTATAATATAAATAATAGTGGACAACATGTCTCACTACATAATAAATATATAAATAAATAAATTAAAGATAGACATCACGTAGTCGAAGTCAACGACACCGGAGGTTAACGACAATAATAGTTAAACCTAAAGGGTATTTTAATAATATAATAATAATAAATAACCATATACGGAATAACGTTGATTATATACCGTAAAATAATGAGGATGAAAATATGTTCTGTGGTAAAATTTTATAATAATGAAGTCTTGTGTGGTATAAACCCGCGACAAGATATAAATATATTTTTTTTGTTATCAAGATATTTTAGAGTAGTTAAATATGGAAATATAATAGAGACAAATATTATGATAAAAATATAATAACGTGTGCCATATAGTACATGTCCGGTTATCGATGTATATGGAGGATAACAAATATATGTTTAATAAAAGTATTAGGGAGCTAAACCTTATACCATAATATAGATACGTATGTCATATAACATACGTACGGTTATCGATTTGTAGGGAGGATAACGATATATAAAGATAACAACGATGTGGCAGTAAATGATCTTAGGTTGATAATGATGATTTTTCGGTGGGTCTGAAGACTGACATGTCGGCGAACAAGCCATAGGACTGCAGGGCTAGGACGGATGTTTTTTTGTTAGGAGTTTATAATAGGAGTGATTCATGACGCTCCGGAATGCCTGGCGACGGTTTAAATAGGTTCGTCCAATAATCCGAAGCGCAGGGTTCCAAAATAATGCAACGAGTTGAGTGCGTTGGCATTTTCCCCAGGGCTGCTAGATAAGGAGATAATATTCGATTATAGGTTGATATGGGTCCTCTCACGAGCTCGTGTAGATTGGGACGGGGGTTTTGGAAGATAGGAGATATAATAATTATTATCTATAATATTAAGTTGAGAAGTTGAAATAAATATATAGAAGTTTCTAAATTAGTTTAAATATTGGAGGAGATATACAGTAACGTTCCAAAAGAATGAGGCGAAGTATGAAGACGCAATTTTAACTTTAAAAATATCTAACATGAGATGGAGACGATGACGGGTTGTAATTTTAGTATGAAGAGATGTATGAAGAGTACCCATGAAAGGGAATGGATGAAAGATAGGGGACTGAAAAGGATAAGAGAACATCCCGGATTCTGACTTATTACATGAGAAGTAGCTTCAACATAAAAAAATCTGATATCAGTAAATGCACAGAAATAGTCCAGTTTAGTATACATACGTTAGATTAACCATAATTTAGCTATACAGACGGTGTAAGTTCGGCGTGAAAATTCATACCAGTTATAATATTTTTTTTTAAAATATGATATATCCCATGCTTAGGTACGAACTTTGGTTTGTACGTCAAGGTCGAGTACTCAGGTCAGTGGCCTAGGGCGAATATTTAATTATAGTACCCAAGAGACTCGCCATGGCATTCGCATATTCAACATAGTTAGTGAGTTAGACAGAATAAAGTTTCAGGTGACGCCCGTGTAAGGATTTAAAAATTCATCGGTTAGCGCACGCGTGATTCGGAGAAAGAAATGAAATTAATTTAGACTTTTCAACGGAAGGAAGTAGTATTTATATATAACTATATTATTGATAATATAGCGAGAGAGATGAAACAAGTAGGCGGAGATGTGATCGAGGACTCGGAAGTAATTCTGTTGAGCAGGTGCACATTGAAGTGAAAGAGAGAGATTGAAAGTTGGATTATTATCATACGTATATCAATATTATTAATATATGATACTGAGAATTTATAATTTTTTTTAGGGAATAAAGCAGTAGTTGCTCAAAAAAATAATCAAATTAGAATGTTATTGAATACAAGTAGATCAATTAAACCACAGAACATAACAAAACGAACTCAAATATAATATAATATGATGAACTAAAAATATAATACGATACGATGGTCGATGAAAAACACAGTAGGTTTTTCAGTGACCCATTTTGAAAACAATTCTTTACATCGAAATTACTCATCCGTTTCCTTTAAAAATATGTCACCTATGACCTTTTTAACTGGCTTCTTCGTTCTGTATACTCTAATATTTGTATTATCGTCGGTTTTTTTAGATATGGCTTTCCCTCCAAATTTTCCCGCCAAATATGAATATGACGCTCCTTGAGACGCTCGTCTGTTTTTTGTTAGTGGTCCACCTTAAAATTTCCTTTATTTCTGAATTACAGCGCCTCTAGTGATCAAAATTTGTACGATATTCCGACTCTATTTGATGTCAAAACATGGCAACACTTTCTTGCCGTGGTTAATTCGGATTTATTTTTCCGTCAAATCGTCATTTATTCAGTTTCAAACATTAAATTCTCCCTGTAAACCATCGTACAGAATATATGCTCTGCTTCATAAAATAGCTCATTTCATTGGCTTTATTCTAGTAGGTCTATCTACTGTGTGTTCTATCTATATAGGCTGTAATTAGCATTATCGTCTATAGTGGCGATTTTTCTTGTAAAAGTACGACAATTTAATCATAATATGAACTGTCAGTTTCTAGCCGGCTGCGTATTCGTTTTCTGCTCTATTTAAATCAATTGCTAACTATTTATTCTGTTTTCAGGTTCTACTTTCGTTTCAGGGGATAGTGCTTATTCTATACTACGTCTATAGTGCGTGTCGTCGCTGAAATCTTTCTAAATATCCTGTGTTTCTATCATGCATCCTTTGAAGACCCATTTTTGTATGTGATTTCGGCGTTTCTTTAATCATCGATTTTTCCTTTATTTTTCTCTAAAGCCTATTTAGTTTTATTTTATTTAGTGGTTTATTGCTATTACGCTTCATTTTTAACGAATATATAAACGTTTCATTGTTTTATTGAGTTTTAATCTTATTTTAATATATTTTTGTATTCCCTGTCAACGTCGGTAAAATTTATTTTACAGTTTATCTACTTATCGACTGGTAACATTTCTCGCGTATGCCGCTAGATGTCGCTACACGTTTTGAAATTGATTTAAATTTTGGGATCATGAATGAATCGACTAATTACTACTTTTACGTTTTAAAGACCATTCACCTTGCCTTCCCATTGCTGCGTATAGATGGCAATAGGTGTGCTTACATGGCTTTGGTTTGGTTTAGATATTAAGTATTTTATTTGACAGGAGGCGTTCGATTTTATATCATTACAATACCCCCTCCCCAGATCGTTGCTCGCCCTCGAGGAACCACGTGACTTCATCATACGTGTAGTCAACCAGTTCTTACTTTAGCTCTTGGGTTATAAAAATATTTTGTTATCGCTTCATGTCGCTCTCTTATTATTTCTTATCTCCCTTTTTATACTATATTATTTTATTTGATATTATGTCTATTGATGTGTCATCATATTTATAAATCCCCTTATATTATTCTCATTATATATATTTAGATTAGGTATTCATTATTTTTTATTTTATTTTATTACATCTCCTCCTTATTCAGGTTATATCCTATATTTATCTCCAGCTTTCATCATATTATGTTATACTTTAAATTCAACGCATCGTATTATACTTTGAGTTCATCATATTATATTATTTTTGAGTTCGTTATGTTATGTTCTGTGGTTTAATTGATCTACTTGTATTCAATAACATTCTAATTTGATTATTTTTTTAGAGCAACTACTGCTTTATTCCCTAAAAAAAATTATAAATTCTCAGTATCATATATTAATAATATTGATATACGTATGATAATAATCCAACTTTCAATCTCTCTCTTTCACTTCAATGTGCACCTGCTCAACAGAATTACTTCCGAGTCCTCGATCACATCTCCGCCTACTTGATTCATCTCTCTCGCTATATTATCAATAATATAGTTATATATAAATACTACTTCCTTCCGTTGAAAAGTCTAAATTAATTTCATTTCTTTCTCCGAATCACGCGTGCGCTAACCGATGAATTTTTAAATCCTTACACGGGCGTCACCTGAAACTTTATTCTGTCTAACTCACTAACTATGTTGAATATGCGAATGCCATGGCGAGTCTCTTGGGTACTATAATTAAATATTCGCCCTAGGCCACTGACCTGAGTACTCGACCTTGACGTACAAACCAAAGTTCGTACCTAAGCATGGGATATATCATATTTTTAAAAAAAAATATTATAACTGGTATGAATTTTCACGCCGAACTTACACCGTCTGTATAGCGAAATTATGGTTAATCTAACGTATGTATACTAAACTGGACTATTTCTGTGCATTTACTGATATCAGATTTTTTTATGTTGAAGCTACTTCTCATGTAATAAGTCAGAATCCGGGATGTTCTCTTATCCTTTTCAGTCCCCTATCTTTCATCCATTCCCTTTCATGGGTACTCTTCATACATCTCTTCATACTAAAATTACAACCCGTCATCGTCTCCATCTCATGTTAGATATTTTTAAAGTTAAAATTGCGTCTTCATACTTCGCCTCATTCTTTTGGAACGTTACTGTATATCTCCTCCAATATTTAAACTAATTTAGAAACTTCTATATATTTATTTCAACTTCTCAACTTAATATTATAGATAATAATTATTATATCTCCTATCTTCCAAAAACCCCGTCCCAATCTACACGAGCTCGTGAAAGGACCCATATCAGCCTATAATCTAATAATATCTCCCTATCTAGCAGCCCTGGGGAAAATGCCAACGCACTCAACTCGTTGCATTATTTTGGAACCCTGCGCTTCGGATTATTGGACGAACCTATTTAAACCGTCACCAGGCATTCCGGAGCGTCATGAATCACTCCTATTATAAACTCCTAACAAAAAAAACATCCGTCCTAGCCCTGCAGTCCTATGGCTTGTTCGCCGACATGTCAGTCTTCAGACCCACCGAAAAATCATCATTATCAACCCAAGATCATTTACTGCCACATCGTTGTTATCTTTATATATCGTTATCCTCCCTACAAATCGATAACCGTACGTATGTTATATGACATACGTATCTATATTATGGTATAAGGTTTAGCTCCCTAATACTTTTATTAAACATATATTTGTTATCCTCCATATACATCGATAACCGGACATGTACTATATGGCACACGTTATTATATTTTTATCATAATATTTGTCTCTATTATATTTCCATATTTAACTACTCTAAAATATCTTGATAACAAAAAAAATATATTTATATCTTGTCGCGGGTTTATACCACACAAGACTTCATTATTATAAAATTTTACCACAGAACATATTTTCATCCTCATTATTTTACGGTATATAATCAACGTTATTCCGTATATGGTTATTTATTATTATTATATTATTAAAATACCCTTTAGGTTCAACTATTATTGTCGTTAACCTCCGGTGTCGTTGACTTCGACTACGTGATGTCTATCTTTAATTTATTTATTTATATATTTATTATGTAGTGAGACATGTTGTCCACTATTATTTATATTATAATGTTTTTAAATTTCCCTTCTCTAATGATATTTTGATTAGCGGATGTTGCCAACTCCCTCTGTCATATAGTATATGTATGTATATATATATATATATATATTTATATACATACATATATATTTAATTATGTGTAACTACTTTAAACTAATTATCTTCTTGTCCTATGAAATGTCAACGCCTTGCTTAAAAGCAAATTTTTAATGACGACTCAAAAAGTTAAAACGTTTCAGTACAGTGTAAGTAAGGTTTGTGGAATAATGGAGTTGGTAGTTAAGGAATGTGAGTAGGATTGGTGGTTGAGGATTATGAATAGGATGCGGGTCAGGATGGAATGAATATTGTTACAAGGTACTGATAGGTAGTAATTAAATGGTATGTTTACTATAATATAATTCATTGACTATTCATAAATTAGCTCCGCGATACGTACAAGCAAGGGTAAGCAATAGGGTAACGGAGAATGCTTATGACCTAGAAACCTTAGAAGGCACTCCGGTGGGAAGATTTCATATCAAGGATTTAATGAAGGTTAGCGGACGGTGTTAAAACTTACAAGTTATTATATATACATAGAGTGCAAAGATAATGCCATTATTATTATAGAGCAGGGATACACAACCTTTTGTTAAAATATATTTTAAAATGCCTATTTTTATTCAGCGCTACTAATAGTGACTGACGATTAATAATTTATTATGATGTTCTTTTAAGGGACATAACCATAAGTAATTTGCTTGTATTATATGAATAGTCAATGAATTATATTATAGTAAACATACCATTTAATTACTACCTATCAGTACCTTGTAACAATATTCATTCCATCCTGACCCGCATCCTATTCATAATCCTCAACCACCAATCCTACTCACATTCCTTAACTACCAACTCCATTATTCCACAAACCTTACTTACACTGTACTGAAACGTTTTAACTTTTTGAGTCGTCATTAAAAATTTGCTTTTAAGCAAGGCGTTGACATTTCATAGGACAAGAAGATAATTAGTTTAAAGTAGTTACACATAATTAAATATATATGTATGTATATAAATATATATATATATATATATACATACATATACTATATGACAGAGGGAGTTGGCAACATCCGCTAATCAAAATATCATTAGAGAAGGGAAATTTAAAAACATTATAATATAAATAATAGTGGACAACATGTCTCACTACATAATAAATATATAAATAAATAAATTAAAGATAGACATCACGTAGTCGAAGTCAACGACACCGGAGGTTAACGACAATAATAGTTGAACCTAAAGGGTATTTTAATAATATAATAATAATAAATAACCATATACGGAATAACGTTGATTATATACCGTAAAATAATGAGGATGAAAATATGTTCTGTGGTAAAATTTTATAATAATGAAGTCTTGCGTGGTATAAACCCGCGACAAGATATAAATATATTTTTTTTGTTATCAAGATATTTTAGAGTAGTTAAATATGGAAATATAATAGAGACAAATATTATGATAAAAATATAATAACGTGTGCCATATAGTACATGTCCGGTTATCGATGTATATGGAGGATAACAAATATATGTTTAATAAAAGTATTAGGGAGCTAAACCTTATACCATAATATAGATACGTATGTCATATAACATACGTACGGTTATCGATTTGTAGGGAGGATAACGATATATAAAGATAACAACGATGTGGCAGTAAATGATCTTGGGTTGATAATGATGATTTTTCGGTGGGTCTGAAGACTGACATGTCGGCGAACAAGCCATAGGACTGCAGGGCTAGGACGGATGTTTTTTTTGTTAGGAGTTTATAATAGATGTGATTCATGACGCTCCGGAATGCCTGGTGACGGTTTAAATAGGTTCGTCCAATAATCCGAAGCGCAGGGTTCCAAAATAATGCAACGAGTTGAGTGCGTTGGCATTTTCCCCAGGGCTGCTAGATAGGGAGATATTATTAGATTATAGGCTGATATGGGTCCTTTCACGAGCTCGTGTAGATTGGGACGGGGTTTTTGGAAGATAGGAGATATAATAATTATTATCTATAATATTAAGTTGAGAAGTTGAAATAAATATATAGAAGTTTCTAAATTAGTTTAAATATTGGAGGAGATATACAGTAACGTTCCAAAAGAATGAGGCGAAGTATGAAGACGCAATTTTAACTTTAAAAATATCTAACATGAGATGGAGACGATGACGGGTTGTAATTTTAGTATGAAGAGATGTATGAAGAGTACCCATGAAAGGGAATGGATGAAAGATAGGGGACTGAAAAGGATAAGAGAACATCCCGGATTCTGACTTATTACATGAGAAGTAGCTTCAACATAAAAAAATCTGATATCAGTAAATGCACAGAAATAGTCCAGTTTAGTATACATACGTTAGATTAACCATAATTTCGCTATACAGACGGTGTAAGTTCGGCGTGAAAATTCATACCAGTTATAATATTTTTTTTTAAAATATGATATATCCCATGCTTAGGTACGAACTTTGGTTTGTACGTCAAGGTCGAGTACTCAGGTCAGTGGCCTAGGGCGAATATTTAATTATAGTACCCAAGACACTCGCCATGGCATTCGCATATTCAACATTGTTAGTGAGTTAGACAGAATAAAGTTTCAGGTGACGCCCGTGTAAGGATTTAAAAATTCATCGGTTAGCGCACGCGTGATTCGGAGAAAGAAATGAAATTAATTTAGACTTTTCAACGGAAGGAAGTAGTATTTATATATAACTATATTATTGATAATATAGCGAGAGAGATGAATCAAGTAGGCGGAGATGTGATCGAGGACTCGGAAGTAATTCTGTTGAGCAGGTGCACATTGAAGTGAAAGAGAGAGATTGAAAGTTGGATTATTATCATACGTATATCAATATTATTAATATATGATACTGAGAATTTATAATTTTTTTTAGGGAATAAAGCAGTAGTTGCTCTAAAAAAATAATCAAATTAGAATGTTATTGAATACAAGTAGATCAAT
Source organism: Micropterix aruncella (assembly GCA_944548615.1). Lineage (NCBI taxonomy): Eukaryota > Metazoa > Arthropoda > Insecta > Lepidoptera > Micropterigidae > Micropterix > Micropterix aruncella. Next base: position 5,384,076 of record OX155972.1, on the reverse strand, counting down.
TAAACCACAGAACATAACATAACGAACTCAAAAATAATATAATATGATGAACTCAAAGTATAATACGATGCGTTGAATTTAAAGTATAACATAATATGATGAAAGCTGGAGATAAATATAGGATATAACCTGAATAAGGAGGAGATGTAATAAAATAAAATAAAAAATAATGAATACCTAATCTAAATATATATAATGAGAATAATATAAGGGGATTTATAAATATGATGACACATCAATAGACATAATATCAAATAAAATAATATAGTATAAAAAGGGAGATAAGAAATAATAAGAGAGCGACATGAAGCGATAACAAAATATTTTTATAACCCAAGAGCTAAAGTAAGAACTGGTTGACTACACGTATGATGAAGTCACGTGGTTCCTCGAGGGCGAGCAACGATCTGGGGAGGGGGTATTGTAATGATATAAAATCGAACGCCTCCTGTCAAATAAAATACTTAATATCTAAACCAAACCAAAGCCATGTAAGCACACCTATTGCCATCTATACGCAGCAATGGGAAGGCAAGGTGAATGGTCTTTAAAACGTAAAAGTAGTAATTAGTCGATTCATTCATGATCCCAAAATTTAAATCAATTTCAAAACGTGTAGCGACATCTAGCGGCATACGCGAGAAATGTTACCAGTCGATAAGTAGATAAACTGTAAAATAAATTTTACCGACGTTGACAGGGAATACAAAAATATATTAAAATAAGATTAAAACTCAATAAAACAATGAAACGTTTATATATTCGTTAAAAATGAAGCGTAATAGCAATAAACCACTAAATAAAATAAAACTAAATAGGCTTTAGAGAAAAATAAAGGAAAAATCGATGATTAAAGAAACGCCGAAATCACATACAAAAATGGGTCTTCAAAGGATGCATGATAGAAACACAGGATATTTAGAAAGATTTCAGCGACGACACGCACTATAGACGTAGTATAGAATAAGCACTATCCCCTGAAACGAAAGTAGAACCTGAAAACAGAATAAATAGTTAGCAATTGATTTAAATAGAGCAGAAAACGAATACGCAGCCGGCTAGAAACTGACAGTTCATATTATGATTAAATTGTCGTACTTTTACAAGAAAAATCGCCACTATAGACGATAATGCTAATTACAGCCTATATAGATAGAACACACAGTAGATAGACCTACTAGAATAAAGCCAATGAAATGAGCTATTTTATGAAGCAGAGCATATATTCTGTACGATGGTTTACAGGGAGAATTTAATGTTTGAAACTGAATAAATGACGATTTGACGGAAAAATAAATCCGAATTAACCACGGCAAGAAAGTGTTGCCATGTTTTGACATCAAATAGAGTCGGAATATCGTACAAATTTTGATCACTAGAGGCGCTGTAATTCAGAAATAAAGGAAATTTTAAGGTGGACCACTAACAAAAAACAGACGAGCGTCTCAAGGAGCGTCATATTCATATTTGGCGGGAAAATTTGGAGGGAAAGCCATATCTAAAAAAACCGACGATAATACAAATATTAGAGTATACAGAACGAAGAAGCCAGTTAAAAAGGTCATAGGTGACATATTTTTAAAGGAAACGGATGAGTAATTTCGATGTAAAGAATTGTTTTCAAAATGGGTCACTGAAAAACCTACTAACGCCGAATAACTTTTTATAAAAACCATATAGGATTATAGTAGAAAAAAAATGAATAATAATAGCCGTAATAGTTAATGAAATAGACATACTTTTTGGAAAAATATACACGTACCTTTGGAAGCTCATAGCGCCGCGAAGAGGCAACGTAAAATTAATATATATGCAGAAATTAGATGCTGGGGATACAGATTATAAGGGAAAAATAAGGAAATCAGCTCAAATGAGTGAATTAAAGAAATAAGAGTGCAAAAATAGCTCGATGTGCACGAAATGGTACGGAACCCCAATGTGGAAAAACGATAGTTGGTAACCAGAAAGAAAAAGCATGATGGCCGCGTTATTTTGCATAGGAAGGGGTGAAAAGCACATCTAAAAATGGAGAAATTGCCGTATTTTGAAGGGTATAAAAAGGCGGTGGGCGATGCCAAAATCAAGTCAGTTTACCAGGAGATCCACCGCGTAATAACCTCGTCACCCAAACGTCGAAAAAGTGCCGGAAAATGTAAAAGTTCAAGTTAAAACGAGGGAATGTGGGCAGAAATGCTGTCCACATTCCCATAAAAATCATGTAGAATCTAAGTGAAGTTTTTTTAACACATATTTATTTTATTAGAAGCGGTACATCAAATATTTGGCGGGAAAGCCAACAAAATTAAACAGTGCTAAAAATTCGACGAGAAATCGACGTAAAAACAGTAAAAACCCTCTATAAGAGACGCCACGTACATCAATTATTTGGCGGGAAAGAAAAAATATTAAACAGTGCTAAAAATTCGCCGAGAGATCGACGTAATAACAGTAAAAACCCTCTGTAAGCGACGCCACGTACATCAATTATTTGGCGGGAAAGCAACAATATTAACCAGTGCTAAGATTCGTCGAGAGATCGACTTAAAGACAGTAAAAAACACATTTATATAGACGCCACGTACATCAAATATTTGGCGGGAAAACATAAGTATGCAGCATCAAACAGTAGCAAGATAGAAGAAAAATTAAAGATATTCCTTTTAAATAAACATTCACGAGGAGATCAAATAAGTAATATCAAGACAGACATTCGGAATAGACTTCGCATCACGAAGACAACGTACAATCAAATTTCGTCTTCGACAGAACGGGGTTGAAAACAATCGTACTAGACGGCCGCCCGACATCCCTACGAGGCAGCTGTCAAAATTATTTTGAAAAAAAACAGTTTTTAGTTGTCGTTATGTGTTAGTTATTAAGAAGTGTATAAAGGTGTTAAATTAGTGTAAGGTATGTGATATTGGATTGGATGGCTGCTTAATACAAGTAAGATTGTTCAAATTATTATAATTGCAGTATATCCGTGCGTTATAACTGCCGAAGCTGGCCATACTATAAAACTTGTTATAGTTGATATTTTTTTAAAATATTATGCAAATATGTATGTTGTCATAAGTATGAATAAGATCGATGCGTCTTACCCTGTTTCGCGCTATAATTGAAATAGAAAGCCAATACCATCTGCTTGTCGTACTGCCGCTACCTAATTGGTTAAGCGTGAACTTTTTTTTATAAGGCCAGTACTTGATTGAGACTGCAGGCCGTCAATAAACGACGAAGCCTCATTGATTGAGATACTTGAAACTGCCTGGTTTCACGTGAGACAAAGTCCGTGAACCAGCGTAGCGATAAATTTAGTAAGAAATGTATATACGTATGTCGTAATTGATTCGACATACCCATTAATTTAGGATATGATAAGTTTTTTTGTGCTATATTGCGTATTGTCATATTATCATGTTATTGTTATTTAATGCAAAGCTACAAAAAGAGCCATATATGTATATGAACTGTATCAACTAAAAATTTTATTTTACAATATATCGAATATTTTGCCGGAAAAAGTGTTCATATTTTTTTAATCAAAAGAATACCATACCTGAGAATACAAATAGACTGAGCTAAATCGTAATTAGAAATTGATTCGATAGATCAGATGCAGCACTAACGGATGAACGAACGCAGTAATGGAGTAAGCGGGATTGGCGCCTTTACTATAAATTTATCTCGTTATCCAATATATAAAAAAAATAACTCCTGAGTTCACAACGCCCTGACGGAAGACTGTAGCATCCGTCAGTGTGATAAATAGTGCAGCGACAAATCAAACAAAGTCCGATATTCAGTAATGATCAACAGCGTACTTATAAGGACATTATAAAAAAATCCCAGCTGATTGGAGCAATCGTCAATCGATATTGAGAAAGTGACTTAAAACTATTAGCATACATTGATCTGGAAGTATCTAACTATAGAACACCTTTGATAATCCCCTAGATAGGAATTGTGTCATAGAACATCAAAAAATCAATATTTCTCATCGAGACGAGATCTTAAAAGTGTAGGTTACAAGCCGATCTTAACTTATAAACCTCAAATTGATTCAAACTATCTAAAACCAAGTGCATAAGGATCTAACAAACTGGTCTAGACACATAGAATACTCATTATTATTCTTCTTCTTCTTTTGGAGAATACATTTTAGTCAGGACAGGAGAATTTCATATATGAAGGAGCACGTACAAGAGGAAACAGGGCTATTGAATTAAAATCTCTATTCTCTGCATACTTTGAGTATCTTTATACATATATTAGCATCATCCTCTTCTTTCTAGTCACTTCTCCGTTCAATTTTACCTTCTTCATCAAGCGCTTATCGCTGATGACACATCGCGCGCACGTTTAAATAAGTAGTAATAAAATAAGTAAAAAATAAACGCTACAAAATGGCGACCCAACTGGTGGGGCCAAATCAAAATAAAAAAATAAAAAATTATTCGCTACAAGCCATGTAAAACTTAGAACGGGCTATCATAACCGAATGAGTATACGAAATTTCGTGTGTACCCTTGAACGTTAAGGAGTTCCCCCGTCGGGATCCAACCCAGGGTGTAGAATCATGTCATGCTGGACAAAATCGTAGGTGTTCTTCATCTTGCAGCGTTCCACATATGCATATAGGGTTTTCTGTGTAGCCCCAGCGAACGAGACTAGCCCGCCATCTTGTCACACCAACCCTCAGTCTGTTAGGACTGCGCCAGGTGGTGTACGGGAGATGGGATCCCGGTGCTATCTGTTAATTAACATCCTTACCAAGTGAAGCCCTCCATTGAGTTATGCGATTAGATGATTGACTCCCATGGAGCGGATGTGTTCTGCTCATGAATGAGTTTCGCGATTTGATGCGATTGTAGTAAATAAGGAAATCTCTATGGTAAATATAGACACATAATTAAAATAATAATTTTCTACGCGAAAGTTGGAACTTCCCGTCAGTCTAAGAATATTTTTATATGTGTTGGAGACTCCGTCCAACATACCCACAACAAAAAAGTAATTTCTATAGAATCGAAACCGCAAATACGCTCAAATATACACGAGGCAACTGCAATTGAATTCCAACTAAATTCGGCAGTTTATGCACAGTCAACCGATGACTCATGCCATTTCTTCTGATCGATACGAATTGACACAGTTATTCTCCCCACCGGTAGATATTGAACATTACATACCATATAAAAAGCAGTACATTCGACACATATTTTATCATTTCCTGGCGGACAGTAACCGCGCATTAACAAGTACTCGCGCTTTTCATTACCTTCGAGTCGACCAAACTACGCATAGTATCCGCGATCTTCAAGCTTCACACTTCGGCTACACATCCGCGAGATCACCTCGAGCCCACACTACCTACACACAGACCTTCTGAATAAATACTTCAAATCAACTACAACGACTTTCAATAACGGAGAAAACTTACTGATGAGAACCACCCTTCGCTCACAATCAATTGCAGTCTAGTGAAGGGTGGCCACTCTCACATATGAAAAGAATTGAATAATCAACAACAAAATAAATTAAAAACAATTAAATAATCAACAAATACAGTAAACCAAATTATACTAAAAATTACACGAAAAACTGCTAAAACATATAGTTAGTGGCTATGGGCCGTTTCGTTTGTCCAACGTAGGCTAATCCATAGCTTTATTCAATTTTACACACAACCGAGGCTTGTAGTAGTATTACATTATTTACAGGCCTCAGAGATCGGGCTATATTTTGGACCAGTTTTATGATCGTGTTTATGTAGAATGCGTTTTGCATTTTGATTATTCAATCTGTGATGCCCTTAATAGTCTAAGAGGCAGCGACAAAAAAGTGCAAGAGTTTTGTAAAAGCTGATACTTTTAGATCAGGCAGTATTTTGGCCATGGAATGCTGGAGTAGTCATCAGGCCAGACTCCGGGACACCTGGCGTTGGTGGACTAGAAAAGAGGTGTATAATTTTCATTAGTACCCCTAAAGTGTTTTGGAAACGATGAAAATTAGTAGACAGTGGATGCATTATAGAACTCGAAAAAAAGACAGACGATAAACAATAGAATGCCTGGCGTCAGAATTACTCCATACATTAGACTGATGCATAAAAGTTACCGACAAATACGTAACGGCGTATTTTATTTTATTTTTTTATTTTTTTTTATTTTATTCTAACTAAAAAGAAAAACAGCGCTCGGGTCTTAAGTTAATAAATAATAATAACAATATTACGGCCAAAATAGTCTCCTGATAATATACAGTTTATGCACGTGATGTTGTGTAATAATATTTATATATTATGTTATATAATCATGTTCTCTCGATTTGTGAGTGTGTATGATAGAGTAGGAAGGGTGTGTTTATATGTGTGATTGTGTGTTTATTGGGTGTGTGTAAGTACATCTACGCGTATGTGTCATAGTTGTATTTATATGAGAGTGTGTGATTCTGCACAGGTATGTATCTGTTTAAGCTTTTATGGTCTGGTCTATTACTGCTCTGATAAACTCGTTTTTGCTCATTGAGAATATATGTAGTTCCTGAAACGATTCTTCGTAGGCTTTCATAATTCGATGCAGAGTTGAATTCCTTGCTTGATTTGTACGGAGTCTGGGTACATTGAATACCCTTGGGTGACTTTGCAGGGACTTCATTTTTGTGACATGTATAGAGCAATGCTGGCGTCACTCGTTGTATATATAAGCTGTTTCGCCATTTGTCTCGAGTTCTTTATTGCATCCACTGTCTAGTGATGAATTTTCAGCTTTTATAAAACACTTTAAGGGTACTAATTCAAATTACACCTTTCCTAGTACGCCAACGCCAGGTATCCTGGAATCTGGCCTGCTGACTACCTGGCTTACCTAATCTGGCCTGTCTGATCTGAAAGCATCAGCTTTTACAAAACTCTTGCACTTTTATGTCGCTGGCTTTCCAACTATAACGTACGGTAAGAATACTCGTGATCAGTTTCTGAGTTTATTCTGTATCAAATCGTGTGCGTGATACTACCCGTAACCATTTTTTACAAGGACATCATTTACACACCTGTATTCCATCTGTAGACTAATACCGTCACATTCACCGAGTACTGCCTCGTCCTTCATCGTTGCCTCGATTTTTACATTCTCTAAATATACATATACAGCGTTTAGATTGTGGCCATTTTACGTTGCCCTGTTCGCTATGTTTTGCCCTCGTCAAATTGGCATAATTGTTATGACTGGAGCGAAGCCAAAGCCTGTCCACCTACAACATCCACCCCTCAAATATTAAAAGGGCCAACGTGTCGGCTATTATCCCCTACCCTTGGTCAATTAGGCATGGAGAGAGTTACACCCAATCTCATATTGTCCTGCTCCCTCTGATATCGTAACGTAGCGTAAACGTAACGGATACTACGCGCACAGTGCGACGAATTAAAACCTCAACAAATAAATATATTAAAAAGAATAAAAAACACGACTTCTTCTACTTCTCCGTCGTTCCCTCATTACTGAGGATCGTGGCCACTAGACAACAGTTTGCCTACGAGGCTCCTCCACTTCGACCTGTCTTCTGCATGGCGGGTCGCAGAATGTATTGACCCTTTTGTAACTTCTTTGATGAGGTCGTTCCATCTGGCCGGTGATCTGCCTCTGCTTCTTCTTCTCTCCACTTGACCCGCAAAAAGCATTTTCTCCAGATTCCCTGGGTTTCTCCTGGTAACATGACCGAAGAACTGCAGGACCCTTCTCACGCATACGGTGGAGAGTCTCATTTGGATGCCGAGTTCTTCCAGGACAAATTTGTTGGTGCGGCGTGCTGTTCATGGGATTCCTAGCATTTTACGCCAACACCACATCTCCAGTGCATCGATTTTGGTGCGTATCCGAGCCTTCAGGGTCCATGTCTTCGATGTATAGAGAAATATCGAGGAAACCAGAGCTCGAACTAGCCTGACCTTAGTCCGCTGACTTATACCCCGATTCTTCCACAGCCTTTCTAGATTGCTCATGGCCGATCTTGCCATCTGGCTTCTGCGTGAGACCTCCTTTTCGCATAAAAAATCCGACTACCGTTGCAGAAAGTGAACTAGACCTCCTTTTCGCAAAAAACACGACTACCGTTGCAGAAAGTGAACTACTGTATATAACATTATTTTTATTACAGGTTTTATATCAAATATATGTGGTTTATGTATTTATCCATATATATGTATACATGTATATTTACGGAATTTGGTCAATCAGACCTTTAATTTGACACTAAATACGATATATTTATGTTAATTTATTGACATTTGGACATTTAGACAACTACTTATTTGATATTTGGACAGTTAAGGTCTATGACTACACTCAGGATGTCATAACGATTCTAACGATACTACACACTTCTAAAATCGATTCAAGCGTTTAGATGTTATGGGGAATAAAGTAAAGGAAAATATACATAGATGAATCCTGAACACAATACACTCCTTTTTTGTTGGGCAGTCGTGTAAGAAAGAGAGGATATCCACGACCTAAACTTGTTTGTTTGTTTCTACTCTTAAATATGAAATTACTCGATGGGCGGAGTATACGGAATATACGTAGTCTTCTTCCAGATTTCATTTATAGTTGGGCGTTGGTTACTGTCGGAGTCTATGATGTAGGTCATGTATTTTTTTACCTTCGTTTAGAGTTAGCAAGTTATTATCTGACCACTTTTTTACTTTTTTCAACGCATTTGTAGCCATATTGAAAACACTTTCCCAACTGGTTGAAGCAAGTATGATGGCCGTTTCATCAGCGTATGTGACCCCCCCCCCCCCCCCTTCTGTGTCCAGTTCTGATCTGTGACATCGGCTGTGTCACCCCAATACTTTCTCGGCAAACAGTCAAGGACTGATTTCATCTGTCGTATTATAATTCAAATTCATTAAATCATTCAATATCATTCATTCAAATACCAATCATATTTATTTCACAAATAAATCGATGACAGCGTGATTTCGGTCTAATATGCCACTTGTGTACACAAATCCATGTCTTAAGTCCGATATTTCGAGATTGAAATATGATTAGTGCGCCTGGTGAACCGATTTTAACCACAATTTTTTAAACTCTTGCCATGACCAAATGATGCCTGCATGCCGAATTTCAGCTCAATCGGATTAAGCTAATCGGAATACACACACACAGATAGAAAGATAGATAAATACCCACACTTTCGAGTATCTTTTATAACGGGCGACGCGACGCCCTAGGAGGTGGTAACGATTTGAGATTAGGCACAAACAGACAGACTTCCATCTGGAAATGCTCTTAATTGCCTCATGGGTGCTCAAAACGAATATTTCCGTCTTTACCTCGAAAAAAAAGCGCCCTCACAACACTTTCTTTTCTCAACGGTTTGTGGGCTGGAAAAGTAATTGAATGTAGAAATCCTAAATTTCCATTGTCTATTACACTTCTCCCCTGCATTTTAGTGTATATTCACCGAAAATTGCACCTGCCTAGCGAATTTTTGTACGGCCCCGCTTAAAAGCTATCCTTCTCGGTCTGGCGAATCACCCCACCCTCTCGAACCCGTCCCTCGCTTCCTCCTCATGGCCGTGTTGTACGCTTCAGTTACTTTGCACTGGCGTCGTTACGCTAACTGCAAATTGTATTTTTTCGTGTCCGCTGAGAGTGGCTCGGTGACACGCTAGACGCAGATCATCACCTCGCCGCTCTCCGGTCTCAGCCGCGAATGAACCACCATACTCCCCAACAAAGTACTTCCACAAAATTCCTTTCAATTAATTAATAAGCGTACCATCCCATCAATAGAATAAGGTTTGTACACGAACTTTTGCAGCCGGATGCGTACAGTAGTTTATAACGGCAGGATACGTACAGCTGCTTTTTTCCATGACAGCAAGTCAGCTGCTCTTTCAGATCTTATCGATTCTTCATGGCTTTCTCTTTGTCTTCATTCAACTTTAGCTCCAGAATTAATACACTTTCAGAAGTATCTGCGGAACTTTGGAGTATGATTTTACTTAAACACAGGTTTCTTTTATTCATAGTTGTATTTTTACTTCCGTGTCAGGGGAAAGTATTGTGAACGCACGTATGTGTGTCTGTGTGTCTGTTTGTGTGTATTCCTCGACGATAAAGCCTAAAACGCTTAACCCGATTGAGCTGAAATTTGGGATTCAGGCATCACTCGGTCATGGCAAGAGATCAAACGATAATGGTTTTTACGCCACCTAGAATGATTTTTTTTAATTGCACAATAAAAATAAGGTACAATGGCGAACTTATTGCTACATTACAATATCTTTCAGTCAACCAACAGGCTGGTGTGAAAAGAAGAGTAGGCAAAAAAATATAGCTTAAAATTAAGTTTTAAATTATATCATATAATACACATTGTGTTTGTATCTAAAGTAAACAGTGAATAAATAAATAAATTTTTGAGATGGATATATTACATATATACATACACCTTTTAATATAATAATAAATAAATAAATAAATAAATGAGTAAATAAATAAACTGCCAAAATAAGGTAATGAAAGGGAGGAGATAGCGGAATGGTTAGAATTTATGGTTCATAATTATTTTTATTTTATTTATTGATTCGTTACATATATCTATATTCAAACGCAATAGCACAAAAGAAACATAAAGTACAACCCAAAAAATACCGCTATATGCTTCTAAATTTAGGCATACATCTGTCTGTGCCCAGGCCAAATTGCGCATAAATTATATGTTAATGTTTGTATTCCTAATGTGCCAAGTAAATTGAAACCGAGCCCGCCTTGCTAGGCACTCCTGTGATAAGGCGAGCTCACTTCCTGAGGCGAGCTCACTTCACTTGGAGTGTAAATTAAATTTTATACACATTACCTAATAATTGTAATTAAAAATTAAAAATGTATGCTGAGTCTCAATTGCTCTCGCTAATAATTTAAGTTGTTTTATTAAATTATGTATTACTAACTAATATCAAATGTCGTGTATTATTTGCTTATGTATATATATATATATATATAGATATATATATATATATATATATATATATATATATATATATATATATATATATATATATATATATATATATATATATATATATATATATATATATATATATATATATATATATATATATATATATATATATATATATATATATATATATATATATATATATATATATATATATATATATATATATATATATATATATATATATATATATATATATATATATATATATATATATATATATATATATATATATATATATATATATATATATATATATATATATAGATATATATATAGATATATATATATATATATATATATATATATATATATATATATATATATATATATATATATATATATATATATATATATATATATATATATATATATATAAGGTTGTAATATAAGGTTGTATATATATAGATAAGGTTTGTAAAGAAATCCGTTTATAGGATGATGTTTTTATTTAAAATAAAATTAGTAAAAGCTACTTAAAAAGTAGCGAAGGAAATCCCAGCTTGTATTGGGAAATGCTTATGTTTGAATGAGATATACTTACGGATGTGCACGACTTTCGACGGTGCAATGTAAGTTTAAAGGTCCTTTTGCAGTCGACTAACGATCACTATTCATCCATATATCTCATAAATAGGGCTTATCCTTATGCAACACAAAATGCCTTCAATTGAGACGAATTAAGCGAAAAAATAAAAAAATAAACTATTGATCACTTCGGCAAAGCCGTTTTCTAAATGAAAGTGACATTAAGAAATAATTCAAATTTCGAATGCTACCAACATTTAAAATATGATACAATTGGCTGAGTTTGTTATCAACGAGCCATTAAATCGAAATAAAAATAAAAAAACCTCCATATGCTCAATGAAATGAAAGAAGAAACTTCAATCTTAATTTCTGGCAGAGGAGTTTATAATAAAGATTGTATAATGCTATCAAAATAGGGTAAACCTATATAAAATTGTGTAATATAAAAAAATTGTAAAGAAATATTGTAGAAAACAGTATAATATTGTTATATTTGATAAGGTTTGTAAAGAAATCCGTTTATAGGATGATGTTTTTATTTAAAATAAAATTAGTAAAAGCTACTTAAAAAGTAGCGAATAAAAAGAAAAAAAAGCTACTTAAATATATATATATATATATATATATATATATATATATATATATATATATATATATATATATATATATATATATATATATATATATATATATATATATATATATATATATATATATATATATATATATATATATATATATATATATATATATATATATATATATATATATATATATATATATATATATATATATATATATATATATATATATATATATATATATATATATATACATACATACATACATACATACATACATACATACATACATACATACATACATACATACATACATACATACATACATACATACATACATACATACATACATACATACATACATACATACATACATACATATATATATATATATATATATATATATATATATATATCTAAATATATATATATATATATATATATATATATATATATATATATATATATATATATATATATATATATATATATATATATATATATATATATATATATATATATATATATATATATATATATATATATATATATATATATATATATATATATATATATATATATATATATATATTTTTAAATTATTTTCAATAATATATAAAATTAGATTCATGAAAAGTTACTTATCTGGGGTCCTGGTGGACCAGAAACATTTTACCGATAGTTAATGTCCTCTTTAAATACTTAGGGCAGCAGCACCTGTTTCCGCAATATGTTCTTAGTTATTGCTCACTGCAGCCGAATTATTGTATGCCCTTGGATGTAATGAGTATAGGAGGATGGTTTTAACCATATGTATGTATATATTCTATGTATATGTATGTATATATTCTTATGTATTATGCAATGCAACGTAAGTTCATAACATCAAAAGAGTCAGCTCATCGATACCATTGATTTTATAAAATCAATGTCGATACCTTTAAACAAAAAGCAGCATCCCTAGATACGGATCTCTGACCTAGTTAGGAATGCGGATAGACATTTTCACCATAGGATGTGCTCAATCTCTCCTAAATCAACCATAGTATGTTAATGGTGTGTATATGACATAATTATAAAGTTATTGTAAATTAATAAATAAATAAAATAAATAAAATTTTTATTGCAGATTATATCAAACATATGCGATACCGCCCTTTTGCCGTTCCGACGGCTGCTTGGCGCACTCCTACGCACTTCCTTTTTAACACGCTTTTATTAGGTCGACCTGTATGTCACTATGTAATGGAATTTAAGGTAACTAATTTAACTATCTTCCAAGGATCGTAGCGTCATGAAAATTGTCAGCTGTATGTAGTACTGATGACAATACAATAATATGGTACTGTCGAACTGATCTGATGATGGAGTCGGAAGATATGAACTGGAACTTTATGATAGAACATCGTATCATAGCTGTGTTTGGACTTGTTAGAAAAGTCTTGGAATGAACTTTGACCACGATTAGGTTTCAAGGTCTGATGATGAAGCCGGAAGATAGGCACTGGCATTCCATGATGGAATATCGTATCATAGCCGTGTGTATGTGAATATCGATTCATAGCCCAAAAGCGTGTTTTTAGTGTTTTTTTTTAACTATTAATTTATTATTATTGTAATATTGCCCAGCATAGTGAAAGGAAGTGCTTTTTAAATGATTGCTTAAAGATGAACAGCGAGCTAGCGCCTCTAATAATTGAAGGAAGCTGATTCTACAGTCGAGCTGCATGTACGGAGAAGGAGTAAGAAAAAAAGTGGTAATGTGTGATATTCTTTCCTGAATCTCGATAAAGGGCGCTACTATACACACACTTACCTGCGTTACAAACTTCCGCGTCATGCTCGGAATATCGTCTGTCTCGTTTTCATTTGATTGCCTAATATAGAAAGAGTCTGTTCGCAGTAACATCTTCCAGGTCTAAATCCCGCTTGCTCCGGTGGCATAAAATCCTTTCAACCTCGCCGAAATAAAATAGATATATAAAATATTCGGCAATGATACTAAGCTCGCACCAACCATTTCAGATTAATGAGGGCCCCGCGAAGGAGGGAGAGCTAAACAATGAAGAGCAAACATTATGTTGTTCTTCTTCGGAATATGGGGTAATGTCTTGCGGCGCTAACCCAAGTATTTGCATGCAAATATCAACCAGGGTTGCCAGAACGCCGCCCTATTACCATAGCGCCGTTAACTGCACGTGGCATAATATTTCAACCCTGCGACCATATTTATCAACACGGTCCGCAACGCATTTACAAACCCTGCATAAATGCGGTATCTATTTTTTTATTACATATTCAATTCGATTTATTTATTTATTTAAGAATTAATTACTATAAAACATTGATTAGCTTACAAAAATAACAGGAACTGAATGGCAAAACCTTAACCTTTTGCTTATTTGTTTCTGTCACCCAACTGGGACTAGCCCGTTCTAGGGTGGACAGGACTCTAATATTACAAACAAGTTTGCTTGATTGCTTGATTGCTTACAAATGTACAAGTTTTAGTAAAAAGCTAATAACACTAAATTGCCCTAAAATGTGGTCTTCAGAATAAAATAAAAAAAATAAAAAATATCCTTCAGTATTAAAAAATATCTTTTACTATTATTTATTTATTAATATAATAAATAAAATGCAATTACACATTATATAATCGGCAATAAATATAAAATAAAATTCAAATAATATAAATAAAGTTATATGTGAGAAAAGAAAGAAACAGTCATTAATATTTATTATGTTAAGTAATATAGGATTTAACGTAAAAATACCTAGTCAAAAAAGTACAATTCATTGTCAAAGTCAAATAATTTTTGGTAGTTAGTTCAATGTTAAAATATACTCAACATATATGTTTAAAAATATGTTAATAATTTGTGCACTTAAGTTTTATTAGACTATTATTTCTAACATTTGATGTATTTAGTTAGATACAAAATCCAATTCGATATTTGGTATTTATTAACGTAATTTACATCATATATATTTTTTTTGGAGATGTCGACTACAACGGGCGAATTTGTCACCCCAGGAAGTTTTAACGATAATGATCGTACTGTCTACCGTGTGGCATTTTTGTGTGGGGCTTTTCTAAGGTCTATATGAGGCTTACAACACTGCGACCATTGCTCTTTTGATGTTTTTTTTTAATTTTTCTTTTTTGATGATAATTTCTACAGACCGAGAGTTTTTTTAAGACCTCAATCAAATTTTTACACCTAGCCATTCTCGCAATTTGGCGGTTACAGGAAAACATGTACCGAATAAAACAATTAAAAAAACTACTTCGACACCTTTTTTATTTTTCTCTTTTGATGACACATCTACAGACCGAGAGCTTTTTTTAAACACCTTAACCAATTTTTTTCAACTAGCCGTTCTCTCAATATGGCGGTTACAGGAAAAAACACGTTTCAAAATAATATATATAATAGATTAAACATATAAGTTGGTTTATATAAAATAAAAACTTTTATATTTAAACTAAAAATCGCGAGGAGAGAAAATTGGTAGTGAAAGAAGAGTGAAAACTGGTTACTTCATAGATAAGTACTACTTTTTGGGGCGAGTCTTGAATAATTTTAATGTTGGCGAGTTTCGTATATTTGCTTTAAAGTCTTGCACAATGGACGTAGAAAAGGTAGGAGTAGAGGATCAGTATTATGACGAAGAATTTTAAGAAAATTCTATGCGGCGGACCTAACTACCAAAACCTTGACAACCTAATAGTTCGAATAGCTTGTGGAGATAGGATGGTCTTGACTGGGAGAGTACACAATAGAGCACCCTCAGCATAGAAATCTTCAGAATACGCTAGTAACCTTACCGATTGTACCGACCTTTCAAAGAAGTAAGGCTTGATGAGTACGCCAGAATAACAAACTAATTCAGGTTTATAAATCGTGGTAATTTATATATTCAAGCTTCTAATTAGACTAGGATGTGTAAGCCGCACGATGGGGCGGTTGAGGTAATGTTATTTTTGGGTCATTTGCCTATTTAGTAGACACGCAGCACATCGCTTCACCGGCGCTTTCAACGCGTATCTTTCCTGGCTCTAACTTAAGAAACACATAAAAGTGGACTGTACTTGAGCGACCCGAGAATAGTTACATTTAATATGAATCGCTATTTAGGTGATACCCTACTTAGAAGACACCATACTGATATGAGACTAACAATCAGATTATTTGATATCAATAATTAGTCACATCACGAAAAATCAAGTATGATATTTTGCTGCTTATATTTATATCCCTATCACAACTCAAGGAGGAACTTTAGTGTTGTCAACATCTACGGACGAACCATCCACCCCAGAAATTTATACGATATTTGATCGTTTTTTTAACCGTGAAG
Source organism: Micropterix aruncella (assembly GCA_944548615.1). Lineage (NCBI taxonomy): Eukaryota > Metazoa > Arthropoda > Insecta > Lepidoptera > Micropterigidae > Micropterix > Micropterix aruncella. The sequence goes on along the minus strand of OX155972.1, from coordinate 5,367,565 downwards.
TGAACGCAAGTACTTAGGAACAACACAGCCCACCGTTTAACACGCCAAACTGACCATAAGAGTCCAAGGCCTTACCACGAGGATCAGGGAAATGAACCCAGTGGGATGGCCTCACGCCATCATGCTATTACTATTAGATTTGGCCGTCTACCATTCTGGTCGCATTTTCTCCGTCTACCATTCTGGTCGCATATTTGAAGTTGCTTGCGCGGCGTCTACCTGATGTTAGCGTTAATTCAGTTCGAATTTATCGCGGACCCTGGCGCCCTTGCCCTGTCAATATCACACGAGGTCGGGTGGCTAACGAAACGTTTCAAGAGTAGCTGACATCAGGTTAACAACCACCCCCTTTGATAATAAAACATATCAGACCGTTTCAAGACTCCCCCTGTTAACCGCCGGAGTAACCAGTCGATTGGCTAACGCCGAACGATGTGCAAGCTACCCAGCAGCACCCGAGGTCTTCCCCAGATTATCCCACCCACCTGTCCAAGACACACCCTAGACATGTTCTTTTTCATCTTCGAATTCCTTTTCACGGTCGTCCCTCTTTGAGGAAGCTACCGAATGGGTTAGGCCGCGAGTTGAGCCCGCCCAAAGTAACGAACAAGTTATATAGCCCAAGCTGCACGGAACCGTAAGCTGTCTTACGTTAGCTGCGTTAGCAACTAATAATAGCAAAGAAGATCTGCACGACAGAATCAGCGACAGAGTCGTCATCAATCAAATGGGATTACTCAGATTCAGATACAGATTCAACATAAAAAATAAATTGGAAAAATCTCTTTCTTTTCGTACCTAGTCCGGGCCATAGCGAAGTCCTTACTAATCAAGATTTTTTTGTTTTTCTTTAGTTCATAACACTACAAGGTTTTTAAACATGACAACTATGACGCACCTATAGTTTTTTAGCCCCCACTTCCTAGCATTTAACTCTGCTTTTTTTTTTGTATTTTTGAAACGTCAATGGACATTTATTTTGTAAAAAAAATGGACTGTAAAAATGTTTCATTTCTTTTATCCTACTCGGAAAAACGCCTAAAATTTAGGCCTCTAGGCCAGGATACCCCATTAAACTAGGTATTTTCCGTTTCTACACATAATTGAAATATTATCGGTTAGTTTATACCATATCGGTTAGTAAGTACAATTTTAACGTAGTTTAGTACCCTTTTAAATAATTCCAAAGACGGAGAGGGTAGCATTAATTATACCTAACTCTGGTAAAATAAGAGTGAATAGTCTTAATTTCTTAGTGTTTCCACAAGTCATAATACCGCCACCCCATTAATTAAATTCACGCGGCTATGTTAAGTCCGCCGGCGACGTATTTTAAGCCGCCTCCGCGCAGTGTATAAGGGGAAGCATGCATCTGCGACGCTCAACAATCTGGGGAATTCCTCGGAAACGCTTGCTTAATTACAAAAGTGAAATCCTCCGAAATTCCCCGGACAGAGGGACAGCAGCTGAAGTCCTTTCAGGACTCTCTGAACCACAGAAAGGTTTGGTTTATTTTAGAACATAGCGAGAGGAAATCAGAACATTTAAAACAGAATACTACATATATTACGAAGGACATTTCATAAATAATGTACACTTATGTTTTTTTATTTACATGTTTATATATTTTTTCAATATCTTTTTACATACTTTTGAAATAGTCTCCCTGCTTTAAAGAACGCGGTTCCGGAAGCGTCTAAAAAACTTGCCCGCAACCTCACCAGATTAAAAAGGGACAAAATCCGTAAAGTCATAGGTACTATAACAGGCCACTGTCCCCTAAAAAAACAACTGTTTACTATAGGTGTGACAGACAGCCCTCTATGCAGAGGATGCATGGAGGAAGAAGAAACGCCACAGCATGTGCTCATGGAATGCACAGAGCAACGGGCAAAAATACTACAATCTCCAGCATCTGTCCCGGAGGCCTGTAGTAACCCAAACAGGCTGCTAACCTTCTGGGACAGCCTGGGTTGGCTGGAGTAACATAAACACAAATAGAAACATGAGCCACGCACAACGGCCCAATCAAGAGGCCAAGTGCGAGGAAAAAAAACCCAGACAAACTAACTAACTTACTAGTCTCCCTGCTTCTCTATGGCTGAATCTCAACGTCTCGGAAGATCTATTATTCCATCCAGGACACCTCTAAATCTGTCGAAAAGCTCGGGTACCGGTGATAGAAAGCACTTCCGAGAAGGATAACGACGTCCACGCATAGGTTGTTTCAACTTCGGGAGCAAGGGGCTGTAGGGAATATGCGGCAATACTTCCCATCCGCAGTCACGCAGTTTTTGGGCTACAACATTGCTGATATGCGGGCGAGCATTGACGTGAAGAACGAGTGGCCAGCCTCCAGCAACTGAGGTCGGGTTTCGTGCATTTTTCTGCGCAGATTTTGCATGGAGTTACGACGATACACTGCTGTGACACTTGTTCCACATGTGACTCTATCTGCCATGATGATTACTTGGTCTTCAAGAGTCACTGTACCCGAGACCACTACAGGGTACATTTCTAACTATCGCCAATCTCATGTTAGTGTATACAGCGAAAAAACAAAACAAAGTGCTTCTTCCTCAACCTCCTAACTATATCTTATACATAAAACTGAATCGCCGTGCGTTAGTCTCGCAAGATCTCGAAAATGACTCGACCGATTTGAATTATTATTTTGTTGTTTTGTTTGCCTTGATTCAGAGGTGGTTTACAAAAAAAAATATTTAGGAAAAACTCAAAGAAACAACTGAAAATCGAAGAAAGAGAAATTGGTCATTTTGGGAACATTGGCCACTTTCTAGATGGCTATCGCGGCGATCGTATTGTTTGACAGCTGCGCTATCCATAACTGTTATTCATTCCGTACAATAATGTAAAATTTCAAAAAGTCGAAAAGTCAAAAAATGCGAAAGTCAAAAAAGTCGGAAAAGTCGCAAAAGTCAAAAAGACGAAAAAGTCGATAAAGTCGAAATAGTCGAAAAAGTCGAAAAAGTCGTAAATTCGGAAAAGTCGGTAAAGTCGAAAAAGTCAAGAAAGTCAAAAAAGTCAAAAAGTCAAAAAAATCGAAAAAGTCGATAAGGTCGAAAAAGTCGAAAAGTCGTAAATTCGGAAAAGTCTGAAAAGTCGAAAAAGTCGAAAAAGTCGATAAAGTCTAAAAAGTCGAAGAAGTAAAAAGAGTCGAAAACGTCGATAAAGTCGAAAATGTCAAAAAAGCCGCAAAAGCCAAAAAAGTTTAAAAAAGTCTAAAAGGTTGAAAAAGTAGATAAAGTCGAAAAAGTCGTAGATTCGGAAAAGTCGAAAAAGTCGAAAAGCCAAATAAGTCAAAAAAGTCGAAAAAGTCGAAAAAGACAAAAAAGTCGAAAAAGCCGAAAAAGTCAAAGAAATCGAAAAAGTAAAAAAAAGTCGAAAAAAAGAAAAAGTCAAAAAAGTCGAAAAAGTAAAACAAGTCGAAAATGTCGGAAAAGTCGCAAAAGTTAAAAAGTCGAAAACGTCGAAAAAGTAGGAAAAGTCGAAAAAGTCGAAAAGGTCGAAAATGTCAGAAAAGTCGCAAAAGTTAAAAAGTCGAATAAGTAGAAAAAGTCGGAAAAGTCAAAAAGTCGATTTCGAAGACAAAGTCGATTTCGACTTCGACGTTTTAAAGGGTGTCGCTAGGTTGGGGGTGGGGGGGGGGTTGTTGTTGTAGGATTAATGATATTAATATTCAGATGAACTACTTTCCTGGCTACTTGACAGGAAAGTCTTGGGGTGACACAAGCGTTTTTTTTAATGACATAACCACGAATTTGGACTTAGTTTTGGGGATTGCAATACTGTAAAGACCTCATGGAAATTTCGATCGATTTGAGAGAGCGTGAAAACATTTCCGTGTCGTTTTACAGTGTCCATTACAATGCCAAGAAGAAGAGCTAACATAGGTCGAACAAGTCAGTCAAATGTGCGGAGATGATTCTATCATCTCGGCCGAAATACAAGATGAAGCTGTAAATCCGAAATTGCTTGCAGTGGTGCCTAAGAATATGATCTATGGACTTCGCGAAGTTTATAACAACATCTCGCCCTGTATGCTCGATAGTAACTATTCCAGGCGTTACCCGAAAGACCTGATTGCTTAAACCATCACAGGCAATGACGGATACCCATTGTATCGTCGCCGATCAGTTGCGGACAATAGGCGATCTGCAGTTGTGAAGGTCAAAGGGCAAGATGTAAATGTGGTCAATCGTTAGATTGTCCATGACTTTTAAAGCACAAATCAATGTGGAATACTAAAACTTCATCAACTCGATAAATTACATATGCAAATACGTAAAATAAAGCGATATGGCTGTTTTCGCTCAGAAGAATTCAAACGAGGTGTATCTCAGTATCAGACGTGTCGCTATGTCAGCAGCAACGAGGCGATTTGGCGCATCTTTTCCTTTGCGACATACGAAAGACAATCTACAGGTGTACACTTGGTAATCCTGGAAATCGGAATTTAGATTCCCCGTGCGTCTGGCCTTCACGATTACAAATCACGCGTGTTGAAAGTTTGCGGAATTAACTTGGAATTTCCGTATTTCGAATGGACAACTGTATGTCCCGTGTTCGCCAAGCCATCGGTCGGAAAGCCATCATTTTTGTTGATTTACGCGCCGGAAAACGAAACGAAAAACATTTTTAACCAGAAAGTTTTGTGTTGAATGTGAATTGAATAAATTAAATACATTGAATTTATTTCAATCACAAACGGCTTTCATTTAAACACCAAACGAAACTCAAACCGTACATGATTCGGCCATATTATAGATTTCATTGAATTAAATTTGGAAGGTTCATTAGGATTAATAAACGCTTATGAAGAATTATAATCAAATAAATTTTCGGTGGTACGAAGTTCACCGGGTCATCTAGTCTAACATAATTTTCTTCGCAGTTGCATTATCCAAACCACAGTAGTACTAACCTGTGCATTATTTATGAAATGTCTCTCGTATATTTCAGTACAAAATAATAATAATAATATAAATTTGAATTTCCCTAATGCTAATGTGAAAATTCTGCAATACAAACAATTGTTTTAATTTTTAAAATATCGTGAATGGTTTTGAAATACTATACAAAACTAAGAAATGACAAAAAAGAAATGCACGGCAGTGATATTAATGTATTAATGTTGCCATAAGTCATAATACCGCCAGCCTATTAAGCCGACATGAGACCTCAGAAAAATATCGGAAATAAGCGGACACGCGATAAAATAGGCGGGGTCAATTTTGTAGGGTTTGACCAATGAAAATCCAGCGTTGACGAAGCGTCAAGCGCAGATTCCACGTCTGCTCGCGCCGGAGACCAGACGCATACTAAACGCTCTATCGCAGAGCTAGCACAGAATAACTATCTTTACGCAGTTGTAATAAGGGTGTTTATAGCAAAGCATTTTAGCGCAACTCTGAGAGCGCTCTCACGTTTTAATTAATTGTAATTAATTTAGGGCCTAAATAAAAAATGTGGCTAAGTGCGGCCCTAGAGAATTAACCAGTCAATATACAATATGTGTACCTATGCACGCACACGTATGTAATATGTATGCGGGCATACACATATTGTAGCAAAAAAGAAAAACACGATAGATATTCCGATATACGATGATAATCGTTTCCTACGAAAGTATAAATATAATGAAATTATAATAAAACACTTTCACCGCTTACATTGTAGGAGTAATCGCGGATTTCGAAGTCAGTTTAAAGCTTTAATATCCAAGGCAATGTGCAACTTTTTTGAGTCCAAATTTTAAATTGGTTCCTTATCGAGGGATTCACTTAGAAACTTTTTAAAATTAATACTTATATTTTTCACAAAGTCATAAAATTAAAATTCTTGAGATATGGTCGTTCCCAGGAATCATGTCGCCTTCATTAATTCCTAATTAAATAGATATGTTAAGTCCGCTGGCGTCGAATTGCTAAGCCGCCTCCAAATGGTGTCTAGAGGTAATCATGCATCTCTGACGCGCGAAAATTCATCGAAAAAAAAATGCCTATTCTCAGGAAGATGTGATAGCACAACTGAAGCCCTATCAGGCCCTTTTTATGTCAATATTATTGCGACATGTTTTATTGTATATCCTGAATTAATAAATTGATACTGATATTGATATTTACACCTGCCGTGTGTCGTGTCATATTTACAACTAGAGTTGTCAACTACAACGGGCGAACCCGTCACCTAAGAAAGTTTTAACGAAATGTATCGTTCTGTCTCCCGTGAGGTGAGAGCAAAAGACTAAGGACAAAACAATCCACCGTCAAGCTCCGCCACCTGCCCGTCAGAGGCCAAAGCCTTACGGCGAGGCACTTGGAAAGTATCCAGCGGGCAGCCTCGCCCCCTGACTACCAGTTTTGGCAGGATATCTCCGTCTGGAATTAACCTTCAGCATACCTCCGTCCTCCCGACTGGTTACGGGTCCGAAGTCGCTTACGCGACCTCTACCTGTTGTATTACAGCGGTAATTCAGTTCGAATTTATCGCGGACCTGGGCGTTCTTTGCCCGTAGTGCCACATGGGATCGAGTGGCCCAATGTCATTTCAAGAGTGGCATGACAACAGGTGAACATCCACCCCCGCTGCTTATGAAACAGTGTATTTCCATAGTCTCCAGACCCCTTCAGCAATAAGTCAGAATGCACAACCGATTTGCATCGCCGACCGGTGCGCAAACCGTCCAGTAACGCCGGGATGCAATCCCGCCGGGAGAAACCGGTCCACCAGCTCTGACGCCTGAGACACGGGAGCCTTACCCGGGGTAGCCTTCCACTCAAGGAGGCTTCTAATAGGAGCTGAATCGTGAATTGAGCCGATCCGAGAACAAAATGGATCTTGTGGCCCAAGCTGCACGAAACCGTTCACCACCTGTAATATTGGCACCTGCCGTGACATCTTCAAGGAGGCTACTGGATAGGAGTTGACCCATGAGTTGAGCCGACTTAAGTTAACGAGCGGCATAAGCCAATCGATTGCGCACTCTGACTAACAGTCGGGGGAGTCTGGAAGCAGTACTGTTTCCTATAGAGCGGGGGTGGTCGCGGACCTTACGGCGACTGCTCTTGAAACGACCATCGACTACCCGATCCTGGGTGAACAGCCGGGCAAAGGACGCTGTGGTCCGCGATAGATTCGGTATACACCGTTTCACCGCTTCGTAAAAGAGAGGACCGCGCAAGCGACCTCGAACTAGTAACCAATCGAGAGACTGTAGTAATCTGGTCACAATTGGAAGTAAGGGCGTGAGTGTAAGCCCGCCGGGTAGCACTTCTGGCTATCTCGCGGTTAAGGCGTTGGCCTCTTACGGGTTTGTGGCGGAGCTAGACGGTGGACTGTTTTGTCCAGGTCTTCTGCGCTCACTCCAGAGAGATAGAACGACTAATCGTTAAAACTTCCTGAGGTGACGGGTTCGCCCGCTGTAGTCGACAACCCTAGTTGCCACGTTTCTCGGTCTAAGCGTACGATTATTTGTATAAGAGTTATGTATTTCATCCGCAATGAGACCCTTTTTAGCATCAGTCATAAAATGAGCACTGCTAGCCGGCCAGTTTTTAGATTAAGAACTGTAATCATAATCCATGTTTAATTTTAAAAAATGAAAGGTGATTTTATAAATTGATCGAACTGTCATTGTACAGAAATGCGGGTAAATGGCAATCTCAGACTTACTCAACTAAAAACTATGGCTTAAAACGCGTATACATTCGCCATATAATGTGTAATGGAAAAATGGTTGCAACCAAATTTTTATAGTATGTGCGTCTCACGGGCATTTTTTTCGTACTGGGCGCGAATCGAGGATTGTTATTCGGACATTCAAAAGGACATTCACTCTCACCATACCCGCGGTAACTCCCTCTTATGCGTGCCCCGAACAAGAGTGACAAAAGTACAGAAGAGCTACTTATACCTTAGCATTAAATTATACAATCTACTCCTTACCACTATCAAATAGCTACGTTACACTATCAGAGTAACATAGGGTACTTGAACTGTTCAAATAACATACAAGTACTAGTTAAAATGTCCAAATATCAATAAATTAAGATAAATTTATCCTGTTTAGTATCAACTGAAAGGTCTGATTGAGTACATTACGAAAGTATATATGCATATATTATATGGATAATTACAAAAAAACACAAATATTGTATCAAAAACCGTTTTATTACTTAAGCACAGAGGACAACCGACTGAGTGGGGCGACAGCGGCACGCAATTGTTTTGAGATACCTAACGCAGGGCGTACAGCCCTGCGACGTCACACTCTGAAAGCCTGCTCAATAGACCTGCCTTACGTGAACAAGGCCCGTAGACTGAACCACAGCATGCGCAATCGTCTTTAAGCACTGGATTTTTATAGAAAAAACACGAGTCAACGGGGACGGACCGAAGCATCCGTAAATTGCATTTAGTTTCAACGAAAAACCTTATTCTCTCGCAAACATGCTTTTTAGCGCGAACAAATTGTTTTTATTAATTTTAAATACAGTAGTTATCTTTGGTAATGGCAGTTGATGATGATGAACTTCAAAAAAAGGAGGAGGTTATCTTTTTTTTTATGTTTGTTACTTTAGATTTCTGTCGTGTATGAACCGGTTTAAAAATTTCTTGTTTTAATTGAAACGATATACTTGCATATTGGTCCCATTTTTATCAAAATCTTGTTCTGCTGATGATGTCCATGAGGAATTAAGGGAACTCCTCAAATATTATCATATTAAGTTGAAAATGTACATGTTTATTCAATTCCGATGACAATGTATTTATTTTTATGGTAAGCATGACTTTATTTACAGTTAAGAGTTTCAAGGCGATAGGTGAGGGCAGCAAACCCCGCCCACCGCCCGGGCAGTTATAACGACGAGGGTCGTCTTGTCTGCCCGGGATGTCGTGCTACGACAACCCTGCGCGTACCAGAAGGGTAAAACGCGCAAGGGGTGAAATAGGGTAAACCACCCCCCCCCCCCGTACCGCCCCGAGAACCCATTTATTCGAAAAATAAAAGGTATTTACAAAGAAAAAATAAAAATTTACAAAATATTACAAAATTTACCGAAAAAAAAAACAACAATAGCGTAAATTTAGGAGCCGGTAAGCGGGGTTTATTCTACACCCCGGGATTGCTCCCGACGAGAGAACTCATCAAAGGTCAACAGCACAGGCACGAAATTTTGTATACTCATTCAGTTATGGTAGCCCGTTATTAGTTTTACCATGATATGGCTGTTGCACCCAGGGTTGGCTCCCGACGAGGGGACTCCTTAACGGCCAACAGCACAGACACGAAATTTTGTATATGCATTCAATTAGGACAGCCCGTTATAAGTTTTATCAAGACAGGACTGCGGCATCAAGGGTTGGCTTCAAACGAGGGAACTCCTCAACGGTCGACAGCACAGGCACACAATTTTGTATCCGCATTCAATTATGATAGCCCGTTCTAAGTGTCACCATGGCATAGCTGCTGCACTTATAAATCATTTTTGGAGTCGGTTTTTTTTTTGTAAAAATTTTGTGTATTATTAATATATTTACATGTTCAACCCCTCAAATGAATGGCGATTAGCTCGGGTTTGCCTACGACAAAATGTATATAAATTTATATTAACATTTACATTACATAGAGCGGGGTTTACTATAGAGCTATAGCATTACTATAGAACGGATTACTATAGAGCGGCGCACATTTACATTTATATTTACATTTATATACATTTTGTATACATTTTGCCATAGGCAACCATTATTGGACGCCTCACATACGAGGGGTCAATATGTGACGTGAGCACTAAAACAAGTTACGTAAACTTTACGAATTGGTCCCTTATTCGGGGCATAGCGGATACTAAAATATTCTCAGCGTCATTACCTTTTGCTTAATGAAGGCGTTAACTGATATACCAGTTTTTCATTACATCATAGCTTGTGCATAATGCTTCGTGTTATTATGCTTTTGCAGTAAAGTATTTTTAATGAAGACTGATAAGGAAATATATGCTTTGAGATTAAGAACATCGAATTAGCGTTTGCCTTCGGGCAGTAATGCTATAAAAATAAATTAATTAAATATCGAATTGTCTGTTTCCAGAATATATTTTGATTATTGATCAATTTATTCAATTTACTGTAATAATTGAATGGGAGCTAATAGGCCCTAGCTGAGTTGGCCACGAAGACCTATTTGTTCGAGGTCGGTCATACTCACGGGTCAACACCCATCCGGCGGCCTCCATGCATGAAGCGCGAGCCCGGGTAGGACTCTGGCCTTAGGGCTAGTTTCCCTTAGAAGTCAATCTTCTGGAGCTCCTGGAAAGTCTGCGCACCGTGCAGCGTAAGCCAATCGATTGTGAATTCTGACTGACAGTCGGGGGAGTCTGGAAACAGTACTGTCTCCTATAGAGCGGGGGTAGTCGTTGACCTTACGGCGACTGCTCTTGAGACGACCATCGGCTACCCGATTCCGGGTGAACATCCGGGTAAAGGATGCCATGGTCCGCGATAGATTCGATTTACACCGTTTCACCGCTTCGTAAGGGGGAGGACCGCGCAAACGACCTCGAACTCGAAACCAGTCGAGAGTCCGGAAAAATCTGGCCGCAACTGGAAGTAAGGGCGCGAGTGTCAGCCCGCTGGGTAACATACCTGGCTATCTCGTGGATAATGTCATGGCCTCTTACGGGCATGTGGCGGAGCTAGATAGTGGACTGTTTTGTCCTAGGTCTTCTGCGCTCACCTCATGGGAGATCAATTTCGTTAAAACTTCATGAGGTGACGAGTTCGCCCGTTGTAGTTGACATGTATAGTTGTATTAATTGAATTACTTTTAATTGAATGTATAAACTTATAAAGTAATGACTAAATTGTTGTTTATACCAGGCAAATATATTTAAATTCCAGAATATTATATACCAAGTTTAATCAGAAAAATAATTTATCTCCAAGCACTGAGAAAAATATTGGATTCATTTTTCAATAAATTAATAGTTAAAAAAAAACGCTAAAAACACGCTTTTGCAAGTGCAAAAGCTGCCTTACGTATCGTAGGGCCTTGAAGTGCACATCAAAGGGCGCTAAGTGTATCGTAAGGCCGTCCCACAATCTCATGCTATTTTACGACACGCAATTCTCTAAACTTAATCGTGGTCAAAGTTCATTACAAGACCTTTCTAACAAGTCCAAACACGGCTATGATACGATATTCCCAAGGAATTTTGTTGAAACTCCATAACGCTATTAACTCCATACGCTCCGTCTCGTTTGCTATAGTCTAGAATAATGATTTATATATTAGAATAATAATGATAGTAATAGTAATGGAGTAGAGTAATAATAATATTATTAACAGTAGAATTATAATAATAGTCTATAGTAGAATAATAGTTATAATCTAGAATAATAGCCTAGAAAAATAATTAACGATTTGGAATCATCTGTAAGGTTAATTATGTTTTGGGAAATAAATAAATAAATATCTGGCAAATATCTGGCAAATGTATTAACATTTTCCGTACGGTTTATAAGACTAGTAAATGTATTTAAAAGAATACAAGACTGCCTTTACAATTAGTAAACCTGTATTTATATTATTTTTTACTTTTTTTTAAATATCTGTTTATGTATTTATCCATATAGATACATGCATGTTTTCGGAATGTACTTAATCACACCATTTGACACTAAATACGATATGTTTATTTATTTTTTTAACATTTAGGTATTTAGACATTTAGACAACTGTGTACTTGGATGTTGACACTCGGGATGACATAATGGCTCTAACAATATCAAATACTTCTAATTTGGTTATTTGGGAATTTATATTACTGGGAATTTGGGTCGGGTATATTGATATTTTTTCATCAGTTAAAAGTCACTTTAAGGAAACCTATAAAAAATCCTATCAGTCCTTTGTCCCTCGTATTTCATATAATGACTATTACTCGCTTGAATAGTTTATATGAATAGCTTTTTTGTAATTTTTTGTTTCTGCATTTTTTTGTTTTTTAAAATGTTTCTTTGGTACAAAATAATTAATATTGTTCATAATATCAACGTAAAATTTCATTTTCATTTGTTTTTTGTTGTTTTTCTTTTTCTATAATATTAAATTTGCTAAAAAATGTATATATAAATAAGATATAATAACGGAGATATGTACTGTACACATTATAGATAGATAGTGTTAACATATAATTAGTCATAGTTTTATGGTTATATTTTATATTTGTTATGTTTAAACGCTGTTAACCAAATAAAATAAAATGAAATGAAATAAAAAAAATAAAATAATTTGGTTAGAGCGTTTAGAAGTTATAGTGGAATAAAGAAAGCCTGAACACATGAACACATTATACTCCTTTTTTGCTGGGTGGTCGTGTAAAAATAGGAGTATACTGTAGTTTCAACATAATTCATGTGTCCGTCTATATCCATACGTATTCTATTACATGCTGCCATCTTCATCGCGAGATCGTTATATCTTGCAGCGCTCTATAAAACGAACTCTAAACAAGAGTAAATTCTCGAAAATTGGTCACACAGTATTAAGCTAAATTTTAAAAACTTCACAAAATCGAGATGTCGGTTTAATAACCCAAAATCAACAATGCCGACGAGTTGCCAAAACGAAACAGTTGAAGGTTTCTTGATCTATATATTTATATCATGCATAATTTATATAGTCCACCCTGTCCGTCCATTTACGGAGGCATCTTAAGTTACCGTCAGGCATAGGGTGGCTTTTAAAAAAACTCGTCGCGCCCTGAAAGCGTATTCGATTTCAGCGTAAATCAGGCGAAATTCAAATGACGCCTGAAAGCATTTCACGAGCGTTTAGTTTCCTGAGAGGTTCTTCAGCATTAAGGACCACCGAGTGCTAAGCCGATAACGTGGGCGATTCGTTAAAAAAATATATAATATACCCTTTTTAGAGAATATTTTTGCAGTTTATTGTTAGTATTATTTTATTTTTAGTTTATTTTGTTTTGTTTTATTCGCTGCTGTACTAGCAGCGGTGCTCTCATGCTAGCCATTATTATAACATGTTACAATAAAAAATACAATAATTTTGCGAATCAAGAATCTATATACATTAGAAAAATAATCTTGCAGGGCATAACTGGTGGAAGCCATAACTATCCGAAAAGTAGTATATAAGAAACTTTGGAACCTACTAGAAGGTTCCTACTTTTTTCGTCGTAAAATCATACTACAAAACAAATTAACCCTTTGAGTAGCGGCATAATTTCATGGCATACCGCGGCAATTTATTGGAATTTCTTGCAATATCGCCGCGCTCGACAAAAAGTACTATAACTATGGAACTGCTATAGCAATCATAAAAATAATAACTGTGCAATAATCGCATAGAAATTTTGTACATAGTATATTGAAATCTGATTTTGTAAAACAATTAGATAATTATAATTAAATATGAGAAAGTCGAAAAAGTGAAAAAAACTCGGCATTTCTAACTTGTACTTGTCTTACGGAAAAATACGGTATCATATTTAGAAATTGTAAATGCTATCGTGATTTCTATTAGATTTTCTATCAAATGTAATATTTTGTTTTGCTTATTTACATACAAAAATATTTAGATATTAGCTCATTAAAACCAATAAAAATTTTGATGATTTCTCGAAAAAAATAACCTAATTAATTTACAAATACGCCGAAAACTTCATATATTTCAGCGAAAAACAAAGTAATATGTATTTTGTCAACGAATTAGGCATAATTTTGCGTTTTTAGAGTTATTTAACGCAAAAAACTCAATTAGAAATGACGACATATTTTCATTTTTTTTTATTTTCAATGGCACCTAATTTATTAACTCAAAAATACAGGTAAAATTGGAATAAAATGCACATAACATCACTGAATTCAGTTGGTAAAGTGTTTTTGATTCAAATGTACTTACATATCTAATAATATTCCAACTGAAAACACAAAAAAACTTCACAACCCGATGTCAGGCGACGGCGGCACACCAGCGATGTTTGACAATTAAATTTTACCATAAATATTTATTAAAACCACGCCGGACAATATTCTAGCGGCCGTATATGTATCTATAGTAATAATGAGACATGTTCGTACGTACATTTTCTGCCGCTGTATGTTCTGCGAAAATGAGAACATGTCACGTACATGTTCTGCGAAAATGAGAACGTACCTTTTCTGCCGCTGGATCTGACACCCAGCATTTGAAGTCGATTAGTTGACGAAACCCTAGATGTGTTTTGTTGTTTAATCCCTCGAGTAGCGGCATTATTTCATAGCAGAACGCGGCAATTTATTGGGCGGTCTTACATTATATTTCTTACATTATACGCGGCATTACATTATATTGCAAGAAATTCCAACAAATTGATGCGGTCTGCCCTGAAATTATGCCGCTACTCGAAGGGTTAATATCCTTTAAGTTTTGTGGCAGCTTGTTATATAAATTTACGCTTATATAAATAGTCGTGAATGGATATAAAGTGTCTTGTGCCTTGTATCGGACGAATGTATTAGGGACTTTGGCAGTAATGAATTTCCTAATCTTTCATGATTACTTTTATTAAAATACAATATAATGAAAAAAAATCTTTACTATATATCCAATCATTTTGATAATCGGAGATGGATTATATTAATAAGATTTGTATTGACTATTTCTATTGCGAAATTACTATTGCTGTAATCTTATAATTGAAATATTTCTTATTTGACTATTTTATAACTGACTATTCGTTTTCATATTTTGACTATTTGTATTTTCATATATACCTACTTAGGTATTTTAGTACCTCAAATAGTTTTTTTGGAAGATCTTATATTTTAATTGTAAATTTATTAAAGAATTGTTTTTCTGTTTTAAAAAAATAGTCAATCTGTATAAAAAATTAGTATGTAATACCACACAAGGTATAACACATTATCTTGTAAATAGAGTTTGACTATCCCAAGAGTAGGGATTCCTACCAACTGGTTTATTTTTTAAAATAAAAAATATGCGATTGCGTTAAACATGTTTTCTTTTTCTTATAGAATTCACATATAAATTCATAAACAAAATACATAATTGTCGTGGAAATACATAATTCTATAAATAAAGGTTCGCACGAGTCTCGTTGATTTAAACACCTAATGTCTCTCACTGGCCGGCTACCTTCGCCTTTTTTAAATTTATTTATTTAAGAATTAATTACTATAAAACATTGATTTGCTTACAAAAATAACAGGAACCGAAAGACAAAACCTCAACCTTTTGCTTTTTTTATTCTGTCACCCAATTGGGACTAGCCCGTTCTAGGGTGGACAGGACTCTAATATCACAACTTCTTATCTCGCTAATTATTGCAAAATAATACTCATAGCGATCATCCCCCTCAGAAGCAAAATAAACAATAATACTGAAGTACCTGGATACAAAGGCAGAAAATGTACCCCAAGTAAGAATAATTACACTGTTTATTTGACTGGCGACGCTTTGAAAGTGTAACCCAGCCGGTGAAAACAAAAGCAGTTTTTCACCACGTGAATGACAAATGATTGTCATCTACCTGTGTGGCAGATCCCTTAGCATTTCCTATTAGCTCAAAAGGGGAAGTCACCGTGGAAAACATTCGAGTCATATAACGGCTCAGGGGCTACCATGTAAATCGGTCGAGTTCTGTGTGGAGCTTCCTCACGAAAATCGTACCAATTTTTCAAAACATATTTTATTGCTTATAAATTATATAGCGTATTTGTTTAACCCCGTACTACAATTTTTCAGCTAGAGTTTTACTACAAAACCCGATGCGTGTAAATGGCACTCATAGTTAAAATATTCATTCATCTTCATTCATTCGTCTTCTCTTCATCTTCATTCATTCATCTTCATTCATTCATCATTATCAACATTCATTCATCTTCTCTTATCTATACTAATATTATAAAGAGGTAAAGTTTGTGACATTGTAGGAAGTAATCTCTGGATCTACTAAACCGATTTTGAAAATTCTTTTACCAATAGAAAGCCACGTTATTTGTCAGTGTCATAGGCATATATTAATCTGAATTTTTCGTGGTAGTAGGATTTGCAAAGTAACCGGAGAATAAGCGGTCGAACGAAAACGTTTCTAACTAACGCTGCCTTAACGATGAGAGATGTATGATTAAGTTCTAGAGAGAAGTTGTAGAGCTTGATAATGCCTACAAAAAAGTCAGCGACAGCATATATCTAACTTTTATATTTAAGTCGCAAAAAATATATAATTTATCGTCTCAAGTGTTAAAAACAAAAGACTTTTCCCTTTTATTGCATATAATTTCCCTTTTACTGCATAAATAGTTAAAGAGATAATACGCTTACAAATAAGACACAAGAAAACACTCACAAATAACAGTATTATAGTCAAATTGGCATGCAAATACATACATACATATGCAGTAAAAATATAACACTTCTTTTGGCAGTCAGGAAATAAATCATAGCACTCAGTACTAACCGAACCACACTCATAATTTCATCACAGGTAAAATGTTTTACCGCCCAACGAAGTGGGTACGGGTCAGCTAGTGTTCAATATGGCGGATTTTGTGATTTAAAATTATGGCAGCGCATTATATATAGGGCTCTAAACACGCTTATAGGGTATCCTATCCCGAAATCAAATTATATAATAATATCATAACACACTTATTTTTTAAGTCATATCTAATTATTTTAATATTATTTTCATAAATATATAACAATTTAATTTGGTATACAGCTTCCAATACGAAATAATTACGCACTTTAAAATGTTCAGATTGAATAGTAGTTGGTATTCTATCCTTCCGTATTATTTCTGTGAATATAGATGGCACTAATAATTGAGTGTAATTTTGGTTATCGTTGATTAACTTATTTGGTTTTTCAATCAATCAAATCGTTATAAGAAAACATGCATTGTCAATTCTATTTTAGATGGCCAAATAAATACCTATTAGTTTCGCCGGACAATGCTATCAGCGCCACCGGCATGTCGCAAAAGAGTTTCCAAAATTGTACTAAGACGTTGAGAAATCTAATGCTATTATATATACAAGGTGAGTTTTTAATTAGTGACATCCTTGTAATGGGTGAATTAGTACGACGAACTAAGCAACTTTTGATACGAATTTTTGGAAAAGACTTTTTGAGAAAGAATAGCTGAAAAAGATTTCGCTGTCACCGCGTCAGTTTGATCAGTTTTTCCTGACACTTGTTTTATTCTCCCTTTATTTAAGAATAGACTATTACCTTTTCTTTCAAAATCTATTCATGCTTCGATTCGATTGGAAATAAGCCACAAGACGACATTAGTATCTAATTGTCACACAAAAAATCTACATTGATTGCATTTCCCTATAACAATTTATTTGTGCTGATACTTCTGTTTAACATCTAGTGCAAGGCATATTGTTTATAGGATCAAATCAAAGGCATTGACTATCGAAAACCTAAACCGTAACCCTTCGAGTAGCGGCACAATTTTATGGCAGACCGCGACAATTAAATGAAATTTCTTGCAATATCGCCGCGCTCTAACTATGGAACTACTATAGCAATCATAAAAAAAATAACTGTGCAATGATCGCATTGAAATTTCGTATATAGAATATTGTAATTTAATTTTGTAAAACAATTAAATAATTATGAATAAATATGAGAAATTCCAAAAAGTGAAAAAAACTCGGCATTTATAACTTCTACTTGTCTTACGGAAAAATACGGAACTCTATTTAGAAATTGTAAATACTATCGTGATCTTTATTAGATTAGAGAATCTAATAAAGATCACGATTGTATTCACAATTTCCTAATAGGGTTCCGTATTTTTCCGTAAGACAAGTACAAGTTAGATCAAAGGTAATAGGTAATATTTCGAGATCAAAGGCAATATTTCGTTTTGCTTATTTATGTACAAAAATATTTAGAAAACCAATAAATATTTTGATGATTTCTCGAAAAAAAATGATGATGTTTGACAATGGAATTTTGCCAGAAATATCCGCAAAATGACGAGCGAAATAATTCTAGCGGCCGTTTATGTATCTATGGTAATAATGAGATATTTGATATGGATTTTAGGATGAGTTCGAATTAGAAAACAATATTACTGTGCGCTCCGGGAGCAAGCCGCCAATATTGGTCGTTACGTAGTCAACGGTGTTCTGATGTGCAACCAAATTTAGTCGTTACGTAGCCGGAGGGTTAATCTAATGTCGAGCATATTCTTCCCCCGCTCAACTACATAAAAAAAGCAGCTCTCGCTATCGAAGATGTCCTGAGTTTATGAAAATAGGCGTGCATCATTCCCTTACCGAGATTTCTGCTCTCTTATCTCAAATCGTGAAACGGAAGCCCGCCGTTTATACTAATTAAAACTACAATATAAGTTTTCTTAATCACTGTTAGTGCTTTAGTACAAAAAAGCTATTTTTCTTTCTTTCTTTCTTTCAAAGTCTGCTTATACATAGTTTATATCAGTACTTTAACCTTAGCATACCACATTTTTCCACTAAAGGAGTGATTCGATGCAGCTGATCAATATCTGCTTATATTCTGGGAGAACCCCACCACCATTGTGCTAGTATAGACTGAAACCCCTTTTCTCATTGAGATTGTGTATTATGCGGTCAACAGCCAAGCTAAGACTCAGTCTGAAGGCTAGATATCTCAATAACGCATCGTTCGATTTCAAAAATAATTTCATCCGTGTGTTTTATTCATCAATGGTTAGGGCTAATTAGATTTAAAGTTCAGTATCAAGGATGAAAAAATAAGAAGCCAAACAGACGAGGAATAGCTGTGAAGTCACATTTGTACTAAATTCTAGTTTACTAATCATACGGTAAGAAGGCAACAGTTTTCGAAGTACAACGCATTTAATCGGAACCAAGTAGGCTGTTAGTTCATCTTCGGCTCTTATGGCAGCTCCTCGCCTCCAGCGTGAATTAAAATATCATTACGATACATTTGTGAAGTGATCCTAACGGGATGGGGTACAGTGAACGTTGAAGGGGTGAGAGGATAACAGAGACGACCGTCAGAGTGAACGGGATGGCGCGACGACGACCTAATTAGTACGCAGAAGGGAGGAAAACTTTTTCCATTTTTTAAGCTTTCGAAACACATACAGTGTTTTTGCTTAATTAAACTTTTATAGCCGCCGAAAGGAGAGGGAAAAGGTCGAATGCACACGGACGACTACTTTACCGCGTGATTTTAAACCAATTTCAAAGGAGAATGGTGGGTGACTGTTGATACAATTTTGGGTTTTTTTAGGCAAAACTGCTCTTTATCCACTTGAGTCATTGGCGAATAAAACGATCTAAAAGCGTTGAACTCAATGTTACAGGAGAGGCAAAAAACAAAATAGCATATTTCCATTTGTTTATTTGCATATTTTGTTTTTTAGTTGATACCTTTGGGTGATTTATAAGATCTAGCATTCGTGGGTAACTTTACATTGCGAGAATGACACATAATAGAAAAAAAAAATATTTAGATCGTTTTGGTTGAAACCAAAATATTTATATCGTTTTGATCGCAGCTCGTCTACAGTAATCGTTCGTTCGAAATATTTAGATCGTTTTGATCGCAGATCGTCTACAGTAACTTCACTGTGACGCTGCATTATTTTCTTAAAATTGTATCGTCACAATGTTAACAGAGGGGTTAACACGCGCACATGTAAACTTTACTCACAAATGCAATACAAATTCAATTTATTATTAAATCTATAAAAGATATATTTATTTTATCTTTATTAATTATAACTATTGCAAATTTTAAATGAATAAATCAATTTGTATTTGAATTGTATACCACTTCATTACGACTAAATTTAGGTAAATATATACGTATAATACCGTGTGTGAACCAGATTTTTAGTATATTGAACAGTTAATTTCAACTCTTACATAGACGATAAGATAAGACGAATTTGTGACTGTGATTGAATAACTCATTCGTCATCAAAAGTTCAAAGTTCTTTATTATAAATAGGATAGAAAACGAATTTACCGCGTGAAATTTGTAGGACCCGACGTTTCGGTGACGTTGCAGCCGCCGTTGTCTAGGGTAGACTGTCTACCCTAGACAACGGCGGCTGCAACGTCACCGAAACGTCGGGTCCTACAAATTTCACGCGGTAAATTCGTTTTCTATCCTATTTATAATGTCAAACAACCGCGATAGTCTTCGATTTTAAGTTCTTTATTGTTTTATGGTATGTCGATTTACATAATAACTGCCCGAAAAGTATACAATATTTTATGCTAAGTACAACTATACCACTTGTTAGAAAATAACGAAAAACCTTGTATAGACAAGTAGATACATTACGTTGTATTTTGTAGACTCGGTTTACTCAGTCTACCCTCGACAACGGCGGTTGCAACATCGCCTAAACGTTGCGTGCTACAAACTTTGCGCAGTTAATTCGTGTTATCCTGTTTATAATGTCGGAGTTCGTAACCGCAATAACAGCGTTTAGCATTTTATAGAAAAACATACAATTTTATATTTTTATTACTATTCAAAAAATATACTTCCTAAAATACAAATAAAAATAATCAATAAAAATAATCAGGATAATCGTCCACATTCCTATCTACTATTATTCTTTAACAATGATGAAATCGAGCTTTCATTGAAAATACGCTGTGCACTTAGAAATGACGTTGGAATCGTGCAAATATGAAAGCACCAAGCTCGTGTCAGGTCGAGCACTTGACATGAAGTAATTATAGAACGAACAGTCGGCGTAATTAACTTGGAATAGCCTGTTAAGCGCTGGTTAATACCAGGTGTTAAAATAACTAGGTTAGACAGCGCGCTTGTAAAATTTACACATAAAGAAGTCTTTACCATTATAGGGAATGGCGATTGTTTATTATAGGCTGCACATGGTTTTGATATGAGGTGGATACAATATCTGTGTGGAGACGATTTTACTAAGAGTCGTTTTAACATGTAATATTAAACTAATGCTTCATAGAGACATACTGCATAACAAAGATTTTCTAGAAGTAGGGATTTATTTATTTTTATTTTATTATTATTAAGGAAATAAACAGCTTTTACAAAATATTGGGTACAAAATTATTAAGTTTCAAAGATAATTCTAATAATATTTTTCCACTTAAACATTAATAATTTAAACACTTAACAGCTTTCTATGAAGAATACACTCACATAAAAGGAGGTGGAAATTGGGAAGGGGGGAGTCATATAAGTAAATATAATTTTATGTGAATACAGGTTCCATAATGTATACATATTATTGTCATACACATTATTAAAATATATTCTTGATATATTCTTGAATACATATTATTAATATTATATTATATAGTGCTATTACAATGATACGTCAAAACCGTCATTAATTATTGCTTTTTTAAGAGCGATAGATGACGAATTGAATACGTCAATATCACCAAGCTGCGTATTAAAAAATTTACATACTCTATAAATAAAACAGTTTTGTGCATAATTAGTGCCAACCTGCGGTAGGTGGAACAACTCCGTTTGGCGAGTAAGTCGCGATGGTACACAAAAAGATACCATTCCAAGAAGATCCGAACAACCAATGTAACCTGTCAACAATTTATGGAAAAACACCACATCTGCACATTTTCTTCTTGATTGTAGTGATTGAAGACTAAGAAAGCCAGCTGCTTCGCTGTAATTGGGAAAGGACAAAAAGAAACGATAATTCAAATGTTTCAAGAACAAATTTTGAATACGTTCAATTCTTTTTACGTGAACATTATAGCTAGGAGACCATATTTGAGACGCATATTCGAGGTGACTGCGGACGAATGCGTTGTATAAGAGTAAGAGAAAATGTTTAACTGAGAACTGCTTTTTTAGTGATGTTATCTATGTGATAGTTAAATAATAACCTATTATCTAAAAAAACACCTAGATCCCGGATTGCATTCTTCTTGGTTATCGAGAAACCGTTTACAGTATAATTAAATGGTAAAATATTGTTTTTCCGCGGAAAACTAACGGTAGCACATTTCGCAGCATTCAGAAATAAGCGATTCGAGGCGCAATAAAGGGATAGTCTATCTAGATCATCCTGGACCAATTGATCATATACACGACCCTGTGGCATAGTGGCTAGGTCGCCAAATCTTACGTTGTAAGTTTTCGAGTTCGATTACCGACTGGGTAACATTTTTTTATTGAGATACAATGAACTCTTTAAATTTTCATAAGGCAGTAATTTCAAGCAAAATTTTCGATGCCCTCGAAATTTCGTTTGTAGAAGGTGTGTGCAAGCATACTAATATGTAACGACCGCAGTGGAGGGAGAAATAGAGCCGATAATTGAATAAATACGGATAATTTGAAAAACGGCGATCGGCGTCCGTGGCCACCCAGGGGCTAAGGACCATGAGACATATGTGTCCCATAACTTCAAAAATCATTTTATAAATTATCGAACACTAATCATTTATAAATAATTTTTTTCCCATTTTATTGAGACATCAGAATCTTAATATTGGCAAAACAATAAAACTATTGTTTTAAAATATGCCGTATGTTTTTTTTTTGGTACGTACTGACTCTTATTAAGTGAATTAAATCATATAGACTACAGGAATTAAATCATATAGACATATTTGTACCATCAATTTATACAAAATGTATTAAACCAATTTTTACAAAACATAATATACATAACTTAACTTACGTCGCGTTGGAACAGTTTTAAACGATTCCAAACAAAGAAGGAGGTTATCAAATCGGTTGTATTTTTTTAAATGTTTGTTATTACCTCAGAACTCCGTCATTTATGAACCTATTTGAAAAATATGTTATTTTTATTTGAAAGGTTATACTTCCACATTGGTCCCATTTATATCGAAATCCTGTTCTGATGATGGGATCCATGAGTAATAGAGGTAACTCCTCGAGTATTATCATATAAAATTAAAAATTTGGCAATGCATGTTTTTAAAAGATAGCAATGCATTTTTTGTGGTAAGCATGATTTGCTTCTACACCCAGGGTTGGCTCCCGACGAGGGGACTCCTCAACTGTCAACAGCACTGAAACGAAATTTTGTATACGCATTCAATTATGATAGCCCGCTCTAAGTTTTACCAAGACAGGACTGCGGCACCCAGGTTTGGCTTCCAATGAGGGAACTCGTCAATGGTCAACAGCATAGACACGAATTTTGTATTCGCATTCAATTATGATAGCCCGTTCGAAGTTTCACCATGAGATTGCTGCTGCCCTTATTATTATTTTTGAAATGGTGTTTTTTGTTTGGTAAAACTGTGTCTATTAGGTATATGTGTAAGTACCTACTTAGCAACGATGCAAAGAATAATAAATGACAATGTATTATAAATTTCCATACTCTACTCTATTGTCTTCAAAGGGTAAACGGAATTGCATTTTCAATTTTTTAAATCGAATGCAATAAGATCTAATTTGCTGTTTATCTTATATAAATATCCGCAATATATATTTTTTTATTTTTTTATTTAGGTAAGTAACAGCATGAACTTATAATTAGATACACAATTCTTAAAAAAACATGTTCTTATGCCGATTATAACTTACGCCGTTCGAAATTATTTGAAAAATATTTTACAAACTAAATTATGAAACAAAAAATACAATACATCCGTAAATATTTATTAGTTGAGAGAAAACGGATTTATACAACGCGGAAATAAACGGCAGTCCTCCCGATGCATTTGTAGATGGCCAATGTAACTTTGCCGAAAATGTAACTTTGCCGGAAGAACTCATCGTCCAAGTCCACGCGGCGAGGACTCATCCCCACCAACCAAAAAATGTCAAATGACCGCAAAAGTTATAGAGTTAACCGCAAACACATAAATCATACTTATACAACATACATTCAAAATAAGTAAATGGGAATACATATAAGTAATATTATATTTATACGTACATACAAATCAATAATTACTGGCAGTTGTCGCTGCTGCTTCAAGGGCGGTTCGTACTGCCGATTTAAAGCTAATTTTGTTTCTACTATAAATGTCAAGCCCTGTGAATTTATCATTATACGTACGTGGTAATCGGTTAAGGATTGAATTGCGCGTGTAGTTAGAATGTCGTCTCGGGGACTCGAATAACTGTATAGATCGGGTTTTACGTTGCGGCACCTTTAGAGCGATGCTCGAAACTATGTATGAGCTATCCAGCGTCCCATTGACGTTGTCATGTAGCGCAGTCATATCCGCAGCAGTTCGCCGATCCTCAAGCGACAGCATATTAACATGCTGTAGTCTATCAAGGTAAAAGTCAAAAATGCGAGATGTTCGCGTCGGGCTATGCACCGGACGAAACATGTATAATATTTGATTTTAGATACACGATGTATAATATAAAATCGAAGACTATCGCGGGTGTTTGACATTATAAATAGGATAGAAAACGAATTTACCGCGTGAAATTTGTAGCACCCGACGTTTCGGTGACGTTGCAGCCGCCGTTGTCCAGGGTAGAATGAAGAGCTGTCAATCCGTTGTTTTGCGGGTAGCCCGCATACCGCTTCCGCCACTGCGTAGGTTATAACGGTGGTAGGGGGCCGGGCTTAGAGCGCAGGAATTTTGAAAATCCGTCTTGCACACAACACTCACTGTATCCTGTTTTACGTCTTTGCGTTCGGCGTTCGGCGGCGGGAACATTTTGAGAAGAGGGTTCCACGTAGAAGAGAGTTTGTAACCGTCGTCTCTGTTAAAGTTCGGGGTTCTTCTTATTTCAATGGCTTCCCGGATAATGCGAGGAAAGTAGAATTGTTCTTCGGATAGCACAATGGGATGTTGAAACTGCATCCAGTGGTTACTTCCGCTATCCAATATATGTTCGCAGATCGCCGATTTTTCTCACTGAACGTTTTTAACAGCTTTGATGTGTTCTGACAGTAGCGTAGCTATGGGCCGTTTCGTTTGTCCAACGTAGGCTAGACCGCAACTGCATTCGACTTTATAAACACCCGGGGTTTGCAGTGGTATTACATCCTTTACAGTCCTCAAAAATCGAGCGATATTTTGGGTCGGTTTGAAGATCGTTTTTATATCGAATCTGTTTAGCATCTTACTTATTCGATCTGTCACGCCCTTGACGTATGGTAAGAATGCTCTTGAGCTTTTCAAAATTCCCGCGCTCCAAGTCCGGCCCCCCACCACCGTTATAACCTACGCAGTGGCGAAAGCGGTATGCGGCCTACCCGCAAAACAACGGATTGACAGCTCTTCAGTCTACCCTGGACAACGGCGGCTGCAACGTCACCGAAACGTCGGGTGCTACAAATTTCACGCGGTAAATTCGTTTTCTATCCTATTTATAACGATGTATAATATTTTAGATGTACGATATTTACATGTATAATATTTGATTTTAGATGCACGATGTGATTTCATGCCCTATGAGTAAATTATTTACGTTTATTTGCACTACTCGTAAATATACATAATTAGGTTATTATTTAGATATAAATAAATTATTATATTCTTTATTCTACTCTTGTAGATTCCGTACGATGGTACCTACACGAAGTAGGTCAATTTTCGCGTTTTGGTCGTTTTCACAATTAGGTATTTTAATTAGCACAAACGGCAACGTTTCCATTATTTGCCCTTGCTTAACGGTTGCTGGTTATAAACTCCCACCCTCCTCTAATATGGAGTCCCTCAAGTTAACGTTAATTTCCATTCAGTATTCCAATCACATAGAGCACGTCCACCGTTCTAATTCCTTAAGATTTTAATTTAAACAAAATTTCTCTCTCATCCTCAGAGGCCACTGCCAAGAGGATTAGTGATGCCAAATTTCGCTTTTTATTAACTCGATACGTAAAAATATACATGGTTTCACAAAAAAACGCAAACTGCAGAAAGGGAAGCTAATGTTTCTCGCGCAGTTGCTGCTACTATGGCCCACTATCTCGGCCTTGGGGCCGGCTCAACTCACGGTTCAGGGCAGTCAGAGGTACAAAGATGTCGAATTACGCTTTTTATAAACTCGTTACGTATTTTTTTCTTAATAAATCGCTAACTGCAGAAGGGGAAGACAATGGTTCTCGTGCAGTTGCTACCAATATGGCCTACTATTATGGGGTCGGCTCAACTCACGATTCAGCTCTTATCCAGTAGCCTCATCGAACGAGGGTCTACCCCGAGAAGGACTCTGTGTTCGGACGAATTTCTCAGATCCAGACGAATTTCTCAAGTAGCGTTTATCCCAGTCTATCATGCTAGTGTATTAGTTTCCTCTGGCGGATGACATTTGGGCGCTACTGGGAGGATCGCGTATACCGTGCGGCGACAGCCAATCAACTGTGCACACCGGCGAATGATTGAATGATTTGTGAAACGACATACCCTAAGCAAAGGGGGTGGGGGTTGACCTGATGACCATCAATATCGGTATATCTTCCTGAGGTGACGGGTTCGCCTGTTGTAGTCGACACCTCTTCGTGATGTTGTCAGCGGTAATTAAGTTTGAATTTATCGCGGACCATGGCGTCCTTTGCCTGGCTCTAAACTTGGGATCGAGTGGCCAATTGGCAATTTCAAGCGTGGTTGACGACAGGTCAAAATCCACCCTCGCTGCTTAGGAAATAGTATATTTCCATAGTCTCTCGACTCCTTCAGTAATTAGTCGCCGGCTGTCACCGCATGGTGCGGAAACCGCCCAGTAGCACCGGAGAAACCGATCTACCAGCAGTGACGCCTGAGATACGAGAATCCTTCCCAGGGGAGGCTACTGAATAGGAGCTAAATCGTGAGTTAGACCAATCTAAAGACACAGTGGATCTTATGGCTTAAGATGTACGAAACCGTTCGCTACCTGACATTTACTCTGAGGTAGAAACCGCGCAATCGGCTCGTAATCAGTCTGGATGATGGAGCAATCCAGTCATAAATGGTAGCGAGGGCGCAAAGATACCCGCTGAGTTAACTACCCGGTTGCCACGCGTTGAGGCGTTGGTCTCTCGCGGCCTAGTTGGCAGCGCTAGTTGGTGGACTGATTTGTCCCTAAGTTTCTACGCTTATCCCAGGTTGAAAGAACGATTATGTGTATATATACCCGTTGTAGTTGACAGCAACCCACTGCAGAAAGGGATGGGCAGTAACTTTTGTGCTGTGCTCTTCTTTCCATATTATACAAGATAACTTGTAACGAATGGCCCCTTGTGGGTCAGACAGTGAGTAACAGAACCTATCTGCTTCCGTGCAGAATCAGAGAGAAGCCAGCTTTTGCAGTTTGTAGTCTAGTCTTCGGCCAAGAATTAAGATTCATAATCATAATCATAAGTTTTTTATTCAAAATAGTACGAAATCGTAACTTTTTGACGTCAATAATGCATAGGTACAAACATACATAAATGATAAAAAACTAAGATATTGTGACATTATAACAAATTATTGTGATATATAACGTGATATTAATAATCGAGGTAACCATTTTATTTCCAAGGGTCTTTGTCGTCTAGATCATCATTTATTTTATAGTAGCCCTTTGAGTACAGCTTCTTCTTAATAAATGACTTAAATTGTATCACAGATAAATTTTGCATTTTTACTGGGACTTTATTGTAGAAGCGTATACATTGCCCTTTGAATGATTTTGTGGTTTTGGAGAGTCGACTTTTATGGTCAGCAAGTTTATTTTTATTTCTAGTATTGACACCATGCCTATCAGAGTTTTTTAAAAACAGTTCTTTATTTGTATGCACATACATTAAGTTTTCATAGATGTAATGAGATGCAAGTGTCAAAATATTGATTTCTTTAAATTTTCCGCGTAACGACTGTCTAGCACCCAATTTATAAATAGCGCGGATGGCTCGTTTCCGTAGTATAAATATTTTATCAGCGTCAGCAGCATGACCCCACAGCAAGATGCCATACGACATCAAGATGTGAAAATAGCTGAAGTAAACCAGCCTCGCGGTGTCTATATCTGTTAAATTACGAATTTTTTTTACAGCATATGCCGCAGAACTTAGCCTGTCGGCCAATTTCTTAATGTGTGGGCCCCATTGTAGCTTTTGATCTAAAGTGATACCAAGGAATACAGTGGAATCGACCAGTTCTAGGCGCTCATTTTTTATTATAATATTTGGCCCTATTTGCTTTACGTTTGGAAGTGAGAATTTTATACATTTTGTTTTCTTTTCATTTAGTAGCAGATTGTTTGCTGTGAACCATTCCACAACATTCGAGATAGAATCATTCACATCGTCATAATTATTTTGTTGTCTACCTACTTTGAATAGCAAAGAGGTATCATCTGCGAATAAAACTATCTCACAATTTGGTTTTACTGTGTAAGGTAAATCATTTATATAAATAAGAAAAAGGAACGGTCCAAGTATTGAACCTTGCGGTACTCCCATGTATACTAACGAGCCGGATGATCTCTCTCCGCCAACATCAACCTTCTGAACCCTATCATTTAAAAAGTTTTTAAGAAGGGCTAATGAGCTACCTGTAATGCCGTAGTGTTCAAGTTTCCTAACCAATGTGTCGTGCTGTACGCAGTCAAAGGCCTTGGAAAGGTCACAAAATATGCCTACTACATCTCGTGACTCCTCCCAGGCATTAAAAATTTCATGAATAAGCTCAACACCTGCATCGGTTGTTGAACGACCCCGTGTGAAACCAAATTGTTTCTTGTGCATTAATTTATATGTGTGGAAATGAATGAGTAGCTGGTTTAACATATTTTTTTCAAACAGCTTACTAAGAGTCGGCAGTATCGATACAGGTCTGAAGTTAGTAGGGTCGGTTTTACTACCGCTTTTAAATAATGGTACTATTTTACTGTGTTTCATAAGATTAGGAAATACGCCAGTCTCAATACATTTGTTAAAAAGAGCTGATAAATAGGGGGCCATTGAATATATTACAGAACTAATAATTTTAACAGAGAGTCCATCCAGGTCGAGTGTCTTTTTCAAATGTAAATTTTTGAATGTTTCAATAATTTCTATGGGATAGATCGACTTATGAAAGAAAAAGCAGAAGACAGGTGGGTCCTTAACGCGGTCACATCCCTGGCCGCCAGATCGAAGATTCTAAGCCACTAGTCCTGAGATTGTTTGCTGTGCATAAAAGCCGGATTTGGATTTAAATGTATTGGCCGATTCCAAACTTTTTCAATTGCGAAAAATCGTCGCTTAGAGACAGGCAAGAAGAAAAAAATAACTGCAGATCTAATGTTCTCTCACTCCTACCGAGAAGTGAGTGAGACTAAACTGACTCAAAAACCTACCTAAACGCAAGGTAGTTGTAGAACCACCCCTCACGGAACCGCACGATGTTGCCAATCCTTAGTTTTAACGTACGCTCTAAAACGCTCCATAAGTTCGAATCGTTTAGTGTATACTGTTTACATGTGACGAGAACCGTTTACGTTTTCATCAGTACTCACATTTAAGAAGATCCATGTTCAAGAAGTACGGTTATATGCTTTGGGTAAAAATAAATCACAACCAACCAAACACAAGACATTAGTCACTACGTTACATTTCCTCGAATGCTAACATCATTTGGCCAAAGAAATGTTATTCATCTTGGGACTAAGATAAATAGCATTCTACCTGAAGGCATAGAGATCAGCCCGAGTACGTCAATATATAAGATGAAACTGGTTTTGTGGATGCTTCGGTCTGGAAGGTCCCGATTCTACCAAGCACTATTCACTATATAGCTCTATATGACGACCTATTTGTGAGCATTATGAAGTATTTTTGCTGAGACGTTTTATTTAATATTATTTTTTTTGCAAACTTTAGAACTTTTATTTATATTTGATCTTATTATTGTATTAATTATTATTATGCATAGGTTAGGTGTATTAATTTATCTATAAATTTTAATATTTATATTTTTCGTCACTTCCGTTAAATATTTATATATTCTTTTGTTTTACTTATAATGGACATTGAAAAGTTTAATAAAACATTTTTTTCTGATTCAGCCTATTTATATTATTTTTAAATTTCTTTTTGTAAAACAGTTTTATCTTTTTAAAATGTATGATATTTGGCCGTCTTTTACCATGTTCAAAATGTTGCCCTGCAAAAACCTATCACTTAGTTGGGCGGCATGGAACCGATGATCACATAGAAGCATGACATGACTTGTTGTTGGCTTATAAATTTATGTCCTTGTTAAATTCTCTTTCTTTTCTAATTTCATTCCTTCTTTTATCCACGAGATGTATTTGCCCCTAGGTTTCTTTCACGCACCTAGATTTACATGCATTAAGCTAGAAAGAGAACACTTTCCGATTGCAAAGTTTACGAACGTTGCCAGCCGTAAAATATTGATCGGATGACCAAAATGCAGAGGAAGATGAACTTATGAACGTTTTAGACATTAAAAATGACAAAAGGCAATGTTAATAATTTCCGAACGCAGCATTTAAAACAGAATATATTTATCTCTTTCGAACACACATGTTTGTCATAATGTTAGAAGGAGAACAGGAAGAAATTAGTTTGCTAATTAACGGGTAATTGAGATAAATTGTTATTGACTATCGTCATTGTGATAGTCCGCTTTTAATATCATGTTCTTTCGATTGTCTTGTTCTTTCGATTGCGATTCGTATAAGTATAATCGAGTTTTGCTCTTCAAAAAAAACACCCACCCTGTTTTTTATATAGGATATATGCTTATCACGCATCCACCGAATCGATAATATGAAATTATCAACTAATCCGTTTTCAGTACAATCATGAAAATAGCGCTGAAAAATTCCTCCATTTTGTCTCACGGGGAACGCTCATAAAATTATTGTGCATACTTTACTGCTCTTATTTAACGACGGCCCTCAGTATATTTTCAAGCCACTCCGAAAAATCTGCATAGCTATATATATTTATAACAGGCCAAGTAACTGCAGTACAGTTGCCAACAAATTTCAAACTCTATTTTCATTTATGATGTAAAGCCGGCAACGCCTATCTGTGTATGTGAAGTAAAGTAACATGTTTAGACATGTCATAGAGATCCGAAAACAGACAGTTTTAAGATGCAATGCTAGGGTATTCCAGTCACTATAGTTTAACACTATAATGAATACAAGATCTGGATAGCGTTAGAAATATGATAATGTGATAAAATAGATACAGATAAAATAAAATATTCATTTTTTTATTATTATTTATAAGTAGCAGATATTTGCAGGAGCTTAGTCAGTAAGTGATTGTTATACAAACACATTTTACTTCGTTTAAAAAAAATATGATTTGTGACGTCACTGGCCCGATGAATTAATCTGAATTCCATGTCGATGGTCCTTACTCTAGAATCCGCATAACTTAACTACTGATGCTGAAATTAATTGTATGATATTATAAAACAAAACATTATATTATTATATGATACGTTTACGCGGTGACAGGCGGGGGAAAAAATCCCGCCCACGACCCGGGCAGTTCTAACGACATGGGTCGTTTTATCTGCCCGGGATGTCGTGCAACGACAACCTCACGCGTACCGGAAGGGTAGCGCGTGAGGGGTGAACAAACGGAGACATGGAGGAAGATTCTCCGGGTTTCTACCCCCTCCGGCAACCCCGTGAACCGTTTATTTACCATCAGAAACTATTTACATATTGCTTACAAACTAAAAAAAAATTATAAAACAAATGTAAGAAGCTTATCTGGTCATGGAAGACCAGGGGCATTTCTAAGCCATTTAATTCTCCTCTTCTTCTTTTATCAACCCGTCGGGCGCCAACACGGCCTATAGGCACTTTGCGTCGCTTGAGAGATCCGCGCGTAACCGTTTCGCCCGGCCCCCATATACATATATATCATACTAGCTGACCCGTGCCCACTTCGTTGGGCGGTAAAACTTTTTACCTGTGATGAAATTATGAGTGTGGTTCGGTTAGTACTGAGTGCTAAGATTTAATTCCTAACTGCCAAAAGAAGGGTTATATTTTTACTGTATATGTATGTATGTATTTGCATGCCAATTTGACTATAATACCGTTATTTGTGAGTGTCTTTTTGTGAGTGTCTTATTTGTGAGCGTATTATCTCTTTAGCTATTTATGCAGCAAAATGGAAATTATATACAGTAAAAGGGAAAAGTCTTTTGTTTTAAACACTTGAGGCGATAAATTTACTTATTTTGATAAGAATTCATAATTGTTGATGATATGACCAATAAACATGACCTAACGATTTAAATATTTTTTTTAATATAAAATACTACTTTTTGTGACTTAAATGTAATAGTTAGACATATGCTGTCGCTGGCTTTTTTGTAGGCATTATCAAGCTCTACAACTTTTCTCTAGAACTGAATCATATGTCTCTCATCGTTAATCCAGCGTTAGTTAAAAACGTTTTCGTTCGACCGCTTATTCTCCGACTTACTTTGCAAATCCGACTACCACAAAAAAGTCTTTTACCATTTATGCAGTAAAAACGAAATTATATGCAGTAAAAGGGAAAAGACTTTTGTTTTAAACACTTGAGACGATAAATTTACTTATTTTGATAATAATTCATAATTGTTGATAATGGGACCAATAAACATGACCTAACGATTTAAATTATTTTTTTAATATAAAAAACTACTTTTTGTGAGTTAAATATAAAAGTTAGACATATGCTGTCGCTGACTTTTTTGTAGGCATTATCAAACTCTAAAATTTTTCTCTAAAACTCAATCATATATCTCTCATCGTTTAGCAGCGTTCCCAAAGAAACATTTTCATTCGACCGTTTTTTCTCCGACTTACTTTGCAAATCCGACTACCACAACAAAGTCTTTTCATTTTTCGGATTAATATATAGCCTGTGACACTCACAAATAACGTGGCTTTCTATTGGTAAAAGAATTTTCAAAATCGTTTCAGTAGATCCAGAGATTACTTCGTACAATGTCACAAACTTTACCTCTTTATAATATTAGTATAGATTAGTATAGATAAATATTTGATGTAGGTAACTAACAAGATTGGTTACTCGGTAATAAGAGGTGATTCATGTAAAAGCGATATTGTTAGTATTTATTTAGAAATATACTTAGCCCATCTATGCTTAAAACGACTTACTATGCACTAGCGCAATCAATAATTACATACGGACAGATAGGATGGGGTGGAGCGGCTAAATCAATCCTTGACCCGGCAATAAAGGCCCAGAAAGCCCTCATTAGGGTTATTAATAGAAGACCGCTCCGTTTCCCATCCGACCAGTTATTCATAGACTTCAACGTAATGGACATTCGACAGTTGTACATAAGAGCGGTCTTGATGTACTTCCAGAGGAATGACAGGACTGCGACTATTAAACTTCGGGACCACGGACATGACACTAGAAATCGATACAGACAACCGGAGTTAAAAATGAACACGACGTACGGACAAAGACATTATACATTTCTAGCTCCAAAGCTTTACAATATACTGACAATGGACGTTCAAACGACCGACGTACCTTACGCTACGTTTAGAAGAGTGGTGGCAACTTGGCTTTTAAATAAATCTAGGGAAGACTGTGATAAATTATTAAGGTCTCAGGTGTGATCGTGATATATATTTATTTATATTTTATTAACTCTATTTTATATACCTACTATCATATTATATGTATGAATTTATATATAATATTAGTATATATATGTTATATGGTATATATAATATATATTATAATAATATATATCTATATATGGTATATATCATATTTATATGTGTTTATATCTAATATATAAAAAATAATTATTATTCCATATAACTTAGTAGATTGTCATAAAATTTAATTTAGTTTATAATTTTATTGATGTTTTTAAATTTAACTTTAAATTTTAAATTGTACTTAAGTATTAGATAAGATTTGCCCTCTCGTCTCAAAAGAATTCATCGATGTTAGTACCACCTCAACACAGGTTCAGACCTAGTGAGGTGGTAAACCGTTATGTCAAAAGATGAATTTCCTTTCTAAGCTAGGTATAATATATACACTTATTATAAACTGTCTTTTTGTTAGAATAAGGATTTTCTTTGTAATTTGTATCTTGAATTACGGAAATAAATAAAATAAATAAATAAATAAATTTATAAAATCAACCAAAAAATTATGGCGCAGTTTTTTGCGCGGTTTTTTTGCTTTCGACCGGTTAATGTAGTTTCCTATTGTGGTATTGTGCATCCAGTACAGACAGGCTTCTTCCTCCTTTCATACAGTAGCAACACACAATAGGAAAAAAGAATCTGTGCCTCGTAGAAAACTAACAGGTTCTACGAAATTCTAACAACCATTAAACCTGAATATTTCTCCAATGTCACAGGTTCAAACACAAACTGATTTTGCAGAATTTTCTGAATATCGAATTTCAAATTAAATAATATCACTGTATGTATGGCTGATGGCGTCGTAATATAACCCTCAAACGCCGACATCCGGTATCAAACTGCCTATTATTGCGGTGCCAACACGCAACGCTCGTGTTATAACTGACGCCGAGCGATCCATGCGAGATACCACTCCTGAATTATTGTACAACCCACATGGCTTAGTCAGCAATCAATGAGTTAAGAAAATGTCCGACGAACTTAGCCTATTTCTACGTACGCGAACTAGGTATGCGTAATACTACGCACGAATTTCGATCAAAAAGTAAAATACAAAGTTTGGTATTTTTTATTAAACCCCTAGAATGTGTAACGTCCCTTCCGGGATGCAAAAAGGTACGGCCGAGTTTTTACTTCACAAGTTTAGGGGTTAATGTTGATTCAAAATCTACTTCAACGCTTATCCAATTGTACCATTTTTGTGCTTTAATCCTGCTAATAAAGTACTTTTTGGGGATCAACATCCAAAAAGCACGTTTTTACTTTGCCTTCCTACCAACCGACCAAGAGACGCCAATACAAAACGAGACAAAGACGGAAATTTCTATTTTGAGCCTCCCTGAGACGATTGACCATCTTCCTGAGAGCATTTTCAGATTGAAGTATCTCTGTATGTCTTTCTGTCTGCCTGTTTTTCTGTATTCCCACGTGTACTCCCACGTTAATTAATAAACTCCCGTGGGAGTTAAGCCGACCCTATCACATGGATTATAATATTCGGCATTGTGAAAAGGAAGGAAGAATAAATATTTTCCTCACCATTACAAATTATAACTAATAATCATTAGTTAGTGATTATTATTTATAATTTGTAACGGTAATTGATATTTTGTGTTTTCTTCTTTTTTTAAATTGCCGAATATATGTGAATATAAAACTAGAGAGCTCGCTGCCCTGGAAAAAGTCCTGGCATTAAGTTGGGCAGCAGCAGTACATACATAATAATGCTCTTATCGGCCGTGTTAAATTTTTATTTTTATCTTTATAAATTAATAGTTTTTAAAAAACACTAAAAACACGCTTTTGGGCTATGATACGATATTCACATACACACGGCTATGATACGATATTCTATCATGGAATGCCAGTTCCTATCTTCCGGCTTCATCATCAGACCTTGAAATCTAATCGTGGTCAAAGTTCATTCCAAGACTTTCCTAACAAGTCCAAACACAGCTATGATACGATGTTCCATCATGAAGTTCCAGTTCATATCTTCCGACTCCACCATCAGATCAGTTCGACAGTACCTTATTATTGTATTGTCATCAGAACTACATACAGCTGCCAATTTTCATGACGCTACGATCCTTGGAAGATAGTTAAATTGGTTACCTTAGATTCCATTACATAGTTACATACAGGTCGAGCTAATAAAATCGTGTTAATAATATACATACTTGTTTATTGATATGAATATTAGTGATGTATATGCATTTTAAATGCGTTGTTAAATTAATTAAATAAATAAAAAATGGACCAACTGCACTGGGCCCATTAGCTCCCCCCCCCCTCCAAATGTGTTCTCAAGAGACATACACATTGCTATATTTCTAAAAGCATATCTCTACTTTCGAAATAATATATAAAATCAATTCCTCAGAGTATCATTTCGGTTACTCTCTCGACAGTGTGCTCTTCCTGAAAGAAAATATCACTACGTATTAAAAATACAGCGGTTGCTTGCGGGATATTCGTGCAATGCTCCTTTATTAAAAACGTGATCGCGGAATTTAGAAATATCAACTACAAATGGCGCAGAAAATCGACTAATCCTGCGAGTTAGAAGAGTAGATTTTATTAAATTCCAAAGAATGTTGATTCATTAAAGATAAAGATAAGGATAAAAAGTATTTATTCCCAATACAACCATACAATTGTGTAGGAATGACAGTAATTAATCTTAAACTAGTTACTCAATTTAGCCAAGAGATGATATACAATATAAAATATATAACTTTAAACTTACTAATTTACAAAAACAAAGACTATATCATAATAGTTTACAACAAAACAATTAACGGTAAATAATATGTATTACATTAAATGGGTAGATACGATGCTATGTATTTTCAAAATATTTTAATAAGTCGTTATGAGCATACATGTTGATTTTAGGCAGATAGACTCGGATGGATCTCTTGAAAATATCGATGTTTTTAATCGCTTTTAATCTTTCGGGCAATTAATTAAAAAGTTTGAGGCCTAAGTATCGACTAGTCGCCTGTAACTTGGCAGTACGTGCTACGAACGGTTGGAGATACAGGGTTTTATTCCTGGTGTCATGCCGATGTGGGATATGGCCGAGCTCTTATTGCAATAGAATTCGCAAAGAGCTTCTTGAGCAAAATCGCATATACGGTCAATATCCCTAGTTTTTGGAAGTGTTCACGACATGACTGCCGTGGACCAATACCTACTATCGCACGTATGGCTCTTTTCTGGAGAGTGAATATACTGTTGATGTACGCTGCATTACCCCATAAAAGAATACCATATCGTAGGTGTGACTCAACTAGCGCGTAATAGGCCGATATTACTTCAGTTCTCTCCAAACAACTTCTGATGTTTGGAGAGAACTGAATTAAACATGTCATAAACACGTTTGCGCAAAAACATTACACATATAATAGCGCCCAAGATTTTCAATTAATTTCAAGAATAATTGAAGACCACCAGTAAAAAAGCAAGTAAACAAAAAGGTCCAATACTGATTGAATTGGGCACATACGATTGACGTGCTTGACGCCGTCATTATCCATTAAACTCATCCTCATTATTAACCGGAGTATTAAAACATTTCATATTTTTGCTTATTGATTCTGTAATTATTATTATCAGTTTCTCTATTATTTATTGACCATCGACCTGATTATTAATTTATTATATTTTTTCATTGGTTATTTTTTGCATTCATTATTATTTTCTCTCTCTTGTTATGAATCATTTAGTATCATTAGACATTATGCAGTTACACTAGCTAGATTACACGCAGTTACACTATAAAAACAGTATTTAGATACACACCGCTTATTTATTAGAGCTATTACATACTTTTTCTTTCCCGGCCCACCAACCACTAGGGAAAGTATTGTGAAATGGATAATTTTTATTCGTAATGAAGACGAAAATGTCCATTTTAGGCATCTCTGAGACGATTAAGACTATTTCCAGATTGAAGTCTGCTTGTGTGTTTGCTGTTTGTGTGAATTCCTCTACGATATTGCCCAAACGCTTAATCCGATTCTGCTGAAATTTGGAATGCAGGCATCACTTTTCGTGTCATCAGTTAAACCAATCACGGTCATTAAATCCATCATGGTCAACCATCGGTTGTTGCAGACATCATGTTCATCACAAGAGTTGTAAAGATTGTGGTTGAAATTGGTCCACCAGGGGCGCATTACTCATATGTATATCAATCACGAAATATTCAAATTAGAGAATTGTAACTTAGTACACAGATGTCTTGTTGGGATTTTGGTTAGAACATCTCATTTGCAAGCTACACTGATGATGATTAAATTCTGCAATATATTTTAATTAAATATTAACGATATTTTTGGCGCTTGGCCCATACCCTCCCTTAGCCGAGAAACGAACGGCGCTACCAGAGGCGTCACAATGGAACCCAACCGGGTTTCATTGCTAAGATCGATCGCTCATCGATTTTATTTATGAAATTATTATTCAGAGCAGAAATTATTATTCAGATCAGAAATCAGTCCTTGTCTAATTGACGAAAAAGTCTTAGGGGGACGCAACTGATTTATGTTCCTTTTCTTGGTGATATTACTTTGATAATTGTGCGCACAATTCACAATTTACAACTAAGGGGTTGTATATTATTCACGTGATGTTTTAAGCAACTTTTTAACACCTCCCTCCCCTACGGTGATACGTGGTGAGGTTTTAGAAACCCCCCCCCCCCCAACCCTCCTATCCAAAATCACATGTATTTTTTTGTACAAAGTATCTTTAAAATTTTCTCGATATTATATTTAAGTACAAGTATAATCTAATTCTAGAAAATTAGGTACCTTGATAAAAATGTCCATTAAGGTTGGAGGTTGCTTCTGACCGGCATAAAAATGATATAGGAAAGGTTTAATCATGAGAAAAATATATAATTGTACTGACAACGCCGAGTCAAGGCCACGCGCCGTTTTTCGGTTTAGAAATCGCACGATCAACAAAAAAAATTACACGTGATGTCTCACTACACCCCCCCCCCCCCACCTCCTTGTCTTATTTTGAGATTTTTTCCAAACCTTCCTCCCCCCTATCCCCCCCCCCCCCCCCCATCCTTTGAGACTCACGTGATTAATGGACGATCCCTAACATAGTCGAGTCTACATTGGTACGGGCTTCGGTCTACATTGTATATCCCCTTTTAAAAAATAATATTTCGAAAATAAAGTTATTCTTATACCTTTTCTTATAATAGTCCTGTTGTATGTTGAATGGGTTGAAGCTTTATGTTGCAAGAATTTCTACTCTGCATTTCTGGATACAGAAGCAACTTATGAATGGTTTCTATTTACAGAATATCACACATTATTTTGCTGCATTTCAAGCGGCGAGTAAAGCCTGTTGGAATGCTATTTATGGACTGATCAATAGCAGATCGAGGGCAACCATTCGGGTCGTCTGGCTATCTGCGAGAAGCCTAATAATTGATTTATATTTATATCACATATCTGAATTATTCTACGACAAATAGCTAACTGAGAACCAAAAATCACAATCATTTTCTGCGGATGTATGGAATCGGATGATAATGATATTGCGTTACTACTGACCAGTATATTAATAAAGATATAATAATAAAGAAAGATGTGTAGAAGCCGAAGATTTTTTGATTTTATTTTAGAATGATTATTTGTTAATTTGATTATTACTATTGTCTTCTTTCCTTTGTTTATATTTTTTATTGTGACTAAATTGTGTTCATTATTGTAATTTTAAATTATTATGATTTTCCATTTATTTCATTTCCATTATTTCAATTTAATTTTGATGATTGATTTTGATTACTTTTTTTATTTCACTGAAGAGTGGTTTCAGTAGGAGTAGGAATTTATTTAGTGATAACCTTCATATTTCATGTTGTTATAATTTATTATCTACTAATAAAAACCCAATATTCCAACCAATAATAAAATTCAATTATTATTGCCATTTATCACATTTTTTAAATAGCCTGATTGCAACACAGAAATAATCCGGAGAGACACAATGCCATCTAGTCTATCTGAATATTAAATTGCGTAATTATTACGCATCGGAACCTGAATACAAAATGAAAAATTGTCATCATTATGTAAATAATATTAAAATACTGAGAGCTATGATTAAAAAAATTGTTTGTTATTACATTATTATTTTATACATCTATTATATTATCTACACTGCGCCTCCATACTGTTAGACCACGAACGTCGCCATATTCGACATTATATTAAATTTAAGGAAATATGAGTGCCATCTACACGTTACGTTTAGTAGTAAAATACTGGTTTCCAAATCGTAGCACTGTTAAAGACAAGTTTGTCGATAACTACAAATAGTGTATTTGGACATCATCCATACAACTATGTGTTTAATTTCGTGTTCTTACATACATTATACCGCTAAAACAGTGTTTGCAAATTTATGCGTCAGTTTAAATTTTACCACCGATTTGGAGTTAACTTTGGTGTAAAATAGACATCACAATGAAGCGTAATTTGGTACATTTCCAGAGTTATTACTTTGTATTTTGGAATGTCCAAAATTTCAGTTTTATTCCCGCGTTATATTTAACAAAACAGCGGTTCTATTAACGTAAAAAATGGCTGATTTGTGAATCAAAATGCTAATCCGTTAGAATTCTAAGTATACAGAGGTGTTTGCTGATGGAAATAGTAGTAGAAAATGCAAACTTTTTCAAGATATTAAAAATTTTATTATTTTTCTTGAACGGTCTCTTTTTGGATATTAGGCTCATCGGCCGTGACAATTAGGATAGCGTATTGTATAGTTTCTAAAAAAACGGTCAAATTTAAAGAATAGAATATATAAAAAATAATATTAAAGCTATAAAGGCATCAGGATTTCTAAACATAAAGTTATATTTTTACTTTCCCGATGTTATAGTGTTATATTTGAGATGAAGACGGATACTTCGGTCTTTGAGATGAAGACGGATATATCCATGTTGACCCCTCGACACTTTTAGGATCATTTCCAGACTGAAGTCTGTCTGTGAGTTTGTTTGTTTGTGTGCGTGTGTGTGTGTGTGTGTGTATTCCTCCACGATAGCGCCCAATCGCTTCATCCGATTGAGCTGAAATTTGGCAAGCAGGCATCATTCGGTCATGGCAAGAGCTCAAAAGACGGTAGTTAAAAATCGGTCCACCAGTGGGTGCGCTAGCCAAACTTCAATCTCGAAATATTGCAGTTATAGACTTGAAATTCGGTACACAGGTGCGTCCAAGGGCCGAAACTACATTGTGGTTGGGATATCTCTTATACAAGCGACGCAAAAAAATGTTTTTCTTGTTATTTATTGGGTTTCTCCGCTGCAGTTTCGAGCAGCTAGCGCCATCTGTTGCCCGTATTTGTCACTATTTAGCCGGTATTTGTGTCTTCGCTTAGACGCCGACGGGCGCTATCAAAGCTGTTTGACTGGATATCCGCTAAATTGCAATATTTTCATTTTTGTAAATTTTTGGTTATATTTCGATTTTGATTGGAATAAAATTAAATGATAATAGAGTTATAAATTCCAATCTTGTTTACTAAGATAACGCTCTTTTCAACATTTTTATGACAGTTCCGTTGATTATGTTGATATCATGTCGGGAAAGTCTTGGGGTAATACAACCGATTTTTTTACTACTTATGGAATCTTAATTTTTCTCTAATTAACATATTATGAATACATGATTATTTTTAATTTTTTTTTACTCACAAGACATGTGTCTTTTCGTGGAACCCGCCTTGTTGCCTTTAGCACCATCTTCTATGTGGACATTTAAAGCATCCCGCAGTCAAACACTCAGGCGGTCACCCATCCA
This sequence comes from Micropterix aruncella, assembly GCA_944548615.1. Classification (NCBI taxonomy): domain Eukaryota; kingdom Metazoa; phylum Arthropoda; class Insecta; order Lepidoptera; family Micropterigidae; genus Micropterix; species Micropterix aruncella. Next base: position 5,326,084 of record OX155972.1, on the reverse strand, counting down.
AGTATTGACCGCACCCAACGCTGCTTAACTTCGGTAACAACGAGGAGAAACCGGTGTCAACGTGGCAACGGATGCTACATTTTTAACACGCTTTTATTAGGTCGACCTGTATGTAACTAATTATGTAAAGGAATCTAAGGTAACTAATTTAACCATCTTCCAAGGATCGTAGCGTCATGAAACTTGGCAGCTGTATGTAGTTCTGATGACAATACAATAATATGGTACTGTCGAACTGATCTAATGATGGAGTCGGAAGATAAGAACTGGAACTTCATGATGGAACATCGTATCATAGCTGTGTTTGGACTTGTTAGAAGTCTTGGAATGAACTTTGACCACGATTAGGTTTCAATGTCTGATGATGTGGTTTTTTACGTGCATTTATAAAAGCGTGTTTTTAGTGTTTTTTTTTAACTATTAATTTATTAATAATATCATAGAATAGCAAGGCACGCCATTCACCGCATGTATTTTACAGTGTTATTGTCTTCTAATGTTTCATATTGACGGAATTACCATCCATCACTTGTACAAATAAATTTGGGCTACTCACTTCTATGTTCTCAGGTTCGTTCTCAGATGTCAAGGGCCAAGGCTCGTCCAGCAGAAGAGAGAGAGTTAGTAAGCGGTTTCCACTGCCACTGACACCCACGTTACCTACAACAATAGAAATAAACCATTTAAAAACTATAGTCTTAAATAGTTACTATCGATTCGGAATGTAGGTCCATCTGTGAAAAGTAATCAAAAATATTTATAAAAAAATGATTCTAAGTTATCCAAAACGTAGATGAATTTGATTCTGAGCAAAACCTGTTTTACTTTTCCTGTCCACCAACCGACCAGGAGGGAAAGTATATACAAATATATATTTAATATAAGGTAGTATATATATATATATATATATATATATATATATATATATATATATATATATATATATATATATATATATATATATATATATATATATATATATATATATATATATATATATATATATATATATATATATATATATATATATATATATATATATATATATATACATATATATATATATATATATATATATATATATATATATATATATATATATATATATATATATATATATATATATATATATATATATATATATATATATATATATATATATATATATATATATATATATATATATATATATATATATATATATATATATATATATATATATATATATATATATATATATATATATATATATATATATATATATATATATATATATATATATATATATATATATATATATATCTATATATATATATTTTATATATATATATATATATATATATATATATATATATATATATATATATATATATATATATATATATATATATATATATAAATATATATATATATATATATATATATATATATATATATATATATATATATATATATATATATATATATATATATATATATATATATATATATATATATATATATATATATATATATATATATATATATATATATATATATATATATATATATATATATATATATATATATATATATATATATATATATATATATATATATATATATATATATATATATATATATATATATATATATATATATATATATATATATATATATATATATATATATATATATATATATATATATATATATATATATATATATATATATATATATATTTATATATATATATATATATATATATATATATATATATATATATATATATATATATATATATATATATATATATATATATATATACAATACATACATATATATATATATATATATATATATATATATATATATATATATATATATATATATATATATATATACATATATATATATCCTCCGCGATTAATGCCCAAACCATTAATCTCTGGATCTACTGAACGGATTTTGAAAGTTCTTTTACCAATAGTAATCCACGTTATTTGTGAGTGTCATAGGCTATATATTCTTCCGAAAAATGAAAAGACTTTTTCGTGGTAGTCGAATTTCCAAAGTAAGTCGGAAAAAACGGTCGAACGAAAATGTTTCTGACTAACGCTGCCTTAACGATGAGAGATATATGATTAAGTTCTAGAGAAAAGTTGTAGAGCTTCATAATGTCTACAAAAAAGTCAGCGACAGCATATGTCTAACTTTTATATTAAAGTCACAAAAGTAGTTTTTCAAATTAAAATTAATTTACCGCCCAACGAAGTGGGCACGGATCAGCTAGTTTTATTTAATATAATCGCGCTGCCTGAGGCGTCGCAATGGGACCCAGCCGGATTCAGTCGCCGCCCGAGAAAGGGCGCTCATCGCTTTTATTTACGACATTAACATTCAGATGATAATTAGTTCTAGTCTAGTCTAGTCTACTTGCTGGAAAAAAATAGGGTGGCGACCGATTTTTCAAAACTACTATCGAGCCGTTAGTTTTTGATAGCAAATCACTCTGCTCGCATAGATGAAATCAAAAACTACCCCATTGAAACAACAGTTTAAAAAGGTCGTTTGTAACTGTAGCCAGTATTGTTTGTGCGGGTTTGTATGTTTCTTTGCGATGGTTATCGGCTCTGGCGGCGCGCTGCCTCGTGCGTTTATGGCGGAATGGCGTGCTCGCATGCCCGCCGAAGAAATAAATATCGAAGCCTCTATAAATATTTGACGGTCCCACCCCCTGATATATGGCGACGAGTAGATTCTGATATGCTTTTGCCAGGCGCAAGCCTTCAATCGTAAGTTTCGCGTAAAAGACAAGCGAATCATTTTAGATAGATAATGCATGCGCTTCTTTTATTGATACAACATCAACTTGGGTTGTCGACTACAACGGACGAGCCCATAACCTCAGGAAGTTTTAACGATTAGTCGTTCTATCTCCCTGGAGTGAACGTAGAAGACTTGGGACAAAAACAGTCCACCACATAGCTACGTCACAAGCCCGTAAGAGACCAACGCCTTAACCGCGAGATAGCCAGGGATGTTACCTGGCGGACCGACACTCGCGCCCTTACTCCAATTGTGACCAGATTACTCCGGTCTCTCGATTGGTTCCGAGTTCGAGGTCGCTTGCGCGGTCCTCTCCCTTACGAAGCGGTGAAACGGTATATACCGAATCTATCGCGGACCACAGCGTCCTTTGCCCGGCTGTTCACCCAGGATCGGATGGCCGATGGTCGTTTCAAGAGCAGTCGCCGTAAGGTCCGCAACCACCCCCGCTCCACTAACACCCATCCGACGGCCTCCACGCACGGGGTGCGAACCTGGGTAGGACACTGGGTCAACCCGTCTCCCTTGATAATCAAACCTCTGGCGCTCCTGGACGGTCTGCGCACCGTGCGGCGCAAGCCAATCGATTGTGCTCTCCGACTAACAGTCGGGGGAGTCTGGGAACTGTATTGTTTCCTATAGAGCGGGGGTGGTTGCGTACCTTACGGTGACTGCTCTTGAATTGACCATTGGCCATCCGATCCCGGTTCAGAGCCGGGCAAAGGACGCCTTGGTCCGCAATAGATTCTGCGTACTCCGTTTCACCGCTTCGTAAGGGAGAGGACCGCGCAAGCGACCTCGAACTCGGAACCAATCGAGAGACCGCAGAAATCTGGTCACAATGTGAAGTGAGGGCGCGAGTATCTCGAGCCCGCCGGGTTTATTCCTGGCTAACTCGCGGTAAGGCGTTGGACTCTCACGGGTTGTGGCGTAGCTAGACGTTGGATTGTTATTGTCCAAAGTCTTCTTCGCTCACTGCAGGTCGATAGAACGACTAATAGTTAAAACGTACTGTGGTGATGGGCTCGCCCGTTGTAGTCGACACCTCAAGATGTTAGTCAGAGTGCACAGTCGATTGGCTTACGCCGCACGGTGCCCAGACCGTCCAGGAGCGCCAGAAGTTTGATTCCCAGGGAAAACTGACCAAGGCCAGAGTCCTACCCAGGCTCGCATTTCATGCGTGGAGGCCGTCGGATGGGTGTTGACCCGTGAGTGTGACCAACCCTGAACAGAATGGGTTTTCGTGGCCAACTCAGCAAGGGCCCATTAACTCCCTGGGGCCCATTAACGCCCATTAACTGATACAACATCAAGACTTTTCCGGCAAATAACCAAGACGTGATTTCATCTGAATGTTATTGTCATAAATAAAAGCGATGCACGCCCTCTCTTGGGTGGCGGTCGAATCTGGCTACGCGAATTTGACCGCCGGTCAGCGCGGCAGCGCGGTTAATTTCTCGGCTGGACTCGGGCGACTCGGCGTTAATGGGCTCGATTGCATTTCTCTTGAACTAAAATCGGAAATTAGTTCATGTGATCGAGACAGAGCAGTACGTCAGAGCGGAATGTGAAATTAATGGTTGTCACTTTTCCACATTAAAACTACCCACCGAAGTAAAGCAGATAAATCTAACACCGCACGAAATGTGTTCAAACTTATTTGGACGTCTCTAAGTTCGACAGGTAGTTTTGGTGCGGGAAAATCGACGATAGTTCATTTCATATTCCGTTCTAACGTATTGCTCTGTCTCGTTCGTTTGAACTAAGTTCCTATTTTAGTTCACAACGAAACGCAATCGGGCCCAATATTAGATTAAAGTGTATGGCGGAAATCAAATATTATTAGTGTAGCTATATCTATATAGTTCAACCAAAATGTTGGACCAACAAGTCCTTCAACCACAAACTTTAGCCAAAATGTTCGCCAACAAGGTGTACCAAATTTCAAGTATCTAAATCTAATATTTGATGATGATGTCTGACTAGTTCACTGATTTAAACCACAGTCTATTCAACTCTTGCCATGACCAAATAATTTCAGCTTAATCGGACTAAGCGTTTCGGCGCTATCGGCGACACACAGACAGACTTTAATCTGGAAAAGATCCTCATCCTCTCAGGGGGGAACAAAATAGATGTTTCCGTCTTCACCTCGAAAGAATGTTTCTTCGCGTTCACAATACTTTCCCTCCTGGTCCATTATTTTACCGAGAAAGTAAATACATGGAAATAATCCTGTCCACCCTAGAACGGGATAGTCCTAGGCGGGTGACTAATCAAATTTCCAAGTCCCAGCTAATCAAATCAGCAAAAGTTTACAGTTTTGCTATTTTTGGTCCCAGGTTTGCAGTAGGCGTTTCTCCTCTTAATATTCTCATACAGAATCTACATTTTATCTCCACTAACTAATTTGTCTAATAAAGGCTCCACATTGCGTCAAATGAGATAGGATGAACATATGCTTATAGGATCCAACATTATTTTTAGTGAAATCGGTTGGGACCCATTTCTTTTGCTCTAAGACAAATCGAAAAGATTTAATATAGTCGGCCCATGGACGCCCTCTGAGATCAAAAAACAACCTGCTACTCTCTATCCCTAGTCACAGTAGTGACTTCTCTTTCACCGTGCATGGAGCCCGTCTTTAGAATGCTTTGCCGAAAAATGTGAGAACCGCGCCAAGCATAACAACTTTTAAAAACAGACTCAGAGAGCATTTGAAATCCTCCAGATAAATTCCCTTTTCCCTCCCATTCCCCTTCTTTTAAAACATCAGTTTCCTTATAGGTGTTACATTATTTTGATGTGGCAAATCTGTGCCCATAAAGAGTAAAGTATATATTTCTTTCTATCCTCCTTTATTTTATTTGTCATACTCTTTATATAGGTTAAGTTATGTAGTCTACTCGCAAATAATGTTCTTACAATAGTATAGGTTAGCTCTAAAATATTGCCTGCAGGCAATAAGCTCGCCTTTTCTTAAGAATAAAGAGTTTTTATTATAATTATAGTCTCCAACAGTTGTATGATGCATGTTAAACTCTTATGCGATTTCTTTATTTGTTAACCCTTTGCACTAGGAGCCTTTTATGCGCGGCGCACCAGCAACTCGAGACGTTTCGCAGCTTTGTTACAAGCTTTCATTGACCTTTGCAATGTTTGTCAGTATGTGTGTTGCGGTCAAATATTGCAAGCTGAATTAGGGCCACTTCCTCTTATCGCAGGATATGAGGGTAGAAAGCCGCGTCTAAGATAGTAAACGCAAAGAGTTACTGCCGCCCATCGAGTTGCCCCAGCAAACCAAGTGAGCGAGAGTCACCTCTCGATTTTCGGCATCAAAGCACATGGTGAGTGAGAGTCACCTCTCGAGTGCAAAGGGTTAAATGCGGATTAGTCCCTAGCATGGACAGCAAAAAAACATTATCTATCTTAGACGATTGTCCAGAACGATTACCCATTTTGAAGATAAGACCACAGAAGGAGCTCTATTAAACCATCTTTGACAGGTACGAACATTAACAACATCTCTTCCAAATGCTACACATATGTGTTCTCATGCAACCGATGCGTTGTTTCCTCTCTGCAACTCATACAAAATATAATGTTGTAAATGTACTTTTTCACTAAGGTACTTCAAATTTTAACTTCAATTTAGAGATAAGTTGATGTACTAAATAAATATTTTTTATAAAAAAATATACCATTATGCGTGGACAACTTTTATTATTTTGTACATACTAAAAGTCTAAAAAATAATTAACTTAGGCAGGACTCTCCGTTACATTTATTTAAAAAATCAACAAAAACAAGGTATTTTATAAAAGTAATGTTTTTTAATGCACTTTATAAGAGATCAATCATTTTTCATTATAACATTACTATTTCAGTCTTTTAAAATATTAATCATCTCTAGCCGTAGCACATGGTTGTCAGAACGGAACAATGTGTTATTGACAAATGTACGAATGACACATATCGCACATAACTAAATAAATATTTTGAATTAAAAAAAATCATTATACGTAGACAAGTTTTATTATTTTGACCATAAAAAAGTCTAAAACATAATCTCTCAGCAGGACTCTCCTTTATATATTTTAAAAAATCAACAAAAACAGGGTATTTCATAAAACTATTATTTTTTTAAGGCACTGTATAACAGATCAATCATTTCTCATCACAAAATTACTATTTCAGCCTTTTAAGATATTAATCATCTCTCGCCATAGCACACGTTTAACAGAACGTAGCAATGTCTACTCGATAAATGTACGAATGACACCTTTCGCAAATATTCACATATATTCATCATAAGCATATGTACATATTCAGCATTGCATAGAACACTGTCAGAGTCCATTTTTTAAAATAATGCCTTAAAATGGCACGAAATTGCTACGTCGTGGTTGTAGAAGGGTCATAAATACATTTTTTTCTTTCGGGCTCTTCTATCTCCATCCGCAGCGGTTGACTGAGTGGTAGATCTTAGAGGGAAGTAAGATATAATAACTCCAGCTACTGAGAAGTTTGCCAGCGTACGTCCGCTGGACAAAATACTGTACAAAAAACAATATGAGCAGGGTCAAATTGACCCCTCCACATCCTCGCCGGGTTAGATTGTTTTTTGAAATATATTTTTTTAATATTTTATATCATAAAAATACCCCTTAGGAAGCCAGATCCCTTAGGAAGCCAGACCGCCTGTACGCCAATAGAGAGCATTACTGGGTCGTACGTATTTTTTTCTCGCAGTAAGGAATATCTCACTTATTCATCGAACGAGATCCCTCATGCCTGCCTAATGAAAGCCATAAAATGTAATGAATAACGTCGGTTTTTCGTCGTAATTTCCTTTGGTAATCTGCAGTGTATCCAAGCCTCGCGCCGGGAGCGGTACGGCGTTGAGCTGCCTGAATAATTGAGGGGCCCGCGCTACGCCAGTACAAATTTAGTAACAATGGGCCGCAGTCGGCCCGCTCCGCACACTGGAGCGGACGAACCCTATCTATGCTGGTATCAGCGCGGCGCGGAGGTCACGGGGAGGTAAAACACGGCTACCCATTTAACCCCCGAATGACTATTAAATATTCACGCACGTGATTAACGCACCCGTTTGAACTCTGTGATTCCGTGCGCCGTCTTACAAATGATAGCCTTGTTGCACAATCCAGTGGGTATGTCGCAACCTTTTGGATGGCGTAGGCGGGTTCGCTGACCGGTAAAAGAATAACTTTTGAAGTTGTCAACAACTACGGGCGATCCTGCCACCCCAGTACGTAGGGCTGTGTCGACTACAACGGGCAAACCGGTCATCCCAGGCTGGTATAACGATATGTGATCGTTCTTTCAACAGTGGGATGAACGTAAAAGACAAAGATAATACAAATCTACTGTCTAGAAATGCCAACATGCCCGTCAAAGAGTCTCGCCCCTTGACTACCAGGTTTTATCGGATATCTCTGTCTGGAATTAACCATCACGATACCTCCAACCTCGCGACTGATCACGGGTCCGAAATCACTTGCGCGACCTCTACCTGCCGTATATTCAGCGGTGATTCGGTTTGAATCTATTGCGGATTAAATGCATCTTTTGCCCTTAATTAAATTCAAGATCGGGTAGCCAAATGGTAATTTCAAGAGTGGCTGAGAACAGGTCAACATCCACTTCCGATGCTTAGTAGACAGTATATTTTCATAGTCTCCAGACTCCTTCAGCAATTAGTGAGAGTAAACAACCCATTGGCGTCGCCGAACGGTGCATTACCGTGCATAACCGAACGTGCATAAACAGTGCATAAACGGTGCATAAACCGAGAGCTGTTCAATGATTATAGCCTGTTCTAAATTTCGCCATGACATGGCTGCTGCACCCAGGGTTGGCTCATTATGAGGTGACTCCTCAACGGTCAAAAGCACAGAAACGAAATTTTGTAAACGCGTTCATATGTGATAGCCCGTTCTAAGTTTCACCGCGACATGGTTGCTGCACCCTCGGCTGCCTCCCGACGAGGGGACTCCTCAACGGTGGGACACCTCAACGGTTAACAGCCCAGAAACGAAATTTTATATACGCATTCAATTATTATGGCCCATTCTAATTTTCACCGTAATACGTCTGCTGCACCCAGGGTTGGGTTCTAATGGAGTACCTACTCCTCAACGGTCAACAACACAGAAACGAAAATTCATATACGCATTCAATTAAAATAGCCCGTTCTAAGGTCCACTATGACATGGCTGCTGCACCCAGGGTTGGCTCGGAACAGAGCATTTTAATAAAAGATTGATTTAAAAGAAAAAAAAATACTATTTCTTAATTTATATTATGCATACTTGCAATATCGCTAACAGTAAACAAGTTATAATAACCGTGCTCGCACTCATAATCTATTTGCGGAGCCGTCCTCGCGCACCAACCTAAGTCGATGGAGTCTGCTTACCCATGCTTTGCGTCACATAAATGCGCTATGTTCGCCAGCGTCAGACTTTGATATTTTTACAGCGAGCCCGCATCTTTTCAAGGTGTGGGCATTGCGCTACTTGTTTGTCAGAATAAAATAAATTGTTTTCACTCTTTCTGTACCGTAAGTTTGTAAGTTTTTTTAAAAATTATTAATGCCTGTATTTGTATTTAATGCTTATTTAAACATGTTGTGAATGTACTTGTCAGAATTATATTATTTTTTATATGTATGTGTATATTGCATATCAACGGATTGGTATAAACTGTTAAGTTGATTTGCTAATGAAATAAATAAAAAATTTAAAAAATTAGAAAAATGGAAACACTGAATTATAGCGCCATTTCTTCATAATCGCGGCTTGAGCTCAACAGATTGAGTAGGTGACTTTTAGTATGTTTAACAGTACTCGTAATCTGCTCTAAACGCCTGAATGAACACCTATGCTAAGTTTCGAAACATTATCAGTTATTTCCGTCGAACGTCAAACTTTGTTCCTATTTGATTGAGCTATAGAGCGGCGTAGCCCCTGCGTAGCTCATAGTAGTAGCATTTGTAAAGCTATTCCGCGGCGGAAGAGACTCACCGGCGCCCGCTTTTTTCGTAATCTGCTCCAGCGATATGCAAGCTGGCGCTGACCTGACAGCTTTCGTCCACGCCGATCCGCTAAATAAATAAATGGCCGCTATCGATCGTCCGTTGGCGGGCTCCTCCATAATAAATATATGGCGGGATAAAAGGCTGCTTTATCTAGATATTAAAAAAGCCTACAAAAATAGATGCTATTGGAGGGCTTCCAGAGTGGATAACCCACATTGCGTTGTATAATTTGTATATTTGGGGAGTTAATGGGCCCTTGCTGGGTTGGCCACGAAGACCCATTCTGTTCAGGGTTGGTCACACTCACGGGTCAACACCCATCCGACGGCCTCCGCGCATGAAGTGCGAGCCTGGGTAGGACTCTGGCCTTGGTCAGTTTCCCCTGGGAATCAAACTTCTGGCGCTCCTGGACGGTCTGCGCACCGTGCGGCGTAAGCCAATCGACTGTGCACTCTAACAACTTGCGGTGTCAACTACAACGGGCGAGCCCGTCACCACAGGGCGTTTAAACGATTTTCTCGTTCTGTCGCCCTGCAGTGAACGTAGAAGATGTTGGACAGTTTAGAGTTTCAATGCGATAGGTGAGGGCAGCAAACCCCGCCCACCGCCCGGGCAGTTATAACGACGAGGGTCGTCTTGTCTGCCCGGGATGTCGTGCTACGACAACCCTGCGCGTACCAGAAGGGTAGAACGCGCAGGGGGTGAAATAGGGTAAACCACCCAGAAGATGTTGGACAGAACAAATCCAACGTCCAGCTACGTCACAACCCGCAAGAAGCCAACGCCTTTACCGCGAGATAGCCAGTAATGTTACCTGGCGGGCCGACCCTCGCGCCCTTGCTTCCAATTGTGACCAGATTTCTCCGGTCTCTCGATTGATTCCGAGTTCGAGGTCGCTTGCGCGGGCCTCTCCCTTACGAAGCGGTGAAACGGTGTATACCGAATCTATCGCGGACCAAGTCGTCCTTTGCCCGGCTCTGAACCGGGATCGGATGGCCAATGGTCATTTCAAGAGCAGTCGCCGTAAGGTACGCAACCACCCCCGCTCTATAGGAAACAATACAGTTCCCAGACTCCCCCGACTGTTAGTCAGAGTGCACAATCGATTGTCTTGCGCCGCACGGTGCGCAGACCGTGCGGCGCAAGAGCGCCAGGGGGTTTGATTCCCAGGGGAAACTGACCGCGGCCAGAGTCCTACCCAGGTTCGCGCCCCGTGCGAGGAGGCCGTCGGATGGGTGTTGACCCGTGAGTGTGACCGACCCTGAACACATGGGTCATCGTGGCCACCTCATCATGGGCCCGTTAGCTCCCAGTTAGATCCCCGTTAGCTCCCCGTTAGATCCGTCGGGACAGTCGGGGGAGTCTGAAAACAGTACTGTTTCCTATAGAGCGGGTAGTTGTTCACTTTCCGGCGACTGCTCTTGAAACGACCATCGGCTACCCGATTCCGGGTTAACAGCCGGGCAAAGGACGCTGTGGTCCGCGATAGATTCGGTATACAACGTTTCACCGCTTCGTAAGGGAGAGGACCGCGCAAGCGACCTCGAACTCGGAACCAATCGAGAGACCGGAGTAATCTGGTCATAATTGGAAGTAAGGGCGCGTGTGTCGGCCCGCCAGGTAACATCCCTGGCTATCTCGCGGTTAAGGCTTTGGCCTCTTACGGACTTGTGACGTAGCTAGATGGTGGACTGGTTTTGTCCCAAGTCTTCTACGTTCACTTCAGGGAGATAGAACGAGTAATCGTTAAAACTTCCTGAGGTGACGGGCTCGCCCGTGGTAGTCGACAACCCAAGTTGCGTTGTATAGAGAAAAGTTTTCCATATTGAGGATATACCCGTTTATAAAGTGGGTTATCACATTAGGACCACCATGACATTTCTGTACTAGTTGACATATTTCAATATTCCTACTTTGTGAAACTGAAATATTTTCTTGCATCCACATTATTTATTTTAATAAATAAATATAAAAAGATATTTTTTCCCTAAATTAACATTATTTTTGTTTATACTCATTATTGTGAAATTTCACTATATTACCGTATAACAATCTCTTACAACCAATCTTAATATGAAGTATTTATATGTGTGTGTGCCCGTAACGTATGTGTATGTCGTGTTATTGCATTCGATCGACTGGATTGAAATGTAATTCCGTTAATTTTATCTCAACGGAAAATGATGACCCAGCCGGGAATCGAACCCGGAACCTTACAGTTCCGATCAAGAACCCGGAACGTTACAAGATCAGGCGTCCTAAACTCTATGCCACCGCGCCATGTTCAATATAATGTTCGATTAATACCTTGAGTCACCGTATTATTCAAAAAATATTTATTAATTTGTTATATAATACTAGCTGACCCGTGCCCACTTCGTTGGGCGGTAAACATTTTTACTTGTGATGAAATTATGAGTTTGGTTCGGTTAGTACTGACTGCCAAAAGGAAGGTTATACTTTTACTGCATATGTATGTATGTATGTATTTGCATGCCAATTTGGCTATATTACCGAGTTTCAAATGAGTGAATTAAATGATTATGATTGAATAAATTATGTTTATTTTTATTGTTCAAAACTTCTCTGTATACTATATTAGATGTAATGCTATTATTTATTACCAAAATATATTGTCTTTCAGGAGTTCCGTCCCGAGATACGGTCGCGGTTCCATACCGGTTGTCGTATTATCTCTTTAACCATTTATGCAGTAAAAACGAAATTATATGCAGTAAAAGGGAAAAGACTTTTGTTTTAAACACTTGAGACGATAAATTTACTTATTTTGATAAGAATTCATAATTGTTGATAATAGGACCAATAAACATGACCTAACGATTTAAATTATTTTTTTAATATAAAAAACTACTTTTTGTGACATATAAAAGTTAGACATATGCTGTCGCTGACTTTTTTGTAGGCATTATCAATCTCTACAACTTTTCTCGAAAACTCAATCATATATCTCTCATCGTTAAGGCAGCGTTCCCAAAGAAACATTTTCATTCGACCGTTTTTTCTCCGACTTACTTTGCAAATCCGACTACCACAACAAAGTCTTTTAATTTTTCGGATAAATATATAGCCTATGACACTCACAACTAACGTCGCTTTCTATTGGTAAAAGAATTTTCAAAATCGATTCAGTATATCCAGAGATTACTCCCTACAACCTCACAAACTCACAAACTTTACCTCTTTATAATATTAGTATAGATTTCACTATATAAATGAATTAAGAAATTAACATTATTTTAAATAAGTTTATATATTTATAATAAAATAAGCACTACTTGTATCAATATAATACATAGACTTCCATGACTATTCACATTGTTTCTTTAACATTATCAAATATATTAAAAATTATCAAAATATATTATTTTGCGGTAAATATTTACTGGAATAATGATGTGGCCCACAATAATTATCAGGAATTATGTCTGTAACGATTTGCAATATTGTCTGTAATGTTAATTTTAATTTGGCAAATAATTAAATAAAGATCGAGTGACGCACACATCAGAGTGTCACAGAAGTAACACTTTATAATATGTATTATGCCGCAGATTTATGATTGGCCCATGTTTTAACATTTTGGCGTTGCGATTCACATCGCAATGAATCGTTTTGTTTTTTTTAACACCTGCTCTAAAATATATTTTTTTAATGAGGTACCTTATGCTGCATTTACGTGGAAAGCTACTCAATTTCATGTGTTTCGTAACTGTTAAAGGCAAATGATTCGTTTCCCGAAAGTGTATCGTGAGGCACGCAGGTCGACGGTCAGCAGGTAACAGTAGTCAAAGAGCTCCCTGTAGCCGATTAAAAAATATATACATTTTATACATGAATGTATACACCAGATAGACTAGATAAATAAATAGATAGGTAGATAGATAGATAGGCCCATAGACACTCGACAGGTGAAACACATCATACTTGTTAAAAACCTTCAGCGAGAAAATCAGCGATCTGCGAACACATATTAAGTAGCGGAATTAACCGTTGGGTGCAGTTTCCAAATCATATTATGCTATACAAAGAACAAATTTACTTTCCCTTCATACTCTGGGAAGCTATTAAAATAAAAAAAACCCCGAGCTTCAATAGAGAGGACGGTTTTGAACGCTCTACAACGTGGAATCCTCTTTATAAAATGTCCTCAATGCCCATCGCCGAGGGCGAGGATGCAACATAACTAAATCGGTTGAGTCACCGTAAGACTTTCCCGGTAAGTAGATATAGCTTCCGCCCCCTGCCCCCCTCCCCCCTCCCCCACCATCTGATAATGACTGTGAATGATTAATTTCGCGAATGTATTTCTAAGATTTCTAGTCTTTTAGTAGTATTTTCGTACTATATTTGTAGTATTTCCCGTGGTATTAAAATGGTATTTTCCATTATGATGTACGGAATTTAAAAATTTACTCTGTCGCTTATATATTCAATGCAATTCAATTCTTTATTGAGATATCACACAGTATTACAGTAATAATATTTTTTTAATGTATGTAGATTTACAACAAATAAAACCGGTTACGTATTTCAATAAAATTACAAAAATTACGTTTTTTTTTTTAAAAACCTTCTTAATAAAACTAATGAACCTTTAATTTTAGAACTACATAAGAGTCTAGTATGCAGGGTGTGTGTGTTTGTGTTTGTGGGAGTGTGTTGAGCGTGTAAGTGTGGAGTGTGAGCGTGTATGATATTAGTAATGGCGTATATAAAATATAATAATAATCCCTAAAAATAGCTAAAAACGAATAGTCAGCTTATTGTATCGGTTAGGGTTTGATTTACTGAGTATTTGTAAGTGGTTATGGAATTATTAAACATATCAATACCATTTAAATGGGTATTATAAATCTCACAGCAGCGTGTGAGTACTCCATTCCTTGATGCATTAGTTTTATAACGCGGCAATCGAAACAGGTCAAATTGGCGTGTGGTCCTCATTGGGGCGTTAATATTGATCTTCCCCACCAGGTCAGAGCAATCGAATATACCATTCATTATTTTATAGAGGCACAGAGCATCATTCAAGTTGTGCCGATAAGAATTTATTTGAAATAGTAAGGCCGCCTCATTAGTAGTATTACAATAACTTTTCGTTTTGAAATTTAAATATCGAACGAACTTATTTTGGATTCTTTGACGTCTGCTAATATGGACCAGTTAATAGAGAGACCATATTGGAGAATGGGTTATATAATACCTTCAATATTAATGGACCGGTGAATGGTTTCGATGCGCGAATTATGAAACCAAGCATTTTACTAGATTTCGGCAATAGCTGCAATATGTGCCCAAAAGCTTAATCTGACATCTAAAACTACACCCAGGACCTTAATAGAAGTGCACGTCTTGATAGGAATGTCATCGATCTGATATGAGTTGTTTCTATTTCGCGTGCAGCTTATGTGGAAACATTTTGCTACATTCAGTTTTATCCTGTTTTCGTTATAATATATTTTCAAAGAGTCTAGATCGTTCTGGAGGTGAATACAATCGTTTTCAGATTTAATAATTTTATATATCATTAAGTCATCTGCATATATCAAGAATTTTAAATGTTTGAAGCATGCACCGATGTCGCTAACGTACAGAATAAAAAGTAAAGGTCCTATGTGTGATCCTTGTTGGATACTAAAAGGTATCAATTCACATTGTGACATAGCAGCGCCGATGGAGATGCAATGCGACTTATTTTTAATATACGATACTAACCATCTGTAAAGGTCACCTCTTATACCAACAGAGTAATTTTTTAAAAATAATATGTCATGATTTACGCGGTCGAATGCTTTGGTAAAATCCTTATACACGGTGTCAATTTGTATTCGATTGCGCATATTCTTATTTAAATACTCCGTAAATACACATAAATTAGTATCGACTGTATGAGATACACCAATTAAAATTTGACAATGTCGTTTCGGTCCCAACAAGGGCCGTAAATGTACCGAATTTCGTGAAGTCCAATATTTCGAGAATAAACTATTACTAGCGCGCCTCCTGGTGGACCAATTACTACCACTGTTTAAGTCTTACCATGACGATTTTCAGCTCAATCGGACGAAGTGTTTCGGCGCCATCGTGTAGGAATACATACATAGTCACAGACACATATATGCGGTGTCGACTACAACGGGCGAACCCGTCACCCCAGGCTGGTATAACGGTATGTGGTCGTTCTTTCAGCCGTGGGATGAGCGTAGAAGACTTTGGGATGGCACAGACCTACCGTCCAGCAAACCCACGAACCCGCCAGAGTACTACGCCTTACGGCGAGGCACTAGGAAGGTAACCCAGTGAGACTACCTCGCCCCTGGCTACCAGTTTTGGTAGGATATCTCCATCTGGAATTAACCTTAGGATACCTCCTTTCTCCCGGCTGGTTAAGAGACCGAAGGCCTCTACCTGCCGTAATTCAGCGGTGATACAGTTTGAATATATCGCGGACCAAAGGCATCTTTTGCCCGGCCCTGAGTTCATGATCAGGTAGCCTAACGGTCATTTCAAGAGTGGTTGACGACAGGCCAACATCCACCCCCGATACTTTGGAGACAGTATATTTCCATAGTCTCCAGAATCCTACAGCAATTAGTCAGAGTGCACAGCCGATTGGCGTCGCCGAACGGTGCGCAGACCGTCCAGACACACAGAAGCGCGTTTACAATACTTTCCCTCTGCCAGGAAAGAAATACAGTGAGCGTTATGTGCACGGCGAAATTTTAAAATTCGCGCTCGCCGAATCCGTTGCTTTGCCACCGGTATAACCTGGGTAATAACAGCAGCAGTTTTCCACATATTTGGCTCTTAGCCGTTGACACTAATGGTATCTCAGAAGAATATGTAGTGACTCATGATGAACAATGCAACATTCCATCGTCTAACTCCTTCTTCCTAATCACTTCCAATTCCCTACCTCTCCCATCGGTTTTCTATAATAATTTTATATTTAATATGAAGTTAGTTTATTTTACAATTAATTTTTAAGTGTAATATGCTGAAATCCAAATGTGTAATATGCGGAAATCTGTTACTTTCGTAGGAAACGATTATGGGCGTAATGTTTTTCTTTTTTTTCTACATTATGTTTATGCACACATGTTTCCAGAAATAAAATTAAAATTAAAATCAACAAATATTTCTAATTCCTTGACACGGTTGACGTAATTTAACAGTCAAAACTGTCCAATCGCGTGATGACTGGTGTTCAAAGAAATAATAATTAAATTTTTAAACGAGTCTTTCACGCGTTGCAATTTATCAATGTATGGAAAACTGTGTCTTTCACATTTGCAAATATAATTTTACATGAAATATACCCCACATAATTATCAGTAAGCCATCTCTTATATTAGCTTCTTTTTGAATTATTAAATAGTCTAAGTACGAAACATTGTGTGTATCCTACCGCATGTACTATGCAAGAGGGAACAAATCATAACGTTGGGCTCTGATTATATCGACAACTCACAACATCAGACAACTCAATAAATTCATCGTTATTCTATCTATAAAGAAATCCGATCGTGGCGATTTTACTTCTGGCTGGCTTACGCCTGAATTTACAGTCGAGTATCGGCTCAGTAGTTCAGTAATGCTTAGGCAAGGCTTTCTTGAAAACCGTGCGATACTTAAGTATTGAATGTGTTTGATAGACGAGAATTCCAGCCAACTCCGCCAAGTATCGATCAAGTATTCTCGAATGTATTCATATCGAGCGGCAATACTGGCCAAGTATTGGCCATTTATTTAATGTGGAATATTTTGTATCGTAAACCGCTCGAAAATAAATTAGTATGTATAATAAATTTGTATTTTTTACCAGCTGTACCTGGACACGAGTTGCTGTAGCTCGTATTGCGTAAGCTCCTCTTACTTTCAACAGATGACGCTCCCATTTCCGTAATATAACAAATAACACGCGCGTATTTGAATGCAACTTTGTGTCAAAATATAAGAGCAATCGGTTAAGAACTTTCTGAGATTTAGGATTTTGAATAAACGAACATTTATTATTTTTTTTTTTTTTTATTTTATTTATTTATTTATGTATTTATTTCATAACAAATCAACATTACAGTTTCCACCAATCCGTTGATATGCAATATACACATAAATATAAAAAAAAATAATAGAATTCTTACAAGTATATACATAACATGTTTAAATAAGCGTTAAATACAAATACCGGCATTAAGAATAGAAAAACTTACAAACTTACAAACTTACAGTACATAAGAGTGAAAACAGTTTATATTATTCTGCCATAAACAAGTAGCGCAATGCCCACACCTTGAAGAGATGCGGGCTCGCTGTAAAAATATCAAAGTCTGGCGCTGTCGAACATAGCGCATTTATGTGCCGCAAAGCTCGTGTAAGCAGACTCCATCGACTTAGGTTGGTGCGCGATGACGGCTCCGCAAATAGATTATGTGTGCGAGATCGATTATAATTGTCCGGGACAAAGGGACAAACCTTCGCTAGCATGCTAGGATTATCAACTCTTCCCCTAATCAGCTTGAAAACGTAGGCCATGGCGAGCATTTCTCTACGCAACTTAAGAGAGTTATAGCCCACCATGCCTAGTAGGAAACTAGTAGGGTATAAGTACGGATAATATCCGTACTGCTTAAAATATATAAATCGTAAGAAACATTTTTGAATTTTTTCCAACATAGTGATATAATGATCCTGATGTGGATTCCATATAACTGCATTCGTTTCCAATCTGCTTCTCACAATTGAATTATACAATGTATGCATAACCCGTACATTGTGAAAATGCTTTAGGTTGCGAATAACAAACCCTAGTAGCTTAAAAGAGGACTTAGACAAATTAGCAATGTGCTCCTTGAACGTAAGCTGGGAATCAAAGAGAACTCCTAGATCCTTTACCTTCTCAACCCTAGTTAGCACCTCATCAGTGATGGAGTAATCATAAATCAGAGGTGCGGTCGATCTAGTATATGTCATCACTGAACATTTGGATATATTGAATGAGAGATTTTTATTCTGGCTCCAAGCCCAGACGGCATCAATATCACGCTGGAAAAGCTTGCAGGCCTCAGCAGTTCCAGTGGACATGTACAATTTTATATCGTCAGCAAACATTAAACATTTTGCTGACACGATTACTTTACTTAGATCGTTAACAAAGAGATTGAACAGCAAAGGGCCGAGGTTTGATCCCTGACTCACGCCAGAACAGGTGTGGTACACCTTAGAATCAAAAAGTCCAAGTTTCACATACTGCTGCCTATCTCTCAAGTAATCAGCAAAAAAACTCAGCAGATTACTCGAAAAACCTGTAGCAGCTAGTACTTTGAGTAAGACATCATTGTCCACTCTGTCGAAAGCCTTTTTGAAATCCAGATACACCACATCTACCTGGCTTCCTGGTTTAGTATCCAGTTCATTTGCCACATAATAAGTAAAGACGGAAAGGTTGGTGGTGGTGGACCGATTGGGGCGAAACCCGTGCTGGGCGTCCGACAGCCTTCCACACACTTGGGTGTAAATATCCCGGTGGAGTATTGTCTCAAATAGTTTAGGGAAGACGGATAACACCGCTATAGGCCTGTAATTATCCACTTTGCCCTTGTTGCCACTTTTATGAACGGGTGCGACCCTAGAAATCTTCCACATACTGGGGTACGTGGCAGATTCCAAGGAACGATAGAAAATATGTGTGAGAGGCTTTATAAAATAATCTGCACACGCTTTGACAATGTATGGTGGAACTCCATCGGGGCCGATAGTACGCAAAGATTTCAATTTTTTAAGGCTAAATTGAATATCTTTGTGCGATATTGTGCGAATGTTGATGCAGGAAGCGTACGCATCGCACGGCTCTACACTGGATTGAACGCGGGTGGCATCTAATGTCACCGCGTTCTGAATAAAAACAGATGAGAAGTAATCTGCAAAAGCGTCAGCGGCACCGGCACCAGAGTAATCAACCCCATCATACGTCACTTTCAGGGGCACTCCAGAGGTTGCGCGCTGACTGCGAATGTACTCCCAGAAGCGAGAACTGTCCTCTGTAATTGAATCCTCGATACTGCGAATATAATTATTATAGGCTGTTTTAATATTATATTTTATGCTAGATCGCAATTCTACAAACTTCTTTCTATGAGAAAGTGAATGGTCAAATTGAAATAAACAGGTCGAGTTTTTAGCAAAATAGGCGATATCCAAATCATCTTTAATCAGGCAGGGTAGTCAAAATGTCCAAATAGAAGTTTTCAGTTCAATAAAAAAAAAACGGTTGTGTCACCCCTAGACTTTCTCGGCAATCATACAAGACCTGCAGCAGGTATCACGAAACGATCACGCGCTGCCGTCACCACACTAAGTCGGCCTCACTCGGCCGGTCGGCCTCAGTCGGCCGAACTACGTCGGGATTATATGCTACAATAAGCTACCCTCTAGTATCAAAAAAATATGCCGCGAAGGAAAAATGCCCCAATTTAAAAATAAACTCAAGCTATATCTCATTGAAAAAGAATTGTACAACATTAACGTTCTCTTAAAAACTGTATGCATCTCGACTATATCTCTTGCTGTAATAGGTTTTTAATCCATTTTTAATTTGACCAAAACATTTTGACTATTTTTATTTGCAATATAATCACTAAGATATTTTATTTTACTTTTGACAATCGTCACATTTTTTTTGTTCTTTTAGACATTACATTTAATGAATTTATACTAAAAAAAACTTATTTGTATCGGTATTTTAAAGAATGTATAATTTTCATTATAACTGTGAGAATGGCCACCCTTCACTAGACTCCAATTGCTTGTGTGCGAAGGGTGGTTCTCATCATGAAGGTTGCTCCGTTAATGAAAGTCGTGGATGTCGAAGTAGAAGAGTTTAATCAGAAGGTTGAAGATAGTTGAGTTGAAGTCGCCAGTCCGTAACGCCTTGAGTGTTAATTCGCCGTTGTGTAGTAGTGTGGGCGCGAGGTGAAGCTGTGGCTGTGTGTCGGATGTGTGTAGTCGAGGAGCGAGGCTGGACGCTTGGTGTCGCGGATAACGTAGGTACTGCTTGATAATGATGTGTAGCGCGATATCTGTCCACTGAGGGGACGATGTGAAGGTGTACTTGTCCGCCGAGGGAATGATGTAGAAGGGCAACTGCCTGCCAAAGGAATGATGCCGATCGAATGAAATGTACTGCGTTTTATAGGGTGATCGGTGATGCAATAGCTACGAGTGGGGCGACGCATGTGTCGCTAACCTGGGCAATATTTGCCAAATTTAGCTGGAAATTAACTGCAGCTGCTCGTGTAAGTTTGACCGAGTCTGCAGTTTTCTGTTCTGTGAAATTAACTTTTTTGTTGTGGGTATGTGGGGCCGTAGGCTCCTACATAACCTTCTTTTTTTCTCATTACATTATTCATTATATTCAATGTAATAGAATCACTACTTATTGAGTTAATTTCTGCATATCTTCTCTATATCTTACATCTCTATATCTTACTTTCTACATATATTACTCTGTGTTTTTTATCTGGTAAACTAAATGGTGAGACTCGATTTAATTCTACAATAATACCTTCTTTATTCTTACGAGTAACCTTTTATGTTTTGATTATTAATAAAAGAATTTGATCATTAATGAAGAATTCAATCATATCATGGCCAAATGTTATTGTAATACAACTGTATATACAACTATGTATGTATTAGTTTTTAGGACAATATTTTTTTTTTGATTTGATTTGATTTGACTCGGGCTCAAGTAATAACATGTTTTTTTTATGAATATTTGTGATTTTTTTAATTTACCCATCTAGATACACATATGTACATATTTTCGAAATATACTCCATCATACCTTTGATTTGTTACTAAACACGTTACATGTATCTAAATTTACTGACATTTGTATATTTAGACAATTATTTATTTAACATTTGAGGAGTTTAGGTACCCAGTGACACTCAGGACGACATAGCCATTTTAACAATATCACACACTTCTAAGTCGGTACGACCGTTTAGAAGTTATGCTGGGATAAATAAACGGAAAACATACATACATGAACCCTGAAAATATAACACTACTTATTTTGGGCAGTCGTGAAAAAAGGTAGTGAGCTGTCGGACTAAATTGGCTCTTGGTTCAATGTAATTGCCAACGTGTAATTCGGAACGAATGGCATTACAGCCAGCAATGAGCCGACCGGCGTTGAATTTCATGATAGCCCATTGTGACCTACTTGGTTCGGAATTCGAATATTTTAGGTCAAAATGTCGCCGTTGAGAACATAATTAGAGAAATAAAAAAAAAGGTCGCGTAGTCCCAAGACTTTCCCGGTAAGCAACCAAGGACTGATTTCATCTGAATATTAATTTCATAAATCACACAGTACCTCACGATAGACGAATCACGAAACTTGAGAAACTCGGAGTTTTAGACGTAGAATTGGACTGGTTTCGTAGCTATATAACTGGACGCACGCAGCAAGTTAAAATTGACAGTGAGACAAGTGAATCGCTGCCCTGTTCCTTTGAGGTCCCACAGGGCAGCACACTGGGCCCAATACTCTTCTTAGTGTACATAAATGATCTATGGCAGCTTCAAGTTCAGGGCTCCGTACTGTCCTACGCAGACGACACTGTGTTGCTATTCTACGGCGACACATGGACGTCTTCGTTTGACAGGGCGACTGCGGGACTGAAACTGGCTAAACGACGGCTTGACAATAATCTTATGACGCTAAACGAATACAAGACTAAATATATGACCTTTGGCATCGACAATAGACATCATCCCAATACTAACCACCATATTACGTTACATAAATGCGACTACACGAACTGTACATGTTTACCACTTGAACGCACGAACACAATAAAACATCCAGGAATAGTCATTGACCAAAATCTAAAATGGACACAACACATTGAGGTTACGACTAAACGGACTAGAAAGTTGATTTATATATTTAAAAATATAAGAAGCATACTCACCATTAACCTACTACGGACTGTTTACTATGCACTGGCGCAGACTCTACTTACATATGGACAAATCGGTTGGGGCGATATGGCAAGAACAAATCTTGACCCACTGCTCAAAGCGCAAAAGGCTTTGCTCAGAGTCATTAACAAGAAGCCATATCGCTCCCCGTCAGACGACCTATATACATACTTTAAAGTACTTGACGTACGCCAACTATACATACGCGCTGTTCTGGTGCGCTATCGGAGGGACCTCATGAGGAACACGGATAAAGACAAACCAGAGCACAAACACAACACTAGACACAAAGACAAACAGATTCAACCAAAAATGAGGACTGTATACGGACAACGACACTACGCATATCTCGGACCTAAACTCTATAATATATTTAACACGTACACAGGACAGATTTTAAACATAACCGACAACCAGTTCAAAAGACGGGTGTCTCATTGGCTCTCGTATTATACTAGAGATGAATGCGAAGGTATGATATATTAAAATATTTTATTTCTAACCACAAATTATAGGATATACAGATGTAAATTATGGATATACAGATATACAGATTATAATACGTTATATTTAATTATGTTATACTATATTATATATAAATATGATACATTATTTTATATGTTATAATATTATGATATCATATTGTTCGGTTCGTTTCTTGGCTAAGGACGGGTTCGGGCTAAGCGCCAAAAGATGGCGTCAATATTTAATTTTTCAAAATAGCGAAATTTAAATATGACTAGTGAACCTTGTGCATGAGATATTCCCACCAAAATTTCACAGTGTGGTTTCGGCGCAAAAAGGCATCTATGTACCAAATTTTAAGTCTTTATGTTCAATATTGAGAGATTTAAATATGACTATTGCGCCACCTGCTGGAGCTATTTCAACCACAAACTTTTTAACTATTTTATGACCAAATGATGCCGGCTTGCCAAACTTCAGCTCAATCTAATTTAAGCGTTTGGGCGCTGTCTTGGAGGAATACACACACACAGACCCACAGACAGACTTTAATCTGGAAATGGTCTTAATCGTTGCAGGGGGCTAAAAATGAATATTTCCGTCTTCGTCTGGTAAAAAAATACGCGTTCATAATACTTTCCTTTCTCGTTGGTGAATGGGCCGGGAAAGAAAAAGGCACACCGATATAAACAAAATTGTAGTGAAGAGTTTGTTTGTTTATACTCTTTATTGTCAAATTCCACAATGGGATAATTGCGAGTACATTCGGGATAATTGCACTGACTGCTTAATTGCATTTTATTCACTACTAGCTGACCCGGCGAACTTCGTACCGCCTAACAGTCAATGAATGTCGTGGTACAGATTAGCTGAACTTAATTTATGATTTTATGAAAGTAATACAATCAATAAAAAATAAATATTAATTTCACTCCTTTATATAACACAAAAAGAAATATAAAAGTACAAAAATAAAGTATATCAATCGCGTGTCAGCAAGAATTAAACTATTTACATATTGTGCAGCATGGGATGCACTCGGTTTAATTCTCTTCATTGAAGCACCTTGTGATATGCGACATTTTTTGTTTTTTTATCAGGCGCAAGAACAAATAAAGCGGATGATTTGCCGACACGTGAACATGCCACGTATTTTTTTTTCTTTTTTGTAGTAGTCTTTATTCATAAAAATAATACAAATTACATGTCACAGTTCCCCACTAATGCTAGTGCCTTTTCAGTGGGTAACTAACATTAATGTGTTTATATCTGACTTATATTATCTATTTCTTGTTATACTTTTATTAACTATTATAACTTTTTACGTTAAGTAGATGCATTGACTTCCTAACCTAACCTAAGCTAACCTTATAACTAGCTAAATATACACTTATAAATATGCATTTCCACTAAATTATTATACCTACTTCCTAATCTAACCTAACCTATACTAATTATCCTGGTATACTTACTTTGATTACAATTACAATAACAAATGATTACACTAATAATATGATTCATACTAGATATCTATACTTATGCCCTAACCTAACCTAACTTATCTTAATTAGTATGGTAAAATGTTTTTTATTTTATTTGAATTTTTCGACAATTTTCCAATTTTTGTTTCTAATAGTTATTCTGCTATTCGGTACGGAGACAAATATAACACATCAAAAACCATGAAAATCGGTCCAGCCGTTCTCGAGTTATAAGTGTTCGAACAAACCCGACTTTGTTTTATATATATAGATAGATATTTAATAATTATAATTAATATTTATTATTGAGAAAATTTAAAAATATGGTGTCACTACATATATATTTAAATTTGGAATATCAATAAACGAGCTTATTATTTTTATTATCATTATTATTATTATTTATCTCGCAACCCAACTCGGATACTTGTGTGATTATTAGTAGCCCGGTACTTTAAAAGGTTAAGAGGCCGTGCCGGCTTGGCGGCCAAAAGTTATATGAAGCATAATTGTGTGGCCTGGTTGTGAGAACACGAAAAATAATTTTTATACAATTATGCCTGATTTTAAAAACCCGGTCTTTAAGCTATCATTTCGCCAAAACGAAATTGGTAAATTATTTCCTTATTAATTGTAAATTATCTTTATTCTGTTACTGTTTTCCAAAAAAATAAAAACGAGCGAGATTTGTCTTCAGTTTTTGAAAAACCTAGAGATGATTCTCAATATTAAAAAATACTATATACACCAGAGTATGGTCTATTTGCATAGTATCAAGACAGTTTTTGGAGCTTCCATACAAAAAATATAAGAAAAAAATGTTTGAAATTATGTAATTTCCAGAAATGTTATGGCCAAATATTTTTTTCTATTTATTAAAGATACTTTGGAGTGATATAAAAAATAACATAGTGATCTTAGGTTATTATATTATTGTAATCTAATTTTTACTTTAAAAAAAACCATTCATTTGATAATTTATTATATTATAATTGAATAGCCAAATCGAGTATATTAGACGACGCGCGAAGCCGAAATCGTCATTCGTAATTGGCCACTGCCAACGGTTGGACGTATTCTCTTGTCGCCGCGGTATACCTATACATCTTTATGTATATATCGAAAACGCGCGGGTGCTTGGAATTGCAAAAATATATAAATTTTTAGTCGTGTCAACTCGGAAGGGAGCCTCAAGAGAATGCATTCATCGACGAATGTACCATACAAAATATTGTATACAATATTTAACAGCTAAAGTAAACAGCTACTTTTGCCACTAGTACATAAATCACCACGCAAAACCTGGAACTAAATGCATTTTATACTGTTTTTCGTATTGTCAAGTATTAATTTTCATTACTGCCTATAGAATTATCCGTCCGTTGGCCGAAGGCTAACAGTTTTTACGGCAGAGAAATAACCTTTTATTATCTGCAGGGCAGAGCAGTGATTTTTAAAGTGTGGCTCAGGTCACCCACCGGTGACCACGACGAATCTCACCAGTGCTTTTGAGAGTGCTTCTGAAATCGTATAACAAATTAAAACGCAGTTGAATAACGCATCTCAGCAACCTCAAAAGTCAAAAATTTTACAAAATTCACTTTTCGACGTGAAACATCTTTAAAATGAGTAAGTGTTATTAAGAAATATTTAACTGTAATTTTATATTTAACGCAAATTATTCAAAAAAAAAATAAAAAAAATAAAGTTGTTTATTCTAGAGCCCCTAAAATCCAAACTCTTAAAAAAATAAATAAATGCAGAAAGACTATATAAAATATTATACACATTTGTTAGAAAAAACCCTAGATCCTCATTCTAGTTTCCTAACTCGGCTCTCAGTTCAGTTCAGATCATTCCTTATAGCAGTGATTATCTGGGGTATTCGATTGCTAAATACAGTACTACTAACAAACGAATTTTTAAATCAGCTCTTATTAATTTAATATTATTTATATAAAAAAATGTATTTTAAATTGGTGTACGTGTTTCAGTATGTTTTAATTACGCACTTTAGCGTTCAGATAAAATACTAGATGGCAGTATTATCTCTTCGTATTATACTCGTATATCCAAAGTAATCAGTCTATTGATGGCACTAATAATTGAATGTTAATATTGATATAGTTGGTTAAATAATCGTTTTTTTTATAATAATAATAATAATAATAAACTCTTTACTTGCACTTAATTCGTATACAAAAAGGCGAGCTTATTGCCACATGGCAATATCTTACAACTAACCTAAACACACTGGTACATTGTGAAAATAAAGATTATTACATAACATACAGACAAGTGGAAGAATTTAAAACTAATAATGCCCGAGGAGAGGAAATTGGGAGAGGAACAGGAGAGAAAGGGAAGAACTGGTTACTTCTTAGAAAGGTAGTAATCCTTAAGGTGAGTCTTAAACGATGGTAAAGAAGGCTAGTTTCGTATATTTGCTGGCAGATCGTTCCAGAGTCTTACACCATGGACACAGAAAGAATAGGAATAGAAGTCACTATTATGACTCGGAATTTTTAATAAACTGTCAGAGGCTGACCGAAGTACGAGACCTTGGGAACTTAGTGGTTCAAAAAGCTCGTGGAGATAGGATGGTGTTAATTGGGAGCGTACACGATAGAGGAGAGCAAGTATATGAACATTTCTTCTTTGACGTACTGGCAACCACTTTAACTGTGCCCTATAGTCGGACACGTGATCATACTTACGTAGACCGAGGATGAATCGTATGCATATATTTTGCAAACGTTCAAGTTTGTTGAGCAGTTCCTCTGATAAATCGAGATAAGCCACATCTGCATAGTCAAGGAAAGGTAAGAGGAGAGACTGTGCAAGAGATTTTTTTTTATAATCAATATGTCCTTTATAAAAAGACCATTCAAATACCTTGCTATTAGCTTTGCCGGACAATGTTATCAGCGCCACCTGCATGTCGCCGGCACAAAAGGTACGTAACGTGAGCAATCTTTTATCCTGTATAATCAATGCTTACTTATAGTTTGTAACAATCTTCATATCAATAAACGAGTTTATTATTATCATCTCGCAGACCACCCAGGATACTAGTGTGCTTAACCCGGCGAGGATGTGGTAGGGTCAACTTGGCCCCGCTCATTTTGTTTTTTGTACAATATTTTGTTCAACGGTCGTACGCTGGCGAACTTCTCAGTAGCTAGAGCTATTGAATTTTTCTTCGCTCTGCGAGCTACCACTCAGTCGGCCGCCGCCTGCTGATAGAGATAAAAGAACGCGGACGCAAAAAGGGTATTTATCACAACCACGACGTAGCAATTTTGTAATATTTTTCAAGTTATTATTTTTCAAAAGAATGGCCTCTGACAGTGTACTATGCAATGTATGTTTATGAAGAATATATATGAATATTTGCGATAGGTGTCATTCGTACATTTATCGAGAAGACATTGCTACGTTCTGTTAAACGTGTGCTATGGCGAGAGATGATTAATATCTTAAAAGACTGAAATAGTAATTTTGTGATGAGAAATGATTGATCTGTTATACAGTGCCTTAAAAAAATAATAGTTTTATGAAATACCCTGTTTTTGTTGATTTTTTAAAATATATAAAGGAGAGTCCTGCCTAAGTTGATTATGTTTTAGACTTTTTTATGGTCAAAATAATAAAACTTGTCTACGCATAATGATTTTTTTTTATTCAAAATATTTATTTAGTTACGTGTTTGTAAGTTTCATTACATTACATTACATCGCTCTTGGACGTGTCAAAATAATTGGGGTAGGTAGTAAGTCTCGTTACTACTATTTACTTAGCATACATAGGTAGTCAAAAATTAACTACTACACAGAAAGAAATGGTATCTTAGATCAAAGCAATATCCTATTGGTCAAGATAACCCGAGTTTGAGCATAGGAGGAAAACAATATTTTCTTCGAAAGAGTAAATTGTAGTTTCAATTATTTTGTCTTGTGTCAATAAAATATAGTGTCAAATTGAGACAAATGCGTGTCTTCTTGCAAGGAAGCATAAATTCTCATAGGAAGAACATACATTCTCCGTGTAAAACAAATGCTCTTTTCAATCCAAGAATATAAATTATAAAACGAAGAAAATGGTAGCGTATCCTAGAAATTTAGAAACATAGTAACCAAGAAAATTATTGTGTTTTTCCAAGATACTTATTGTGTTTGTCCAAGTAAATGATTGTATTTATTCAAGAAATTGTTGTGCTTGTTCAAGAAAATTATTGTTTTTTTTTTAAGAAAGTTATTGTGTTTATGCAAGAAAATTATTTCATTAGTCCAAGGAAATTATAGTATTTATATAAAAGCTTTATAGTATTTATCCGAGAAAATTATAGTATTTACCCAAGAAATATATCTGTTTAACCCAGAAATTAGTTTTGTTTATTCAATAAAATATTGTGTTTATCTAAGAAAATGATTTTATTAATCCAATAACATGATAGTGTTTATCCAAAACTACCAAAATATCTTGATGCGACAATATTATTTTCTTATTGTCAGAATAGATTTTTCTTGACCTAATACTTTTTTAAATTTATTTCATCTTATACCTTTCTTAAATCAACACTAAAATATTGTTAATTGAAGAATATTCCTTTTGCTTGAACAAAGAGTAGATGTTGCAATTTACAAATGTATTTGACCGATGACCGGAAGTAATTTTTATAACGGTTGGATTTTTTTTAAAGTGTTGGTTTCACCAAATCGAAAACGAGTGTTATTTTTTTACGAGTTGGTGAAACAAATACTTTTTAATAAGTTAAGATCCAAATGCAATAAAAAAATATTTCCAGTCATCAGTCATTTACATTCGTAAATTGAAAAATCTACTCTGTTTTTTTTTGTTTTTTGAAAATCCTCCAAATGGCAATATTTTTACGTTGATTTAAGAAAGATGCAAAATGAAATGAATACTAAAATATAATAGGTTAGGAGAAATACATTCTGGCATTATTAAAATAATATTAAATTATATAATAAAATTATTCTAGCTGTGATGCTTTTCTAGCGAATGTCAATGAATTGGGTATAAAAACAAAAATCACAAATCACATAAGGATTCAGTTAATAAATAAACAATTTAATTGTAACCACTATTAAAATGAAATAAAGAAACTTAACACAAGACTTCAAAATATTTTCAAGAATAATGTGGGTATTATTATTGCTATGTTAATGCAAAAATTATGATTGTGTGATATGAAAATAAACAATGTATTACTTTAAAATAATGTGTATTAATTTGACATTAACGCAGGTAACAATATCACGGAAATTAAAAAAAAACACAAACACACACTTATATAAGGCCACAAAATATAACTAAAATAGCGGAAGACATTGTCCAGAAAATCATAACCGGTGTAGTTATGTTTGTTATGGTATTACAACTTTTTTGGTAATAAAAAAAATTACTTGACTGACAATGTAGAATGAACAATGAATAATAATTACTACTGCACATCCCGTCCTTTACTACTGCACATTTTCGACGTCCTCAGCAGTCTGAAAAAAGTAAAGATTACGTTGAACAGAATTATCAGAATGTTTTTTTTCCAGGCATGAAACGGTGTATATATAAGTAGTAAACAGATGTTTGGCTGTCCTTTGACCTGCGCATAATATTCTGAATACACTGTACACATTCTAAAAAAAAATGATGAAAGAAAAATGTTTATTGTCAACTTTTTTATTTACCAATATTATGATTTTAATAAAACAGGTGCATATATGCTAGACAAAAGGTCTAGCTAAAAACAGCGTCGACCTGGCCAGTATGAGCCAGGAGCTAATTTTAAAAAAGTTCGACAAAATAATAATAAGTGACAATACAATAAGCTATTTGAACCAGATTTCAGAAAAATATAGAATAACTGTTTAAAAAAATTATAGACAAACTACATTAAACACAAATTAAAAAAAGTACAAAAAATAACATAATATACATCAAAACAACTGCACAGAAGAACTCGAAACTTCGAACTGCACAGCGATGTGTCTTATCACCAGTCGCACCGGGAAGTCACTAAAAAAAAAATAATTTAAAAAAAAACTTACTGAAACTTTAACTATTAATCCCTCGATAGCTTCAATTGTAGAGAACTTAACATTTTTAGAAAGTCTTCCTCGAGGTGGTAGAAGATGTCCCAGTGTTGTCCCAGTGCTGGAATGTCACCTGAAAGAAAATGTGAGAAAAATAAAATTAAATCATTGCATTGTATTCGCAAGCCGACTGTTCTTCTTACGATTACTCCATTTTCTGCAACAATTGGAAATTATTTTACATAAAAGTTATATAATTTGTAATATACATCGATGAATTCACTTTAGCTCTCATATTTTCGATAGAAAATTAACTTTTCAAACAAAATTTAAATTCCCCTTACTCCCCCTCCCCCCCCCCCCCTCATTAACAAGGGTGTTCTAAATAAATAATATTGCACTTAGGTTATATAGATATACATACGTAGTACTTACCAATAAAATTCGATACGACGGCTTCCGGAATGCTCCAAGAAGACAGCAGCAATCACTGCAGCAATGATGAAGTGTCAGCAACAGACTGTTCCATCTTCGTCCAATACAAACAAATTTGTATAGCCGTCGGCCAACACCAATAGAATTGTGATACTTGTTCACCTTCTGCGTTCGCCCGGCAGTGTTGCCAGACATATCACCCCATGCTTGGCTTGAAAAAATATACTCATTCCCTTAGTAGGTACAGTAGTTTTCCTTTGTTGCAAATAAAACAACTAGATAATTAAATCGTTTTATTATTGAAAAAGACGAAGTGTATATGTATATGGTATATATGCATGCATGCATACATTGACTTTTATTATTATTATTTATATATCACTATTATTTCTTTTATATATTCTTCTTATATACTCTTATATATGCTACATTCAATCTAATTAAACATCTTTGTAGTACTCCAATATGCTCACTCCTACATCCCTAAGGTTAGTTTGAGAAGAACGCTCAAGAGGCATTAAACTCGCCTATTTGTAACCTTTTTATTTGGTGTGCAATAAAGAATACATACATATATACAAGTGGGGACGAGGGAAGCGTTATTCGCAGTACAGGTTTTGGTGCAAAAATGTCAGGATATGCAGCAAAATGTCTTTCTATGTTCCATAGATTACGAAAAAGCATTTGACAGAGTGCAACATAATCGTCTTATTGCACTTCTGAACGACATCGGACTGGACAAGAAAGACATCCGTATAATACAAAATCTGTACTGGAATCAGCGCGCCACTGTCAGAGTTGAAGGGGAAGGATCCAAGGAAATTGACATTAAGAGGGGAGTGCGGCAGGGCATGCATGTCGCCGACTCTTTTTAACATCTACTCTGAAGCCATCATGACGGAAGCTCTGGAGGACTTGAACTGTCGCATTAAAATAAATTGCCGCCTCATCAACAACTTGAGGTATGCCGATGACACTGTTCTCATAGCATCTATATATACGGAAGCCGAGCTACAGGAGATTGTTGATCGAGTAAACGAGTGTAGTGTCAAAGCTGGTCTCAGGATGAATGTCACCAAGACTAAGTTTATGGTCATTTCTAACAATCCCAATATCCAACCTAGCGTATCTGTGGCGGGTCAAAAACTAGAACAAGTTGATAAATATAAATACCTTGGCACCTGATTTACACAAAACTGGGACTGTGAAGTAGAAATCAAAACTCGCATCGAAATTGCACGCAGCGCCATTGGAAAAATGAAAAAGGTTCTTCGCAATCGAAACCTGAAAATCTCACTTCGAATACGTCTTCTCCAGTGCTACGTCTGGTCCACACTTCTATGTAGGTGTGAGGCCTCGACTATTAAGGAAGATCTCAGAAAACGTATAGAAGCATTCGAGATGTCGATATCTTGAACTGAGAAAGTCACCAATGAGGAAGTTCTACTACGTGTAGGCCAAAAACGCAATCTTTTGCAGACCATCAAACAGCGCAAAGTTGCATACCTGGGTCACGTGTTTAGACACGACAGGTACCAACTCCTGCAACTCATTATGATGGGAAAAGTTGCAGGAAAGAGGAGACCTGGCCGTAGACGGAAATCTTGGTTGCGGAACATTCGAGAATGGACCGGAATTACAAGTGTCGCCGAATTGTTCGCCTGGCAAAGGACAAAAAGAAGTATGCAGAGCTGACTGCCAACCTTCACTAGTTTGAGAGGCACCCTAAGAAGAAGAAGAATTATTTAAAAAACTACTTAGCTATGCCCGACCGCTTTAAAATTCGGCTTCGATTTCTTTCGACCGATTGGGATTAGTAGGTACATATATCTTGCTTGGTCATTAAAAAATTGCGAAAATGTCAGAATAACTAATACAAAGTAGTAAATTTTACGCTGTTTCCATGCTAAAGTGCAGTAAATCGCGTTTGACATGATATTATGACACTTTGGTAACTATTTATTGACAAAAACCTATAGGGTTTTGGTTATCTCGATATAAATAATAAAACTATCATCGCAGTTTCACTTGTATTTTTGAATTGTATATTTTCTCCACTTCTTTCGATTTTAGGGGTGGCAAATTTGGGGCCAATTTTTTTTATGTCTTACAGAAATTAATAACATTCATATTTATATACTTAAATGTCATTAGATCCACACAAACAATTCAACATGTAATATGTTTTTCCAATTAAATGAATTTTTATGACCAAAATGAGTGCATTGTCATCATCAACCCTTACGGAAAAAGCCCTTTTCTCTGAAGAAATGTATCCTAATGATTTAGAGACTGACTTTCTTTTGAAAGAATTTAGGTAAAACCAGATTCTGTGTTTGGAATGTCTGTGTGAAAGGTTTGTCTTCCTGTTCCTGAAAAAACATAATTTGCAAAACGTTTATCTAAACTTGCATATAGCAGTTCGCATGGCCTTATGTACACCAGTGACAAATTGTTCAGATGGGGATGCTTTTCTTGCTTAAAACGGGTGAAGAATTATCTAACATCTACCTTAAGCCAAGAAAAACTAAACGCCTTAGCTCTTTTGTGCATAGAGTCAGAACTAATGAACAAGATTTCATACAATGATATAATTGATAATTTTGCGAATAGAAAATCGCGCAAACAGGTATTGTAAAACTTTCATAACTTAATTAATTGAATTTCATCGTCATCATCAGCCGGATTGTTACCACATAATTGAATATATTGTTTTTATACTATAAGAGCAATAACAATTATTTTATTACGTCTACCCAATGTACATTATTGTGTAAGTAGTATTAAGGCATATCTTACCCTGCCTTATTAGTAGTACTAGTACATTTTTGAGATTTTATTAGCTCAGAAATATACCCAAAAACTATTCCTTGTGGAATCTTAACTAAATCGTTGGGTTGTAAAAATAATCAAGGAACTGACACATCGATCCCCTAGCTCACAATCATACTAATTACGGGGGGAATGTGGTGTAGTAAAGACGTTAGGACATAAATCATAAAGTTACAATTTCATTCACAAAAAAATATATATATAATTGTGAACTAGGGTATCGAATTGTAGAGGTCGGTAGAGACGGAAACATTTTAATAGCCTACTCGCGGCTAATTGTATTGTATGTATTTGCAAAAATGTATTAGCCCAATACCTTAGATGAGATCGCAGAAGAGCCAGATCCGCCATCTTGTTTCAAAATGGCGGCAGCTCAAAGATAAAAAAAACATATCTTAACAACCATAGGTCCAAACTTGACATGATATATCGTTGGAAAGCTCTTGTAAACCCCTACATTTTTCTTTAAATTTATTTTTAATTATTAAAAAAAAAAACATTTTTTTCAAATTTATTTAATAGCTTTATAATAGCTGGCCAAAGAAATCTACATTTAATGGGTGCGTGTCACCGATTTTTTTGGAAGGCAGTGGCTACGCGCCCGTCCAAATGAATAGTTCTTATATGTTCTAACCTAACCTAACGTGTTCGTTTGCCTTTCGCAATTACAGAAAGCATACGATAAGTGGACGGGCGCGATTAGCCACTGCGTTTTTGGAATGATCTGCAGGGATTTTGTATAACTGATCTGGTA
Source organism: Micropterix aruncella (assembly GCA_944548615.1). Classification (NCBI taxonomy): domain Eukaryota; kingdom Metazoa; phylum Arthropoda; class Insecta; order Lepidoptera; family Micropterigidae; genus Micropterix; species Micropterix aruncella. Next base: position 5,291,176 of record OX155972.1, on the reverse strand, counting down.
ACACTGACAAAACTAGCATTGGTACCTACAAGACTAACAAAAAAACAAAATTCTCGGGTCAAGACTCGCAAACATACGAATCTTGGGTCAAGACCTGTAACCATACGAGTCCTTGAGTCAAGACTGGCAATTTTGATTTTCTTGGTATGCATGGCATAACGCGTCCTTTAAATTTTGTGTATAACGGAAACCTAGATGTTTGCAATCTGGCAAGGATCATGCTAGATCTACGTGCTCAGTAGAAGCAGGGGCGGATCTATATAAGAACTTTTTGGTCTGCAGCCCGTGGCCCCGGGGGTATAAAGGCCCCAGCCTCCATTGAAGACAATGGACAATATTGTAATTTTTAAAAATTCCTACGACAAAGTTGGCAACCCTGACATCAATTAAACCATATGCGCGCGGAAATCGAACGGCATAGGGGATTCCCCGTCGCTTGTTTTCAGGGTATTTATTCGCAAACGCATACAGTCATTCGCAGCTCACTAAGGCCGGCAATACACAATTACAGACATAGTGAAAAATAAAGTGTATTTATTACCCAAATATTACGTATAGTTACGAAGCTATGAACCTTGTGTAATGGACATTCAAATGACGCATCACGCATGCCAAGAAAATCTGAATTGCGAGTCATAACTCAAGACTCGTACGTTTGTGAGTCTTGACCAAAGACTATTACGTGGACGAGTCTTGAGTCAAGACTAAAAAAAATAAAATTCTTGACCTAAAATTTGCTAATTTACAAGTCTTGAGTTTTATTCTTTTAGTCTTGACTCAAGACTGGATTCTGGGGTCAAATTTCGCAGCGTATGTACGTGTCTTGGGGCAAGACTAAAATAAAACTGTTTTCTTATATCAAGAGTTCTTTATTTTTGGCAATGCATAATTAAACTATTAATTTTATTTAAAATTTAGAAGTCTTCGTGTTTCTGGGTCCAAAGTATACATTCAAATAAAGGATAAATACGTAAATCAATTTCAATTTAAAATAAAAACAGATTAAAAAAAATGTACTTTATTTTATAAATATATACCACGGTCAGTCATATTAAATACTACGATGCTTGGTTTATTTAGTTCAGTCCTAGTCCAAATATAATTTTTGTAAATAAATGAAATACAATTACATTTGTATTTTTAGGATTAACACTTGAAATATGTTTAAAAAAACACATTGTCCTTAAAAGACTTGCAGTTATATTCATTCCGATAAAAATACATTATTACATTATATGGCATTACGAATTGACTTAATTATATACGTGCTTTCAAATCAATTCAGTTAGTATTTATACGATGAACACTCGAAAAGTGCTTAAAAAGAAAACAAACTTGTCTACCGAAAACTTATAGCGGTATCTATTTCGATAAAAATATTTCAGTAAATTAAGTGACGTAACAAATTGACTTTAGAATATATGTGCTTTCAAATCAATTCAGTTGGTGATTCTAGGATAAACACTCGAAATGTCTTTAATAAAGAAAACACATTTTTACAAGGAAAATTGGCAGTGATATTTATTTCGATAAAAATACGGTATTAAATTTAAAGACGCAAGGAATTGACTTAAGAATATATATGCTTTCAAATCAATTCAGTTGGTGATTCTAGGAAGAACACTCGTAACGTCTTTAATAAAAAAACACATTTGTCTAACAAAGATTTGTAATGATATTTATTTCGATAATAATACGTTATTAAATTAAGTGACATAAGGAATTGACTTAAGAATCAATGTGCTTTCAAATCAATTCAGTTGGTGATTCTAGGATGAACACTCGAAATGTCTTTAATAAAAAAAAACACATTTGTCTAAGGAAGACTTGCAGCGATATTTATTTCGATTAAAATACGTTATTAAATTAAGTGACGTAAGGAATTGACTTAAGAATCTATGTGCTTTCAAATCAATTAATTTGGTTATTCTAGGAAGAACACTCAAAATGTATTTAATAAAAAAAAACACATTTGTCAAACGAAGACTTGCAATGATATTTATTTTGATAAAAATATGTTATTAAATTAAGTAATATAAAGAATTTACTTGAGAATATATTCTTGGTTTTAGAAAAAATATTAAAACCAATTTTGCATTCATGCAAACGTATCGCATGTGTTGGTTCGAGTATATTGACTTAGTCTAAGAAAATATATACTTAAAATAACGAAATTTTTGAAACTAATATTACATGGATACAAAAAACTCACGTTTGTCGATTCAAAAATACTGACTTCCTCTAAGAAAATATCTACTTAAAATAACACTATAAACTTAAAACTTTCGCGAGTCTCAATTTGAGAAATCGTTTCTTTCTGTGTAGATTGTTGAGCTAAAAATATAAATAATCAAAATAGAAGCCTAATATTTAAAGTAGTTAGTAATTCGCAAAGATACGTAGTAAAATTATTCATCGTAATATTCAAATTGTCGGTAAAATGTTAAATAATCAAATTAAAGCTACGTCATGCATTTTAAACTAAAAGTACAGATATAGGACCATATAAAATAATCAGACAATAAGGCACTGCTTTTTTAAGTAATGGGCACACTATTTGAAAAATGATGGCCCGCAAATTCGCCCATATAGAAAGGGTGGCCTATCAGCGTCTCTTTGATGTTTTTTTTTTTATTTTATGTCCTCCAGCTGTTTAAATTTTGTAGACTGTAGATTATAGAATTTAATGTTGTTTTTTCATTGCCGTTGTCTTATATTGCATACCACTAAATACTTTAAAAAATCAAATGAAATACAGGGTCATCATGACCCTCCGCATTCTTAACGTACCCTTTTTGTACCACATCTCCGCCGGGTTAATAGAAACCAGATACTTTTGACGGTTAAGAGGATACATTCATCAACGAATGAATGTTATATGCCATACAAAATCTTGTCTGCAATAAAACAGCTAAAGTAAACAGCTACTTTTGCCTCAACTCTTAGATAAATCACCAGGCATTACCTAGAACTAAATGCAACTTATATTGTATTTCGTATAGTCAGATATTAATTTTCAGTACTGCCTATAGAATTATCCGTCCGTTGGACGAAGGCTAACAGTTTATGGCAGGGAAATAATGTTTCATTATCTGCAGGGCAGAGCAGTGATTTTTAAAGTGTGGCTCAGGAACCATCGGCATGCATGACCCATTTCAGTAGTGCTTTTCAGTGAGTGTTTCTGAAGTATGATAATTAATTAAAACACATTTAAATCACGCATAATCAGATATCCCAAAGTCAAACATTTTACAATATCAAAGACAAAACCAAAATATTGCAAGAAATATATACGTAAATATTAAAAGGAACAAAAAACTAGTATTTTTTTTTTAAATATTTGTGGTTTTTGTATTTATCTATATAGGTACATATATTTTTCGGAATATAGATACTCCTTTCAGATCCTGGAAGGTAGACCTGTCATTCGACACTAAACACGATATATTTATGTTAATTTATTGATATTTGGAGATTTGGACATTTAGACAACCATTTACTTGATAGTTAAGGTACCCTATGACACTTGGGATGTCATAATAGTTCTAACAATACCACATCATTTTTAATTAGTTTCAGCGTTTAGAAATTATAGTGGAATAAAGAAACGGAAAACATACATAGATGAACCCTGAACAAATTACACTCCTTTTTTGTTGGGCAGTCGTGAAAAAACAACTAGAGCTGTCAACTAAAACGGGCGAACACTTCACCTCAGAAAGTTATAACGAAATATGATAGTTCTGTCTCCCGTGAGGCTGCCGAATATCGGTCGACAGGCCCTGTATATAGGCCTGTGACTTCTTCCACTTCTCGTACTGTTGGGTGGGGGCTTCGTGTGAGCCGGGTCCATTGACCCGGCTTTCGAGCATATGGCGTCTCAGGGCTGTTCACCCTGAGGCAGGATTCTTAGTGTAGAACAATGTTACGCTCCTTTCTTCGAGGCACGTCGTGGTAGGTCCGTTTTGAGGAAAATATTAATGAGCATAATATTTTCCTCTTTCGTGCCGATTTGGCACTCGTAAATCAGGTCCAGCAACTGGGACGCCGTGATTGTTACCTGCTCGTCTTCGTCGAGAAAACGCTTTTCATCTAGGTACATCGGCTCTTCCGGCTGGGGTTGTGGGGGCGGTGTGGTCGGCCACTCTTCGTCCGTTTGAGTGGAGGCGGACTCTGTGGCTGCTCTCACTGGCTGGGAGCAAGAGGGTGGGGCGGTCGCTTCGACCTCCATCTTCTCCTCCTGCGTTGGATGGGGCCTGGATGGCTGCTGCTGCAGTGGCTTCGACCGACGCCGCCGTTTTGACTTTTTCTCCTCAGCTGGTTGCTGCGGAGCGGCCGGCGGCGCTGGCTTCTGTCTCCAGGACAGGGGCGCGTTGCGTTGCGGGGAGACAACGGGCTGGAGTTTGCCTTCTGTAGACTGAGTCGTAGTAGCTCGCGGCGGGGCGGCGACGACCACTGCGTGCGGGACGCCCTGCTGCTTCCGCGAAGTTTGGCGGATTTCCGCCAGGAAGCTGCGGCATCTCCTGTTGTTCGCAGGATGGTCCTCTCCGCAGTTTCCGCAGGTCGCCCGGGCGGTTTTCGTCCTCGGGCAATCTTTGGCTGCGTGTTCTTTGCCACAGCACACGCACACTTGTCGTCGGTGGCAGTTGTGGCTGCTGTGGCGGAAGCGCTGGCACCGGTGGCACTGCTTGGGGCCATTTCTGCCCCTCCAGGCCTCCACGGTAACCTGCAGGAAGTGAATCTCCGCGATGGAGAACACCTCCCGCCAGCGCTCGTTCTTGCGGATGACGGCGTAGAATAGTGCTCGCCGCCCGCCGTGTATCATTCTGACGTAGCTGGCCTCGATGCCGTGGTCAGCCAGCCCGGAGATGGCCTCCTCCTGTGTGGTATTGGAAGGCAGGCCGCGGATGGCAATTTTCGCATCCTTGCTGGTGGGCGTTGTATATGTGTGCCATGCTACCGAGCCGCCCAGGCTATGTAAATAGTCCTGAATGACTCGGTATTCGGCGGAGTCGGCCGGACGAAAGCGAAGTCCGCCCCCTCCTCCAATCGGCGACACGATAGGAGCGCGGCCCAGCCTGGCCCGGATAGTCTGCAGGTGGTCAGGCCACCTATCCAGCTTATCCACGACGATTGGCTGGGGACGCGGCTCCGAGTTCAGGTGTTGCGGCGCGGAACTCATCGTCGAGCGCGGCAGTGGCACAGGCGCGGCTCCGTTGACGCTCGGAGTCGGGCTCCTCCTGGCCGCTTTGGCGTAGGTCGGTGCATCTTCGTCATCCGAAGGCACCGGGGTGTTGAAGAGGTCGCTGTCGTAGAAGGAGTCAGCCCGACGGCGTTGCGGGTCTCTCTGTGGCTCGGCATCAGGGGAATCGGGATTTCTCACGCGTTTCCTCGGCGTCACAGGCGGGATTAAGGGCATATCCTTGCCCCTGGTAACAGCGGTGCTGTGCGAAGCGGCTGCTTCGGCGGCGGAGCTCATATTCGGGCCGGAGCGGACTCGACGGCACGAACTTCACGGCGAGGACCGGAGACGGCGCTCGACGGTCGACTCGCGGCGGCAATATTCAGCGCGGGCGGCGGAGCGGAGCAGGCGACCGTTCAGAACGGACGCCGGGCACTGAATGAATGTCCCGTGAGGTGAGCGCAGAAGACTTAGGACAAAACAGTCTCTGCCACATGCCCGTAAGAGGCCAATGCCTTATCCGCGAGATAGCCAGGTATGTTACTCGCACCCTTATTTCCAGTTGCGACTAGATTACTCCAGTCTCCCGACTGGTTATGAGTTCGAGGTCGCTTGCGCGGTCAGTTGCAATCGTTTGCAATTACGCTTGCAATCGTAATTGCAATTACGCTTGCAATTACGCTTGCAATTACGTTTGCAATCGTAATCGGGTAGCCGATGGTCGATTCTAGAGCATTCACCGTAAGGTCGACAACTACCCCCGCTCTATAGGAAACAGTACTGTTTTCAGACTCCCCTGACTGTTAGTCAGAATGCACAATCGATTGGCTTACGCCGCACGGTGCGCAAACCGTCCAGGAGCGCCAGAACGTTGACCCCTATGGGAAACTAGCCCTAAGGCCAGAGTCCTACCCGGGCTCGCACTTCATCGTGCCCAACTCATTAAGGGCCCATTGGCTCTCGTGTAAAAACAGACATAACGCGGAAGCTACCGAAGAGGAATAGACAAGAGGATTAACGATACAATAAAATATAAAACAGAGAGGAAGACATGGATACCCGGAATATACTATTACCATTATTTTACCGTAATTTTTAAGGTTTTCTTTCTTTTTTCCATATGCTTTTTTTTCCGAAAAATATAGACTTATTTTCTATTACGTTATGTTTTCCACAAAATTGTACAGCTAGATACAGGCCTTAGAAGCCCTGTTATATGTGCATAGCGCCGTTCGTTACTTAAGCTTTGTGGAACATAATCTATTGTTGTTCAATGTGTTCATTATTTGCTTTAGTGACATTGTGATTACTCTTTATTTGTACAAGCAATCAATAAATAAATACCAAATATTCTGTATGAAAGAAGTGACAAACATACAAAAACAATAAATGCAATATACTGTCCTCACTACCGTTATCCTAGGCTCCTAATTCGACTCTCAGTTGCTAGTGTAGAGATTACGTAACATGGTAAAATTCATCTGCTCCGCCATAAAATCATTCAAATTTCCCGCGCGTAGTATTGCCACGTGCGAAATCATGGAGTCAGATATATTTATCAAAACTTTCACGTACGAGCATCGCTTTATACACCGAACGGGCTCCAACGCGTCGATCTGTCCGACAGTCTTAATCAAATGATCAGCCAAACAACATACTGTGTTTTCTTTCGTCGCGCACCTCCGGTGGCCGCCATTGCCACGCACCGCGACCTAGGGACATTAATTCTTTACAACGGTCCATACAATCGCGGTAAAAGGGATCCTAATCATCTCCTCAGTGGTTTTACAACCATCGGTAAAGCACCGGTAACCTAGTTCACTGTACTGGGAATAATATTGGATTGATTCTTACATTACCATTTTGCCATTACAGATTTATACAGAATGTTTGATGGTATTTTTTTTTCTTTCCAACGAATTTTGCTAAAACTTCATTACTCGATTATATGTATCAACATTCTCCTTACGGTTAATACGAAAATACCAATAAACTGTAGTTTCAATATGATTTATGCGTCCGATTATAACCGTGCGTATACTACTACATGCTGTAATGTTAGAAGAGAGATCCCAAGTTCGTGACGTAATGAAATAACATTATGGTTTAACAACACGGTAACTGTTGTCATGCCGACACCGTTACGCGTCATGTTAATTCATACGTAAGTATCGCAGTCCGAGTTATTTACGTAATTCTTGTAATTTTGAGTATTACATTTTGTAATACTCAAATACATTACATATACATTACATTACAGCGTAATTTTGAGTATTACATCGTATATTTTCAAACGACTTTAAAAAGAGGAGGAAGAATGCGTTTGTATGTTTGTTACCTCAGAACTTCGTCATTTTGAAACGGCTAAGGATTTTTTTTTATTTAAAAGGATATACTTCCAGATTGGTCCCATTATTTTCAAAATCTTATTCTGATGATAGGATCCATAAGGAATTGAAAAACTCCTCAAATAATATCATATAAAGTTTAAAATGTACATGCTTGTTCAGTTACGATAACAAAGCATGGTAAGCATTACCTGATTCTTCATCCAGGGTTGGCTCCTGATCAGTTGTGATAGCCGGTTCTAAGTTTTACCATGACATGGCTACTGCACCCGGGGTTGGCTCCCTACGAAGGGACTCCTCAACGGCCAACAGCACAGACACGAGATTTTGTATGTGCATTCAATTACAACAGCCCGTTCTAAATCTCACCAATACAGGACTGCGTCACCCAGGGTTGGCTTCCAACGAGGGAACTCATCAACGGTCAACCATGAAATGGGTGCTATACTAAAATTAAGTGGGTTTTTTGTTGTTAAAATTTTCTATTATTCATAGTGTGGTTATTTGATTTACTATTGCTTATAGGCAGGTGTTCCTCAACCTTCAAAATACGCCTTCTGGTATATTCGATTTAACTTGCGGTATTGAAAAAATATATTAGACGTACATGTCAAGAAGATTGCAGTTCATGCTTATTGCAGTTCATGCGTGTTTGGAAAACTCTGTTTTAAGATAAAGCATGCACGAGTGTGTGATACAGTAAGTGGAGGGTGTAAGTCATTAAAAATAATGATCATTCGCTCACTCATATGAGCGCCACTGGCCGAGTGACTACCTTGCCGTAATGACTACATACCGTAGGTCTACGGCTACCCACCCTTTCTACCACCCAACATTCGCTCAGTTGTATTACGTAACAATTTTATCAGACATACCTTTTAACTGCGTATTCTGTCGCGTTTTAATGACTGCTAACGATCGTTCATTTGGGAGACCGGGGTGAGAGATCAATTCCGCGACTTGACTCCAAATTCGAAAGCGGAGCGCCCCAAGGGACATTACTAGCTCCTATTCTATTTTTATTTTATATCCGTAACATACAAGATTACCAATTAAGTACTAACTAATCAGTAAAAAAAACATTAATAGAGTGAAACAGTGTATAGAGTGTATACAGTGAAACACCATCAAATATGTTAAAAAGAAAAAAAAATACGACCGTCATTATAGAAAGTGAACTATCGTATTTATAATTATTTTTATTACGGTATTTTTATGAAATATGTGTGGTTTTTATTTATCTATATACATACATTTATATTTCTGGAATGTACACAATCACACCTTTCAATTGACACTAAACATGATAAATGATTGTTAATTAATTGATATTCAGACATTTAGACAACTGCTTACTTGATATTTGGACAGTTAAGGCCAAAAATACTTAGACGCTCGGGACGACATAAGGATTATAACAATAACAAACACTTCTAAATCGGTTCAAGAGTTTAGAATTTATTGCAGAATATAGAAACGAAAGACATACATAGATAAACCCAGAACACATTACACTCCTTTTTTGATGAGCAGTCGTGTAAAAAAGTACAGGTCCATGTGGATTTTTCTGTCTCGCTAGACCTACGCCTATATCGATACAGTAGCCTAGTGGTGTTTGTTGATCTAAGAGAGAGACTACCAGATATTTATATTATTCATTTCCACTTCTAAGTATATTGTCATATACTCAGAATTGTTGAATGACCCTTTTATTCCTGAACTGTTATTATTTTCCGTCAAAATTAATAACGGGATTATTGCCTACTTGGTAATAGCCGCTTGGGTAGGGCTATGTTGGCTTTGCTACGAGTGCCGTGATCAAATACGGAAGATGCTTCTAAATCTTTAAAATATGCTCCTTGGTGTATTCGGTATAACTCCCAGAAATATATCGGACGTATCAAACAGATTACTGCAGGTCACGCGTGTTTGGAAAACGCTGTTTTAAGGTACAGCTCGCGCGAGTGTGTGATATAGTAAGTGGAGGGTGTAACTCGTTAAAAATAATGATCATTCACTCACTCATACGGCACGTATGAGCGCCACTGGCCGACTGACTACCTTGCCGTAATGACTACATACCGCAGGGCTACGGCTACCCACCCATTCTACCACCCAACATTCGCTCAGTTGTATTATGTAACAATTTTATTAGACATACCTTTTGCCTGCGTATTCTTTCGCGTTTTAATGACACTCTGATAACGACCGTTCATTTGAGAGACCGGGATGAGAGATCAAGAGACTCGACTCCAAATCTGACAACGGAGTACCCCAAGGGACAGTACTAGCTCCTATCCTATTTTTATGTTTTATGTGTTTATCCGTAACGTACAACATTAACAATAAAATTATTAAATACTAACTAATCAGTTAAAACACAGTAGTAAATAAAAACAGTTTTTAACTAATGCGTAAACGAGTAAATATATTAAAAAGAATAAAAACACGACTGCCGTTACAGAAAGTGAATTATTTATAATTATTTTTATTCCGGTATTTTTATAAAACATTTATGGTTTATTTATTTTTCCATATGGATATATCAATATTTCCAGTACAGTGAAACATATTGAAATAATAAAGTAAATATATTGAAGATATTAATAGACGATTTATTATATTTTTTGCTAGGGGCCTTCGGCGTAAGTTATCAGCTTAACCCTTCAGGTCTCGGCCCCTCAGCCGATTGACAAATTGATGTCCCAAAAAAATTTTGTAAAATCCCATGATTAAAATAAAACATATTAACATAATGAAACATAATAAAATAAAACAAATTAAATTAAAATTAAATTAAAACGGGGCTGTCAATCTGAATCTTGTTGTGGCCAATATCGTCCAATTGAGGCCTGAGGGGTTAAGAACATGTTTTTTAACCCGGCGAGGATGTGGTACAAAAAGGGTCCGTTAAGAAAGTGGAGGGTCATGATGACCCTGTGTTTCATTTTATTTTTTTATGTATTTCATTAATATGTAATAAAAATCGACGGGAATGAAACTTACGAATACGTTAATAAATAAACATTTTTTATAAAAAAATACCAAAAGTCTAAAAAATAATCAACTTAAGCAGGATTCTCCGTTACATATTTTAAAAAATCAACAAAAACAAGCTATTTCCTAAAACTAATATTTTAAGGCACTGTATAAGAAATCAATCATTTCTCATCACAAAATTATTATTTCAGTTTTTTTAAGATATTAATCATCTATCTCACACGGTTGACAGAATGGAACAATGTGTTCTTGATAAATGAACAAATGACACCTTTCGCAAACATTTAACTATTAGCTATTAACTATTTTTTTTAATTGGTTCTCTCCAAGACTTCTGATATGCGCCAAGGCCTTATTATAACAACAGAGGCTTTGGTGAAGGAAACTCTTGCGCACCTTGCTAAGCCGGTGCCGTTTAAAATGTAAGTAATTTTGTTCTGTTATTGTGTTGATGGATATCCTTTTACGCCGGGACCAACGATATTTGTTTACGAGCGAATATGATATGTTGGTGCATGGAAAATAGTATCAATAGGTACGCTATATAATCAATGGTTTTATCCTCCGTTAGTAAACGTGCTATTTCTGTGTGCGTTTGAGGCCGCACGGAAGCCGCAATTATAAACAAAAATCACAATCCACTGACTAAACAATCTCCCTAGGCCTACCACCCATCCGTAAAATAATATTAACTTTTAACAGGAAAATCTGGAGTTAAAATGGAATAATAAAGGCATTGTTTTAATAATTTGGCGCCTCAGGTGTGGCTGGACTGGCTTTTCTGACTTTTTCGCTTTCTTTTTGAAGCTTTTCGCGGATAATATCAAGAAAGCTGTGTGACGAAAATTGCTCCGTCGTATTATATTTTCTTTATAATAAATATAGTATTCAGTATTCAGTATTCAATTAATTAATTCAGAATATACAATGCAACATGGACATTGTACATGGACTGTACATTGTACTTGTAACATGGACATTTTATATATAATTGTATCCTCGGACTATTTAAATATGATTCTTTAAATATTTATTGAGATATAATTTTTTCCTTTATTTCGATTTCGATTCATTAATAATATTTTTATATTTTATTGTATTTATTACGACATTATATTATTATTATTCAGTTTAATTATTTCACCATTTACTGAATGTTATTTTTCCAGCACACTACAGCTACATTTACATCACACTACACTACACTACAGTTACATCACACTACACTCAAATTACAATGTTTATTATTATTAGTTAATTTTTTATATTATTTGATACCTAGCATATCTTTTAAATTAAGTATTCTAAAGTATGCACAAGCCACTCTACTTGGTACGCTTGCCTTAGTACGGGCCTAGGCCTAGTTAGGCGGCGTTGATTTTAAAAAAATTGGTCTGCGGTGCTTTCTATTTTGCTATTATTTACATTTAAGCCTATATTGTTAAACTTACAATGTACTGCCATAAAAAAATGTGCTTTTCTTTAATAAATAAATAAAAAATAAATAAAAAAAATAGTAGTAGTAGTAGTAGTAGATGGAGTGGGGGGCTTGTTTCCAGCCCTTGATGTCACCTAGATCTGTAAGGTCTTTTGTAACTACCCACTGTGTGGTTAGGTCAATTGTCAGCTAGTAGCCCGGTACTTCTTACCAGACTAAGTAGGTCACTGACCTTCAAGTTGGGCAGATCGCTGGGTTGGAGAAAGGCTCGTCCCAGTAAACTGTGTCTTTTGGCGGCGAGCCCTGGACAGCGGCCAACAATGTGTATGCTGTCTTCAGGTTCCTCGCCACATATTCGGCAATCCTTGCTCTCAGTCAAGCCAAGGTTGAATAGATGAGCTCTAAGGGTCGTGTGTCCGGTGAGGAGACCGATAGAAAGCTGTGTGACGAAAATTGCTCCGTCGTATTATTTTTTCTTTCTAATAAATATAGTATTCAGTATTCAGTATTCAATTTATTCATTCAGAATATACAATAAAAGCATGAATAATCAGTTAAAGCTAATTATTGCATATTAGAATTCGTCAGTTGCTAGTAATATATTAATATATGTAGATATAAAACTATTCATTTGACAATAGCGTTGACTAAAGTCGGCTTTACACGGTAGACAAATAAAATTAAAAAAAATCGTGTGGCACTCGGGGACTGCCGCGGTAAAGCTATTGAATAGCATTTTTAACAACCTATGCAATTATAATTATTTATTTATTTTATTTTTTCTGATATCAGATAACTGCGCTCTATCGGAAAACGTTAAAATTATAGAATCATTTGCGGCTGCGGAAGCAAATAATTCGGAATAATAATTTAAACGTCTTCCGATAGAGCACCGCGTACGAATTTTTTATTCGATAAAGCAAAAAAAACGGATTTTTCGAAAAAAACGTCGATAAAAAGATAGATAATTAAATTATCTTTAAAATGGTGCAGGTTTCATAATAATACGCCAGATAGTATTTGCGTAGTAGTCGTTTTTGTGTTCGGTTAGACCTAATTTCACAAATTAATTAAACTATGTAATATAAACAACATCTAAAATATTCAAAGCTAAGAATATTAGGAAAATGTTCTTGTTTAACATATATTTTTTTCGAATCGTAAGCAGTACTCGTTTAGGCGTAATTATCAGTTTAAAATCATTAATTTTCGTTAAGAAATTTCTTCATTCGGTCGCCGCGCTGGCCTAGGCCCGCGATAAAAGCTATGCAATAGCTTAAAATAGAGCTGAATCCATGTACGTGAGTATACATATAAAATAAATAATTATTATAAGAATATTAATAGTCTTCTTAAGCACTCTATACAAAAAAATAATCACACAATAGAAAGTATCAAAATAAAATTGTAAAAAAAACAACGTATGTACCTACATATATGGTCAGGTATGTTACGTTAAACATTGTAATCTACATATTAAATTCATAATATTATTATTAAACAATAAAACTAAAATGAGGTACCTGAAAGTTACATATTAATGTTGTTCTCATTTGAAAGAATTGGCATGCTCAAAAAAATCACAGCTTATAGAAAGCATGTGTGGATTGCAGCTTTTGTTTAATAAATCTTTTAAACGCCGTTGTTTCCATCTTTCTTGTGGAGAGTGGTAGCTGGTTAAAGAGCTTATAGCTCAAATATCCAAAGGACTTTTGTGTCTGCGTAAGGCGTACTTTAGGCAGGATAACATCATCACGTCTGCGTGTATTGTGGAAGTGCATATTCCCGTTTACCCCTTGTTCGTTAATATTAGATTTAACATATAGTAGACATTTTTTAAATATTCAGACGTAAAGGTCAGTATTTTGTACTTAATAAAGTATGGTTCGCAGTGCGTGTCACGGGATACTCCTGCAATTGCTCTCAGTGCACTTTTCTGTAAAATGAAAACCCTAGAACTGTCTGTGGCATTCCTCCATATCAGTATACCATAAGTCATTTTAGAATGGAAACAGGCATGATACGCAGTTATTGCAGCAATTTTGCCAGCTAAGAACTTAATCTTTTTTATCGCATATATTGCCGAAGAAAGCGCACTACACAGTTCATTAATATGGATGTTCCAGCTTACATGCAGTGATCGATCATGATACCTAGGAACTTTGTCGATTTGCTTAACTCTAGAGTACTGTTATTTAGAGTTATATTGAATGGTATAGCAGACGTATAAAAATGTAGTAAGTTTCACGACAATCGTCCATATTGCATTTTGTTTATTTTATATCTAAAACGTATGCAAAAAAAATACGATTTCGAATTCGAATTTTAACGAATATTCTGAAAATATTGTAAATATATATACGTATTTTAATTTTATTTTGTTTATTGTAGTAATAGAGATTATGATGATGATGATTTCGATTATGACAGAGGAGGAATAGCCTCTAACAACTACTATTCGTCGACTTGTTTTTGACTCTAAAGGTTGTTATTTACGATAGTAAAAGTCTGTTTCCGAACTATACATTTATTGTTTTTTTTTTACCATGAGAGGGTGCGAAGTGGAAAATGTGATGTGAGTGTAATTTCGCAACTGCTCGCTGTTCCCGTTGCAAGAACGGTTTGGCGTGAAGGCGAAGCCTGTGTGATGGGTGGCATGTGTGATAGATGGCGATGGGATGTATGATGCGGTGACATAATCGGGCATATCGCCATCATGCGTCGCTACGTTTACTTCCCTCCTAGACATTACTTAATTTTCATTAATAGAAATGAGTTTACTTGTGACAATGGGCTCGATTGCGTTTCTCTTGGACTAAAATCTGCAATTAGTCCATGTGAACAAGGCAGAGCAGTACGTCAGAGAGGATTGTAAAATGGACGGTTGGGACTTTTCCGCAATTAAACTGCCCACCGAAGATAAAGAAACTAAATCTAACACCGCACGAAATGTGTTCAAATTTATTCGGGCGTTCGGCATAGTTTTGGTGCGGGAAAATCGAAGATAGTGCATTTCATATTCTGTTCCAACGTATTGCTCTGACTCGTTCGCTTGAAGTAAGTCCTATTTTAGTTCACGAAGAAACGCAATCGGGCCCAATATGTTGATAAGTAAACATTGTAATAAATTAATAGTTTAAAAAAACACTAAAAACACGCTTTTATAAATGCACGTAAAAAAAAGCCGGTCCGATATGATACGATATTCCATCATGGAATGCCAGTGCCTATCTTCCGGCTTCATCATCAAACCTTGAAACCTAATAGTGGTCAAAGTTCATTCCAAGACTTTTCTAACAAGTCCAAACACAGCTATGATACGATGTTCCATCATGAAGTTCCAGTTCATATCTTCCGACTCCATCATCAGATCAGTTCGACAGTATATTATTGTATTGTCAACAGAACTACATACAGCTGCTAATTTTCATGGTGCTACGATCCTTGGAAGATGGTTAAATTAGTTACCTTAGATTCCATTACGTAGTTAGTTACATACAGGTCGACCCAATAAAAGCGTGTTAAAAATAGGTGCTTGTATTCTATGTTTCTGAAAACTGAAATATCTTCAAATTTAAAACATTGTAAAAACAACGTTAAAAAAATGTAAGGATCGAAACGTTTGTAAAAAAACTTAAACATACAGTAAAAAAAAAAATGTTAAAAATTGCTGTAAACAAGATTGTCGATAAGTGATTATAACAAAGTAAATCGTAAAATTGGTTGTTTTCTATTGTTTACACTGAGCTTGAGCGTCAGTGTTGGCTGTATCACTTTACTACATTATACTTGAATGGTCCGCTTGCTCTGCTCGAAGATGCCAATCGATGTGGTGAATTTGCTTGTATGACAATCCTCAGCCGTATCCAGCTTACGGTTGAGCAGTCGCACTTTTCCGTGATGCCGTAGACAACCGCAGCTGTCATGCCTTCTACAATTGCTATAACCGTATTCCGCCGAAGTCGTAGCGGCCGTCGCTGATGCAGACGAACTTGCTCCCATTTTTGCTCCCATAATTTGATTTCTTGTTTGATAAACGTACTGAGCTTGTTAGCGTGCGATCTCTGCCGTTTGTCGTTTATCGTTAGCCATTATTTCGCTTTGCTGATTCACACACTTACGTTAGCACTGAAATAATGTTTTATTGTCGTTTCTGCGAAACGTACCGTCGGCTTAATTCTGCGTCTGTTGCTCGAGCATTGCGTCATTGTCTTCGCGACGTTGCGTCTTCGTCGTCCTTTGCATTTTCTGGAAATGCGATTGTGTGCATTCCTCCTCGTAGCTATTGTCACGCTTGTAGGTGTGTTTTCCTCCTTTCCATTTAGCAGAAATGTAAAATATTTGTCTTGTCTTCTCAAAGTGCGTACTGAAGCATTGAACGGAGAAGTTGAAGGTTTTTTAATCTTGTCGATCCTGATGAAATCGTACCTACAGGTCTGAACTGAACTGAACTAATTTTTTCCTCTGTTGATCATTTTCGGTTTCGATGCTAACTCCTGTATATGGCTCTACAGTTCACAAAAATGTGCAGGTTCTGCCAAGGGGTAGAGGAAACTCCCCTGTACCTCATATACGAGTGTGGCCCGCTGATGCGTAAAAGATACACCCACTTGGGTGGTCATTACCTTCAACCTGCTGAGGTAAAACAATCTGGCGTCAAAAGCCTGTTGCGGTTCTTAAATGACACGAGGCTTAGCACAATAGATCAGCAATGGTCGCAGTGTTACAAGGCTCATAAAGACCTTAGAAAAGCCCCACATCTTATATAATAAAAATGAGTCGGGTTTTATGTATGTTACCTAATAACTCACGAGCGCCTGGCCCGATTTGAACGATTCTTTTTTTGTTTTGTTCGTAATCATTTCGGTGTTGCTATAGGATATAAAAAAATTGGAAAATCTCTCGAAAAAGTGAGAAAAATGAGAAAAACCAAAAATTATTTTAGTACCGAGTTCGGCCAATAGATGGCGCGGTTTGACAAGAATAAAAATACGAAAATTCGAAAATCAAGATGGCGGCACGGCGTGAAAACTGACATTTGACAGTTAAGTTGAATTTTACGAATTTTTCATAGCGTTTTCGTGTTTTCGTGATTCTGAAGGTAAATTAAGTGAATTAAGTGAATTTGTGTAATTCGTGAAGGTTTTTCCAGGTTTTGCAATCATTTTTCACAGTTATGCCCTTGCCCAGACGCTCCAATCTCAGCAAGGTGACCGCTCGAGCGAGACGACAAAGAGAGGTTCGAGCAACTGAAAACGATGAGGATCGCCAAGAAATGAATGAAGCGACACGTATACGTAATGTTGCAGTGCGAAGACGATTGAATTTGAGACAAAACACATACAGAGAGGCTTTCTATTATGATCTGGCGATACAATATAGCGATTATGAATGCGTGCAAATTGGAGAAATGGACCATTTGCGCCAATATTGCAGTGCCTTGAAGTACCGTCACGAACCACTTGGTTTGTGTTGCGCAGGGGGTAAAATGAGATTGACACCATTGGTTCCACCACCAGAACCATTAGGATCGTTGTTGTCTGGAAATGCACCAGATTCTAAGCATTTTCTGTCGAACATACAATATTACAATAATTGCTTCCAAATGACTTCATTTGGTGCAACACATATTGTTCGCGACAATTTTATGCCCACAGAAAAGGTAATTGCTGCACACTTATTTACAAATTTATTTATTTTATTTTTATTCATTATACAACTCAAAAAGTTACGGATTATGCCCAAAAATATTTTTAACGTTATGCCAATATCAGAAAATTGAATTCGATAGCACAATCCAGTGGCAATGTCACCTAACTAGGCCGGGACCTGTTCTAAGGTAGATATAGGGACCAAATAAAAGAACAATTGAGATGTAAATAAATATATATACATATACATATACACATATCGGCTAAACTCATTTTTCTTTCAAGTAGACTAAAGTAACTCCACTTAGTGGGCAAAAAAGGTGCGTACCTACTGCTGATATAAAACCAGAGTAACTCAAAAATAATACAATACATGAGTTAATTAAACAAGGTTAAAAAAATGTTAGCTTCATGGATGTAATATTAGATTTTTTATATCTCCCATAGTTATTATAAAATCAGGTTATCGTCATTTCTGAAAAAAGTGTTATTTTGATTTACCGGAGCTTTCATCTAGGGTTGCGATTTACATTCACAATCATACACTTAGAAATCATACACTTAGAAATCTATATACCTGTGATAAATACATGCATACAAAAATCAAGGATACCTTTGGGATGAAGAATAGTCGAGCTAAAAGAGTCTGGATTTATAATAATAATGTAAAACAAAAATTAAAATGATTCAATTAATGATCACTTCGGTGAAACATTCTTAACGCCAGAAAATTTGTGATTGCAGATTCAAGGCCAAATTTTCCATAAGCTGGGTTCGCTGTTGCCGGAGCCAGATGCAGAACATAAATTTCTGCAAATCTTTTTCATGGGTAATTCACGGGAAGAAGTGCAGCAACGATGTGCTTACAATCCAAAGACAAAGGAACACATTGTTCAGCAGTTGCAGACAATTTTTCATGAACACAATGCGTTGGTGGCATTATTTAAAACTGCACTTGAGCGAATGCCCTCTGATAACCACCAAATCGTTATTAGAGCAGACAAAACTCCAGCTGGGGAACATTCTCGGCGCTTCAATGCTCCAACGATTGATGATGTCGCCATTATTATGGTTGGCGAACACTCCGATAACCGTGACATTGTATTGCATCGCCGTAACAACCAGTTGACACGTGTTTATGAAACTCTTGCTTTACGCACGGCCTATTATATGTCGCCTGTTCGCGAGTGGGAAAACCGTCATCTCTTTATATATTTGCGCCAGAAAACAAAACGAAAAACATCGTGTATCATAGAGCACTGCATTAAAATACATTCCATTCGATTTGAAAAAAAATCACTTAGTTTCAGATTTTGGCGAGACGAAGTTCGCCGGGTTCCGCTAGTAAAAAATAAAATAAAAATAATGGCTCAACAGTTTATCGACGAGGTCCATCACTAGGTTTGATGTCTTGCATCCTTTGAGAAACGTATTCAATTTTGAAATAGTTTTTTTTTTTTCATGAAATTAATATTCATATGAAATCAGTCCTTGACTACTTTCCGGGAACGTCTTGGGGTAACACCTGTTTTTTCATGCATTCAGCTAGTAATCATATACCTAGTCATATGTAGGTACTTCTAAAATTTTTGGGAAATAAATATGATACTAAATGTATCGGAATAAGAGTGGACCAAGATTATGTAAGAGGTTAAAGGTTTCCGTTTTAGTCATCCTTTTTCTTGAATACCCGCCGTTTCACTTTGACAATTTGCGACAGTATGGCAAGCTTCCTGGCATGAGGTCAATTTTTTATGAGCCAATTGCCTCATTAATATTTCAGCAGGACATTCCCCCTAATGGATTTCGGAACGGGATTATATTTGATGTCAAGCATCCATTTCCCATATATTGAAAGTGAAAAGGAGGATAGATGACAAGTAAAGACGTTCACTTTCTGAAAAAGCTTCTCGACATAGTATAATCTGCCTCATCTCGATCTATTTATACAACCGGTCGAGTGCAAGTTTGTCTCGCGCGCTGAGGGTTTCGTACCTCAATAAGCGTAGCTGAATTTCTAAACTACTACACACAAAAAATTGGTACCAAAAATATAAGCTTTCTAAATAACGATTTCTTTAACTGCAATAATGGCTAATTAAGGATATTGAGGGTGTCAATTGCTAAGGCCAACCCGCCATCCCAGGAAGTTATAACGCTAACATGCCATTCTGCCTCCCATGGAGTGAAGCAAAGACTTTGTGGATCATATAATCCACTGTCAAACTAGTCCAACAGCCCGTAAAGAACCTAGCGCTTTAAAGAGAGGCACTGGGAGGTGCTAGCTAGCGGGCTGATCTCGCGCTCTTACTACTATATTTGGACTAATGTCTCTATCCTCTAGTCTGGTCATAGATACGAGGTCTTTATTGCGGAGCGAGGCGCGCTTTGCCCGTCAACCTCACACGAGATCAAGTGCCCGATGGATAGTTTCTAAAGATAAATGACGCCAGGTCTACAACTACCCACTGCTTCTCAGGATACGTACGTTTCCAGACTCCCCCGGTTATTCGCCGGATTGAACAGGCAATTAGCTGACCGACCGAGGTGTCACCCCCCCGGTTCGTAACCAACTGTCAACGATCCCAAATGTCAACGACTGCAGTATACAGCCGCAACTATAGCTGTCAACTACAACGGGCGAACCCGTCACCTCAGGAAGTTTTAACCAAATTTATCGTTCTGTCCCCCTTGAGGTGAGCGCAGAAGACTTGGGACGAAAAACAATCCACAGTCTAGCTACGCAACCTGCCCGTCAGAGGCCAACGCCTTACGGCGAGGCACCGGGAAAAGTACCCAGGCGGCAGCCTCCCCCTCTGACTACCAGTTTGGAAGTATATCTCCATCTGGAATTAACTTTTAAGATATCTTCTATCTCCTGATTTGTTACAGGATCGAGGTCGCTTACGCAGACCTCTCCCTTATGAAGCGGTGATACGGAGTCAACCGAATCAATTGCGGACCACGGCATCCATTTCCTGCCATTATTCACCTGGTGTCGCGTGGCCGAATGGTCGTTTCAAGAGCATTTGCCATAAGGTTAACAGCCATCCCCGCTCTATAGGAAACATTACTGTTCCCAGACTCCTCGATCTGTTAGTCGGAGTGCCCAATCGATTGTTTGATGCCGCACGGTGCGCAAACCGTCCAGGAGCGTCCGAATTTTGACTTCTAGGGGAGACTGGCCCGCAGGCCAGCATCCTACCCTGGCTTTCCCTTCTGCGTGAGGGCCGCCGGATGGCTGTTGACCCGTCAGTGTGACCGACCCTGAACGAATGGGTCTTCGTGGCTAACTCCAACAGGGCCGCATATACAGCCGTATACAGCCACAGGCAGAGCTCACAGGTTCGAAGGAGCTACGGGATAGGAGCTGAACCATGAGTTGAGCCGGCGTAAGAAAACAGCCGGCTTAGAAACCTTAGAGACAACTTAATCCGTCAGGGAGTTTTTTCTTATCACCGGCACAAAACAGTAAAATATGGTTTTGAGAAAACCGCGTTTAAAGTTTTCTTTAAAGAAAAGTAGTAAGGTTTTTTTACACTTACAACAATCTGCAACTATCAGCGATTCCAGATTAAAGATTCATAAATAGATTTCAACTTTAGGTGTAAAAGAAACATGAAAAACATGTCTTATTGTTAGCTGTCTCAACCAGGCTCCCCCCCTTGTTATTGTATTCGCGCGACAGAATTGAAATGCTATTCCGTTTATTTTATCACAAAGGAAACTAGTGCCCTAACCGGGAATCGAACCCGGAACCTTGCATTATAAGAGTATGTATACGGTGTATACGAGAAAAAATATCAAGACTACCTCAACTAACTCAAATATTCATTCGCATAATACGCGAAATAAAGAGGACTTGCGTCATTTTAAGGTGCGACTGAGTAAGGTTTGGAATAGCTTTCTCTGCCTCTGCACTTATTCTACAACAAACTTCCATTACACATCAGGGGCCTTGGGGAGGTTCACTTTAAGAAAAAGGTACAGGGTATTTTGACTAAAAACCCCATTTATAGCATTGAGGATTTCGACAATATCATTTTTTCGCAGCTCTATTGACCTACTTGACTATTATTATTTCTGATTCTTTCTATTATTGACTATTTTACAATTGCGTTTTTTTACTATTGGCTATTGACTATAATTATTATGACTGATTTGGTTGTATTTGTGTTTTTTCTTTAAAATACCTTCCCGTATGATAATTTGAGAACCTAACCGTTGTTAGGCCTAACAGGCCTGCATTAACGGGAGTTATTAATCTAATAGTATGCCTTTTTACGCAGTAGGTGATTAATACGATACTTAAATTATTAGTGGTAACAGGGAGCTAATGTGCCCAGTGCAGTTAAGCCATTATGACCTGTGTTAGGGTCTGCCGACCTCACAGGTCAACACCCATCCGGCAGCCTCCAATCAGAAGTGCGACAGAGAAGGAGTCTGTGCCTGGGAATTGTACTTCGGGACGCCTGGGAATTGTACTTTGGGACGCCTCTGGACGGTTTCCACAACGTGCGGCGTCAGTCAATCGACTGTACATTCCTGCAGATAGCCGGGGGAGTCTGGAAACAGCTTTGTTTCCTATAGAGCGGGGGTGATTGTTAACCTTGTGGCAGCCGCTCTTGAAAGCACCATTCGGCTAACCGATTTTGGGTGAACTGCCGAGCAAAGGACGCCGTGTTCCGCGATAGATTCGGTAGACACAGAATCACCGCCATACAATGGAGAGGACCGCGCAAGCGACCTCGAACCCGGAACCAGTCGGGAGACCGGAGAAATCAGGCCATAACTGGTAGCGAGGGCCCTTGGTCTGCCCGCTGTGTTAACTACCTGTAAGGGTTGGTCTCTCGTTGGCTAGTTGGCGGAGCTAGATAGTGGATTGTCCATTGTCTCTTGAAACAACCATCGGCTACCCGATTCCGGAGGAACAGCCGGGAAAAGAATGCTGTGGTCCGCGATAGATTCGGTTTACACCGTTTCACCGCTTCGTTAGGGAGAGAACCGCGCAAGCGACCTCGAATTCGTTACCAGTCGAGAGACCGGAGTAAACTGGTCGCAACAGGAAGTAAGGGCGTGAGTGTAAGCCCGCTGGGTAACATACCTGGTTATCTCGTGGATAAGGCGTTGGCCTCTTACGGGCATGTGGCGGAGCTCGACGGTGGACTGTTTTGTCCTAAGTCTTCTGCGCTCACCTCACGGGAGATAAAACGATCATATTTCGTTTAAACTTCCTGAGGTGACGGGTTCGCCCGTTGTAGTTGACAGCTCTAGTTGTCCATTGTCTGTAAGTCTTCTACGCTCATCCCACGTCTGAAAGAACGATCACATATCGTTATACCAGCCTGGGTTGACGGGTTCGCTCGTTGTAGTCGACACCGCCTTACTCCAGTGGTAACTCCAAGGTTTTATAAGGAATTCGGGTGTAGAAATGTATACATTAAAGAAAAGAAATTCTCATTAAAGAAGTTCCGACCTTGTTCCGGCCTATTTCTCTTTCTGGCTACAAAATGTCTGTGCCAGTATTTTCTATTCCTATCACAATTCGTCTTCATATTATGTTGGCTGTCGTTCAAAAAAGGTAACTAAATAATCAATAATAGCGTGTTTTTAGTGTTTAAAAAAACACTAAAAACACGCTTTCGGGCTATGATACGATATTCACATACACACGGCTATGATACGATATTCCATCATGGAATGCCAGTGCCTATCTTCCCACTTCATCATCAGACCTTGAAACCTAATCGTGGTCAAAGTTCATTCCAAGACTTTTCTAACAAGTCCAAACAAACACAGCTATGATACGATGTTCCATCATGAAGTTCCAGTTCATATCTTCCGACTCCATCAATAGATCAGTTCGACAGTACCATATTATTGTATTGTCATCAGAAATACATACAGCTGCCAATTTTCATGACGCTACGATCATTGGAAGATTGTTAAATTAGTTACTTTAGATTCTATTACATAGTTAGTTACATACATGTCGACAGTTACAAGGGTGTTAAAAATAAGTATAATATGTCCTAGAAAAAGTTATTTAAAGTGCTTAGAATAATGTCAATTCTGCAACATCAGCAAAATAAAACGACAAACGGTATATAGGTACCTTTGAGGACACAATGGAATTAAGTAGATACTTCTGTGCGTGAATGAAATACAGTATTACATTACGGGGAATCCTTTCAGGCTGGGAAGAAATATTTATTCAGCCGGGAAACGGAATACGATGACAAAGCGTCCCCCTCCCTTCTCTTCTTGTACTCACAATATACCTGCAATGAGGGATATCGTATTTTAAATTTATTTTTAAGAGGATTATGTAAATTCAACCACCAACACCGCTCGTTATAAAGTCGCCGGTGTTGCTTGAAATATACATACCACTGTTTTAGTGGTATGAGTTAACCGAGAGAGATACAAAGGCTGCTATCAATGAGCTTAGAAGGAGCCTTCTAAGCTTGTGTTGGAGTCACTTCGTCCAACATACCCACAACAAAAGAAGTAATTTCTATAGAATCGAAACCGCAAATACGCTCAAATATACACGAGCCAACTGCAATTGAATTCCAACTTCGGCATTTTATGCACAGTCAACCGATGACTCATGCCATTTCTTCTGATCGATCCAATTTGACAGTTATTCTCCCCCACAGGTGGATATTGCATCATTACATACCATATAAAAAGCAGTACATTGGACACATATTTTATCATTCCCTTGGTGGACATCATTCCCCTAGTGGACCGTCGCCCGCTACAAGTACTCGCGCTCTTCATTATCTTCGAGTCAACAACACGTACGCATAGTATACGCGATCATCATTAGCTTCAAATCTATCCGCGACGCTTCACACTTCGGCTACACAACCACGACATCACCTCGGGCCCACACTACCTACACACCGGCGAATTATCAAACAAGGCGTTACGAACTGGCAACCGATCACACACCTTCTGAATAAACACTTCAACTTCAACTACAACGACTTTCAATACGGAGAAAACTTCTTGATGAGAACCACCCTTCGCTCACGAATAATTGGAGTCTAGTGAAGGGTGGCCACTCGCATCGCAGAATCTGCAATTAATGCAGACATTCACTCGCATCATATCCGCGGTAGCTCCCTTTTATGCGTACCCCGAATACGACTGGCAAAAGTACAGAAAAGCTACTTGTACCTTAGCATTAAATTCTATAATCTACTCCCTACAAAATTTAAACAGCTGGAGGACATAAAATTAAAAAAAACATCAAGGAGATGCTGATAGGCCACCCTTTCTATAATCTGGCCGAATTTGAGGGCCATGATTTTTCAAATATTATGCCCATTTAAATTACTTAAAAAAGTAGAACCTTATTGTCTGGTTATTTTATATCGTTTTATATCTGTACTTTTAGTTTAAAATACATAACGTAGATTTCTTTTGATTATTTAACATTTTACTGACAATTTGAATATTACGATGAATAATTTTACTACGTATCTTTTCGAATTACTAACTATTTCAAATATTAGGCTTCTATTTTGATTATTTATATTTATAGTTTGACAATCTAGTAGTTAATTCTTGACTACCTATGTATGTTCAGTAAAGAGTAGTAACGAAACTTACTACCTAACCCAATTATTTTGACACTTCCAAGAGCGGTCTTTGGCCGTCAATTGGACACGACGAAAATGTAATGTAATGTAGAAGACGCATAGCGGCCCCCGACGTGGGCAAACAATACCTATGTCGTTTTCCATCTATTGGTCAGTGTTGGGTATCGACACAATACGACTTACTCGAAAACTATCGATTTCTTCATCTGAAATGTATTTCAACAAAAAATCGACTTGACTTTTTGTAGTTGTACGACAAAATGAAACTCCATTATTCCAAACGAAATGTTGCTTCTCATCTGGGGTTATAGGCTTCGCAAAGCTTCACTTTGGTCTGCCAATAAAGACTATGTACTCTCGGCATCAATATTTTTGTTGAGTACTGAATAAAATAAAATGCTTTTGGTTCCTTTGCCATAACGGCCCACTTTATTGTGACGAGAATTATATTTTAGACGGCTGGTTTATATAACACTAGCTGTTGCCCGCGGCTCCGCTTCACGTAAAGTTTCGAATCGATTTGTTAATATAAGTAGGGTGGCGTTTATTTGCCTTTTTAGACGCTACCTTTAGATATTTAGTGCAAGACGTCCCCCCTCAGATGCACGCTACCTATCTCGTAGGCGTACGCGTCTTGTTCCTCGCCACCCGCGGCCTTCCGCTGAAGGCTGACCTTGCTGGGCTAGCAGCCGCCGCAGCCCGCTAGGTATTTCGCGGTGCTTGCAGGCGTTCCTAATTTTATAATATCTCTAGAACTATACCACCTAAAAACTTACAGTAAATGGCTTATTTTATTTCTTTTCAACACCCGTGATAACGGATCAATTTATTTTAAAAAGGATTCTTATTTTATTGCTAGTGTCTCCAACAAAATGCCTACTTGCTTTTTCCTATTTTGAGACACAAAATCAGTTATTGCAGCTTAAATACAAATGTTAGGTATATGCTGTCGCCAACTCTTTTATAGATCTTTTTGAGGCCAATGTTTTTGTCATATATTGTTTCACATTTATCAAACCGTTTCGTCAGCGCACGCTGAGAAAGCAACTCACCAGCTCATTTTTCTCTGACTTGAAGAATAAAGTATAGCCTATAATAATGGACGTTTCTATTAGTGAAAGAATTCTGAAATCGGATGAGTAGTTTCTGAGATGTATGTACTATGTAGGGGTACTTACAAACCTACACATTACAACAAACGCATCAATTACTTCTTTATAATATTAGTATAGATCACGGGGCAACACGCAGGCGATCACCAATCCAAGCAATGACTCTGCCATGGATTTTCGGATATCCGATTTTAGACCGTACTATCCCTGTCCGGTTTCCAAAATGAAAATAAAACCGGACATATTGTTGTCCGGGTTTTTAGGATCATGCAAAAAGAGCGCGGGGACAAAAATACGGATTTTAATACTTAATGCATATTTGCGAAAAGAATTAAACACATTTTTTGGCATGACTATGTATTTATCACTGAGAATTATATTTATATTTATATTTATATTTTACTCATAAATCCAAGAAAAAAAATACACCACACGCTTTCAACGTATATGAGAGGGCTGTTACTTACTTGGTGGAATTTCTATTTATATTCTTCTTCTTCTTAAAGTCCTATCTCCTATCGGAGGTCGGCGGTTTTTATGGCCACTTAGGCCCGTGATGTTGCCGTGCAAAACAACTCGGTGGTGCTTGAGTTGAACCATTCAGCGAGGTTTTGTAGCCAGTGGGTTCTTCTTCGGCCAAGTCTTCGGCGGCCTTTTGTCTTTTCCTTTGTTACCTTGCATTATGTGGCCCATTTATTGTAATTTCCTTCTTTTTATGGTCTTCATACAGTATTTTCAATCCCTATGCATTCTTTGCAGCACCGTCTCATTTTTGACTATTCGTCCAAGATTTTTTTAGTATTCTCCTGTAAATCCACATTTCAAAAGCTTCTAACCTTTTGCACAAAGTCTGGGTCAAAGTCAAGTCCACGCGTCTACTCCGTACAGGAGGACTGAAAATAAGTAACACCGCACAAGGCGGCATCTAGTGGAGAGTTCGAGACTACGGTTGCAGAAGAGTTGGCTCATTTTGATAAAACACAGCTCCAGCTTTTTCGATATGACATCTGACTTATAAACTATTGTATATATTATTATCTATTTCTATATATTAATTATATATGTATTTTTATAGGCGGACGTTACACCTAGGATTTATCTTTTTTCTGAAATTCTCTATTCTGTTTATTTTTTTTTTTTTTTTATTTAAGTAGGTAAAAACAGTCATATACATTTGTGTGAAAATAATACTTAATACAAATAGACCTATATTACCATTAATTACTACAAAACATTATAAGTAGTAGCAGGGGAAAATTACAATTAAAATTACACTAATAACTTATTAAACCAAGCAACCAAACCAACTAATGCAACCAAACAACAAAAAGTTTTATTTAAAAAAAAAAACAAATTACACTATAAGCTAATGCAACAACAAATCGCCTATTTTCTTCCTAAAACTAACCAACGTGTCGGAAAATATGTCGAGGTCATTCGAAGCTTTATTATAATGTAAACATGACCGTCTGAAAAAGGAATTTTTCGCATAGTTCATACGAAAAGAGGGTAAATAAAATTATCTTTTGAACGAGAAGAGGGAGACCGAGGAATTTTAAAAAGAATTTTGCCCAAAAGGGGTGCAGAATTAATATGGTTATTTAAGATTTTATATAGGAAGATATTGTCTAAGAAGGCACGTCTTGCATACAAAAAGTGTACTTTGTGTTTTGTCGCTCTCTCTGCATAATCCGTAGACATGTTACCCTAGTAGGTACTGGACTAAACAGTGGCAATCTAAATACATTCGTGAAGTATGTAATGGTCATAAAACCATTACGGGTTTAACAAACAATATAATAAACAATTATTGCCAAAATTAGTTAACAAAAATAAAATAACAATAATATAGGATACAAGCGAATTTTATCGCACAATAGGCATCACTAGCGATTAGATGGAACACGGGTGTAGAGAATCGCTAGTGAGAGTAGTTTTTTTTTTGGCCCGAAGCACTCGCCTGGAAAGGTCGTCGTTTCAGCGCGGCGGTCGGTTTTTGCCTCGCGGCGATTACCGGCCGCCGGAGCTCATTTCACGACTTCGAAGTGGCCTACCTACATCTACGAATAAAATATAAAAGTCAAAGTCATCTTTAGAAATTATAACTAGAATCAAGTGCGGCGCAGGCAAAGCATTCCAGCGTGATCTCCACATCCTATTTGGGGCAAGTAGATTATATTCTCATTTTCGGTTTTTTTTTAAAGTAAAATTCGATTTCTTTTATTCTAACTTGCAATACCACAATCGTGCAATACTTTTAGTCCTTCAGACCCGTCTTGCACGACATATACGTGCTAACCCGTTTTTCTGAATATAGGAATCCGTAGTTTCTAATATAGGATCAACGATAGACACCGCCAATAAATCTAAAATCATTTCGGCGATCTCTACTTAAAATGTAGGCTGTAAAAATATATAAATATAATTAAAATCCACGTTAGACAATCTTGGGATTAAAACGTGGCGAAATCAGAGTGGCATTGAGTTCTTCCCGAGGCAATTAAAAATCAGATAAATTAATAAAATAGCTTATGAAGTAAAATACCAAATTATAGATAAATATAAATGCAAGTCATCGTCAGGGAATACGTAATATTTCCAAATTTAAATATCAGGGAAAATGATAGAGCAAAAGACTACCGTCGTTTACGATAGTTGAAAGTGCAGCGTACCCGACACTAAAATTGCCAAATCATTGTAGGGCAAAAATAGGAAAAACCAGTTACGAATAATGCTCATCGAAACACGGGTAAAATGTAATAATTGTAACGTACGCTCGTAAAAATCTCGCAAGGCCTTCGACGATCGACGGATTAAAATTAAGTTTCATAAATAATATAAATATTCAATATCACGCATATAGTTTCGGGAAATGTCTTCGCAACAGGTTATAGAAAAATAAATAGTAAATTTGGGTCGGAAAAGTATCTTTTATTTTACTCATAATCATCTCAATATCAGAATAATTTCATTTTTAATATCGTCATATATCATATATTTCATTTTCATTTTTTTATATAAATAAAATAGAGTAAAAAAAACCATAAAAGGAAAGGATTGGTTGAGATACATTTATAAAATATTAAAATCAGTTTCCATTATTATTTGGGGAAATTCATTAAATTCAGAACTCTTTATCAAGGAAAATAAAGCACACTTATTTATGTTACAAGTTGATTTTGCGCATATTCCAGCAAGATTTAATTTAAATTAACCGAATCCGCCGTCGCGTCCGCGCCATCTAGCGGCGAAACGCGGGCATTAGTAGCACAATGCAGGTTGAGCAAAATGATATCAATTTTTGCTAAGTAACTCGCCGCGCCACCGCTAGAGGGCGTTCGAACGAGAATAATAATATATTATTTAGTAAGGGAAATGGTTCAAGTAATTTAGCAATTCAATATCCATAAAAGGCCGTTCGTCCCATAGGGATGGTCATCTTACCGTAGACTGGGTCACTAAGGGATTCTAAATACCCCCGTGCCTGAGATGGACTGAGCGAACCGACGCAAATCCCGACGCAGCCTACGTACCCCTGCCCCAGAAGAATTCTAAACGGTGGAAGGACTCTGGCACTTGTTCATAGATCCGAAATAAATCTTCTTCTTCTTCCGGGCTGGCGCCCACTATATAAACAAATCTCTCCATATCGTCCGGAAGTATATTGGTAAAATAATAATATTGTAATCTATAAAATTAACTGATATATTAAAAATTATTCGGGTCTCATGACAAATTGGCGCCCAAAGTGGGTCTATTTTTCTTTTCAAACTTTCAAACAAATTGGCGAGCCAACGGGGGCTAATTTTTTTTTCAAACATTCCAAACAGTATTCTTTTTCAAAACAATTTTATCTTCTGTTTGACTAAATGACCAAGTTGGACGCATGACAAAATTGGCTTCCAACTTGGGGCTTATAGATCTTTTCATAATAATTTATTTTATTGTCCCATCAAATTTTTTTTTACAAACAATTTTTTTCAAAATAACTCTTACCTTTTGTTTTGAAGTGACCACGCCAGTCGTCTGACAAATTGACGCCTGCTCGTGGGGCTCTTTTTTGTTTTCAAACTTTAGAAACAATTTTTTTTACAAACAATTTTTTTTTTCAAAATAATTTATCTTTTGATTTAAAGCGATCACGCTGGTCGCCTACAAATTTCCCGCCCTCCCACCCTTTCTTTCTTATATATCGCAACTTTTCAAAATATTAATATATTACTGTTGCGAAACTATTATTAAATATTTATTATTATTTTTATACAGGCAACGAACTTGGTACTAATTAATTTTTTTTAAAATATAAAATAAACACAACACACACGTACACGTTTACACACCGGCACGCCCTTAAAACACTTTAAAATTTTAATAAAATTTTCATAAAATATTTATAAATACAATTTTCATATAACATCTCTAATATATGATTCAGTTTTAGCTTCTATAAACGAAAGATAAACATTGCGTCAACTATACTAATAGCAAAAATTTCTCTGTTCTTATATAAAATTGCACGCACTTATACATTGACACGGAATACCTAGCGTCGCAAGTGAACCATAAGGAACTCTAACAAATGTGAAAACTAGAAATACGTACGAACACTACTGTGTGCGTCGAACAGTACATGGGCTTTAGGCACTTAGGAAAATTACGATTACAGGAAGTTTAATATATCTGATAGTGACAAAATAAGTAAATGAATGAGAAACAAAACACTGCAAACAAAAACGTAAAGAAAGGAATAAACTTTAGGAAAAACGAAACAAACAAATCTTGAAAAATAATAATATTAAATTATGGTAACAAGGAACTACACTTAGAGGTGCACACGAATACAGGGTGTCAAAAAAATAATACACGCAGTAAAATTTAAAACTTACCTAACCTCATGCAAATTTAAATAACATATAATAACTTAGAATCAACACTTAGAAATATACCCTGATATACAGGGTGGTTCAAAAAAAAAAAAAAAAAAAATTCTTTTTAATAAATTTTAATTTTGTTTTTTTTTCTCTTTAACTTGTATTTCTTTCATGTGAATCATCGTCTAGCTTTAACACTTAAATATGTACTAATAATTTTCAGCATTCACCTGACACACTTGAAATTTTTAAATTGTATCTAACACACGACTTCACACTGTTCAACTATAACAAGATTTGAATTTAATTTCTTTTTTTCTTCTCAAAACACTTACACACATAAATTTGGTAAGTGGTTGACACATTGAGCATATCGGGAAGCAATCGCAAAATGGCACCCAGGAAAACAAAAACGGCAGCTAGATCACGACGTCAACAGTCACCGGAAAATATACGCGAGGAAACCAATATGAAAAACAAAATTTCGGAACAACGGGGAAAACAAGACTTTGAAAATCCAACTCACGGTAATATCTCAAGACTGGAAGAATCAATTCATTACGAAAAAACGAATAATTCGAGGATCTACGCCACTTCGGAAATAAACAGCGAAGATGAGGATTTATATACCAGGAAAAACAGCAACAAAACGCCAGATGCAGCAGCGGAATCGGGAATCTTCCAAACCTCGAACAGTGGAAAGCACAAGATTACACCCAGCTTATACAAATGGAATTTGAAGTTTGAAGGCAGCACACCTGTCTTGGACTTCATCGACGCGATAGAGGACAAAGTTCAATCAAGGGGAGTTTCGGAAAAGGAACTAATACAGGGATTCTCCGACCTTCTCGAAGGATCATCACTCTTCTGGTTCAGAAGCATAAGACATCACGCAACATCCTGGAAAATTCTGAAGAACGCGCTGATAAACAAATATGAGCAATTGAATTACCAAACACGTCTGGAAAATAAAATGCGGAACACGAAACAAAACATTGGAGAAACGATGAACGATTTCGTCACCCGAATTGACAGCATCAACAGCAGATTGTCGCCGAAATTGAGAGACAGCACTATTCTGGAGATTATAAAATTGAACGTGCTACCGCTATACCACACACTGCTAGGGACCACCAGACTGGAAGGGATAGGAAACTTATTGGACGTAGCCAAAAACTTCGAGCAGTACGCGCTAGAGCCAACAACTACAGCATCGAGCACCACCCAACATCGCCAAAATCCCTCAGGAAAAATACACAGTAAGGCCCAAATAGCAGCAATGGAGGAGAGCGACGAATACATCAGCAACGAACAGATGGAGATAGCGGAAATTCCCCAAGGCAACTACTACAGACCACGTCATGTGACACCGCCACAGCAGCACAACAGGCCCACGTATGCTAGGCCAGCGTTCGCTACACAACGACCACAAATCCACGAGAGGCACTACCAAAACCCCCCTCAGCAACAGAAATTTTGCAGAAAATGCGACACACAAGGTCACACGTACAAAGAATGTCAACGCTATCCGATACCTATCTGCTTCAAATGCAAGCTGCAGAACGTCTACACCCATTCATGCACTAGATGCAACAACCCTCCGCCACCGCCACATGAAAATCAGCCAAAAAACGCGTTTGGCCACGGGAACCGGAGTTAGACAGAGCCGCTACCGTGGAAAACTTTACTTTGTCAACAAAAACACAAGATTACGACGTGCGCCCACATGCAAATATTTCCATCCTCGGAAAAACGTACAAAGGATTGGTGGACACGGGCTGCGCGATATGTATACTTGGAGGACAAACACACAGCCGTTTCACGTCAATCAAAAAAAAGGCTATGCACCCGGAAAACCGCATAACAACGGCGGACGGAGCTGGACAACGGATACTCGGCTCAGTAACACTGCCAGTAGTATACAAGGGAAGAAGAGAGAACATAAACTTCATCATCTGCCCAACAATAAAAAAGGACATCATCTTGGGAATCGAATTCATCAGCCGATTCGGCGTGAAAATTTCCGTCAACGAGGAAAAGGACATACAGCTCGCGGAACTAAGTCATACAATAGGACGACAGATAATCAACGTAGACGATTTGACGCCACATCAATTACGACGCCTAGAAGAAGTCAAAAAATTATACGAAGATATCTCCTTTGAAAAGATGGGGCTGGGAAGGACTCACTTGATCGAACACAAAATCGTAACCACCGGAGACCCGATCAGACAAAAACCATACCTCCTAGCGCCGGAAAAGGATAAGTTAGTAAAAAAGGAAATAGACGAAATGCTTAAATTAGGGGTAATTACGCCAATCAAATCGCCGTGGTGCAGCCCAATATTGGTCGTCAATAAAAAAGACGGAACGCCCAGAGTATGTCTAGACTCCAGAAAGTTAAATGAGGTCACAATAAAAAACCATTACCCCATGGCATCGGCCCAACGAATCCTCGATAATCTTGGAAATTCAAAATACCTAACATCGATTGACCTGTCAAAAGCCTTCTGGCAAATTCCCATGGGAAAATCGTCAATTCAGAAAACCGCCTTCGCCGTGCCCGGAAAAGGCATGTACGCATTTGTACGCATGCCCTTTGGTACATGCAACTCGTCATCAGATCTCGCAGCATTAATGGACCGAATTTTCGGACCGGAATACGACAGCAAAGTATTCGCGTATGCAGACGACCTAATAATAGCCTCCGCCACATATGACGAACATATCGACACATTAGTAAGAGTCAGAGACAACCTGAAAGAGGCCGGCTTAACAATAAATCTCAAAAAATGCGAATTTTGTAGGCCAGAACTTATATACCTCGGATATGTAGTAGACGGGCAAGGTCTGAGAACGGACCCTGAAAAAATTGAATGTGTAAGAGATTTCCCAAGACCAAATAGCGTGAAACGTGTAAGAAGCTTCCTCGGTCTCTGCGGCTACTACCGACGCTTCGTAAAAGAATACTCAAAAATAGCAGCACCTTTATGCAAGCTCACAGGAGGAAAGAAAGGCGTCAAAGTAAATTTCGAATGGAACGAAGAGGCAGAAAAATCTTTCAACACACTCAAGGAAGCGCTAATATCGGCCCCCATACTAAGATGTCCGGATTTCACCAAGAAATTTACCATAAGTTGCGATGCAAGTGACATAGCCGTAGGCGCAGCACTCACCCAATATTCGGAAGAAGAGGAAATGGACTTGCCAATTTCATACTTTTCGCGCACACTGAGCAAAGCAGAGAGCAACTTTTCAGTTACAGAGAAAGAGATCCTGGCAGTTTTGAGAGCAGTCCTTCATTACAGGACATATGTAGAAGGTTCCAGGTTCAAAGTAATAACTGATCACAGCAGCTTAAGGTGGCTGACAAATCTCACCAACCCCACAGGTCGTCTGGCGAGATGGAGCACCCTGCTTTCGCAATTCGACATGGAAATCGTGCATAAAAAAGGCAGTCTGAACGTGGTAGCGGACGCACTGTCAAGAATCCCATGCATGGAAATGTCCACGAAAGTCACGAAAGATGATTGGTACGATCGGATGTACAAAACCGTAGAAAAAGAACCTTATACAGCCACGGAATACAGAATTGAGGAGGAAAAACTATACAAATACTTTCCCCCCAAAAAAGGTGAGAACCTCCGAAATGCGTGGAGACTGGTACTCAAATATGCTGACAGAAAATCGGCGATAAAAGACATCCATGAAGGGGAGTTTGCTGTACATTTTGGCATTTTCAAAACCCTGAGAAAGTTACAAACATATTATTATTGGCCCGGAATGCAAAAGGAAGTCAAGGCATATGTCAAAAATTGCGATACTTGTAAAGCATACAAGATAAAGACAGGACCTGCACATGGGCTCATGGTGACTCCAAAAACAGTGAACACTCCAATGCATACGATCAGTATAGATCTGGTGGGACCCATGCCAAGATCACTGAGCGGCTTCACCTATATACTCTCTGTGATCGATTTATTTACAAAATTTTGTTGGCTATTCCCGTTAAGAAAAGCCACCTCAGCCAATATTATCAAACACCTAGAAAATAACGTATTTCTGGCGTACGGAACACCTGCGGTAATAACGTTAGACAACGCATCATATTTTAGGTCAAAAGCATTCAAAAATTTTACGGAAAAATATAAAATCCCAAAATTATTCTATGGATGCGTATATGCTCCTCAATCGAACGCAGTCGAACGTTATAATCAAACTATAGAAACGAGTTTATCAATTCTAGCAGGAAAAGATCAAAGATCGTGGGATAAACATTTATCTTTAATCCAAAACGCGTTAAATAATCATCAAAATCTGGCAACAGGCTTTACCCCATCATACCTTATGTACGCTCGTGAACCAATGGTTAATGGCCGCTACCATAAAATGTTTAGTTTCATTCCAAAAGAAAAATCCAAAATAGCAATAGACAGTCCACAGGAATTCGCAAAAGGACTCGAGACGCTCGCGGACGCATATGACGTCGTGCGGGAAAGACTCATGGAAGCTTTCAAAGATAACGCCTCAAAATATAACCTGAGGAGAAAGCACGTCGAATTCTCAGTCGGTGATTTCGTATGGGCGAAAAATCACATGCAATCGCGAAAAGCAGAGTTTTTCTCAAACAAACTAGCGCCCAGATATTCAAAATGCAAAATCATCGCGAAAAAGTCCCCCATAGCCTATGTATTGGTTGACGAACACGGCAAAAATCGTGGGACGTACCACATAAAAGACCTGTGTAAAAATTAGGGTCACACAAAAAATACGCAGAACATTTCACATTGCAAATAACATTCGCATAATATCCACATGTAATCCGGAATATGCAAAATCACAAAAAGCAACGACTATATTGGGTACACCGTGAGATAGTTGCAAGTGAAAAGTAAAAGAAAAAATATAAAAACAGAGCAAAAATACAAAATATTAAGTAAATAAATGTAACAGATAAAGTATATAAGTATTCGATACAAGTATTCAAGGCTAAAAAAAAATAATAATCACACATAAAGAAAAAGTAACAGACACATAAGGGCGTAGCATGATAAAAATAAAAACACATACAACACTAAATTTTCAATAAGTAAAATAAATAAATATATAATTTCACATACAATAGATAACATCATTAAAAAAAAAAAAATTTTTTTTTAAATAAAAAAAAAATTTTTTTTTCTTAACATCTTATCCGGCTAAGAACCCGGATTGTCTAAAAAAAAATAGGGAGAAAGAATAGTACCAAGTTTCGCGTCAAAATATATTTATATAAAATATCATATATATGTATATATTTAACATATAATATAGTAAAAAGGAGCCATGCGGATAAGTCTAAGGATTGAGATACTTCTATACCTATCATTTTATACTATATATTTGCATATAAGCAAAATCTGAAGGGTTCGGTGATCTAACCCTGCTCATGGAGTAAAAACACCTGGGTGCTTGATACCCGTCTATTGTAAACATCACCTGACAGGTAGAATTAAAATTTACTTTGATCAGCTCTGAAGGATACAAATTATTTTATAGTATTATATTTTAAATAGAGTATACCGGACGTTAAGCCGTTCGCGTTCAAATTAAAATTGTTCACGGACAAGTCCTAAAATTCATTTATGAATAAACTCTACTATTATTATTTATTTCTACTATTATGTAATTACATGGCAAAAACTGCTGACATTTCTAATTAGCGACTAGAAGGCTCACGATAAAAAAAAACCATTGTATATTACAACATATAGCTACAGAAAGATCTCATCCGATCCTGAATTTATCAGGACATGGAATATTTTTCCATACCATGAATTGTTTTTATTGTCTTTTTTCTTCAAAAAAGACTTATAGATTTTCCGTTATGTCCCGCTGAAACGCTGCTCAAAATTAGTTTGTCCATAAACGCTTATAGTTAGTAGCGAATTAATCTTAGCTGAACACGTAATTTCTGGAGAAATGTACAATACTATAGAGAGGAATCATTTGTACTGTCAAGAATCGTTAAAAATAGTAAATACGAGGCAGCCAGTTTTAGTATGAAAGATTGTATGTCAGGAAGACCTAGAATGCAGACGTAAGAAAGTAGAATGAACGGGTCACGAAAGAAAAAAACTTAAGCTAAATATTGAAAATTTTATCATTCACACTCAAGACAACAATAATAACATCTCAGTAAAATATATGTTCAACACAAACATGAAAATTCGGAAGGCTTAAAAACCTGATAAGTTAAATAAATTCTTGCCGAACAAGGTATATAAGATTTACTATTAACTTACTACTACTAGAGTAAATTACGTAGTTAATATGCGCATTAGATCGCAGAACAGTCATCATATATTGTATCATAAAACATATTTAAAAAAAAATCTAAAGATTTCCATATTCTTCTTTTAAATTAAAAACTATAGTGTCCACGCTTCCGCATGAATTAAAATTATGTGGATCGACGTCTATTATTGTTTCAACAGAGACTGGTCACCAATATATAGTTCATTTCTATACAAAAAAAAACTTATAAATATTTTTAAAAGGGAAATCTCATATATATATATATATCTTATATTTCACTCGGGGAGACCAATACCACTGTGACGGTGAATAATCTATTATATGAAAAATTATCAATGTCATTGGAACCCTCACCATGACATACCTTTAACAAAAATACTTGGTGTAAATTATATAAATGATTTTTTTTAATAAATTAAATATAAATGTGCGAGATACTGTCCACGTCTCACAACACATAAATTTCATATAAATATACACTCTTCAATTTTTCCATACTCTTAAAAAAGATATCACGCTAGAAATCTGCCCATAATTTATTAAGCCAGCCAAACATATGAATAAAGATCGACGTTGAGACATAATTTACTTTGTAACATTTGATTTTGTAGTAATTAAGATAAGCTCTCACAAGAAGTGGAGCGTTATCAAAATGTTTATTTTTCTTTTTACTTAAATATTGAAATACGA
The DNA here is from genome assembly GCA_944548615.1 of Micropterix aruncella. Lineage (NCBI taxonomy): Eukaryota > Metazoa > Arthropoda > Insecta > Lepidoptera > Micropterigidae > Micropterix > Micropterix aruncella. Next base: position 5,252,974 of record OX155972.1, on the reverse strand, counting down.
AAAACCTCAACACTCGTTTAAAAAAAAAAAAATCTGAAAAATCGGAAGGTGTATCCATACGAACACCTAATAAAATATAGTCTTAAATTTAGTTATTGGAAGCTTATTTTGAAAAGCAATGTGGGAGAATTTTTGTTTAAAAAAAAAAAAAGTAAAATAAAAATGTTTTTTTATTAAATAGTAAGAATAGATGTAGTAGTTTAAAAATTTCTGTAATTTGTAAAGAAAACGCAGAAGCACGTCTCTTTTGTTCCGTCAAATTTTTCGAAATAAAAATAAAGTTGTATACGAGAATATGCCCTTCCTGTCAAACCCTTCCTAATGAATTGCCAGCCAACCGTAACCCTAGTAAAAAATAAGAGACCATATGATGCAGCAAAGAAAATTAAACATTCCAGAAAGAGACAGAGCGACGAGAAAGAGGACGCCGATAATAAAAGGACAAAATGGAAACGCTATATGGCAGCTGGAAGAGCCACGACGCAGACGACAGAGATCAGCAGCAATGGCTCACGACTCCTCGAAAGCGCAGCACACCCACACAAATAGCAAAGGAAGATACCGAGGATCGACCGAAGTAAATAAGATCCAATCACGCTTATCCGACTCCAGACCACGCAGAAACCTAAGGTAAAAAGTCGAACTATTTCCTTTTTCACCGCAACAGGAAGGCCAGGAGGCACGTAAATAGACGAAACTACATATGACGTCAGCACCGGCAACATGCGACCTGCAGTATTACCAGGGACGGTATCGTGGACCGACCAGTAAAGCAAAACGGACAAGCGCGTGAACGAGACAATTCCCCCAAGATTGTGAGAGAAAATGCGGACTGCATTGTTTAGATAGAGACTAATATACCAATCGACAGTGCATTGATCTTCAATTCAGTGTAGCAACTTTTGAAAAAGTGCATTTGTGCAGTGAGGGGCAAAAATGGGAAAAACGGGATAAAGAAGTTAGAAATTGGACAAAATTTTAAACATTTTTTTGAAACAGTACATCTACACTTCGATAGACTTTATAAAAGCATCTGATGATGTGTCCAGATTTACATGTATAAATTGACATTTTCGTGTTCAAGCTCCGAAGCAAAAAGCTTTGGGAGCGAACCTCTACTAATATGACTTTCTTCTCTACATCTCTTACCAAGGTGACGAGTTCCGGACGTAACGAGGCAAAGACGACAATTGAGCATCATATGGGCAAATACGAACACAAATGAAGGAAAAATACATAAAAGGAAATACGGCAAAACGGCAGACAATGACAAGACCCTGGACGGAGCGGAATAGACGACACAGGCCACTGTATTCACTGTATCAAAATTGTAAAATGTAAGGTTATAAAGGACGTGTTTCGCAGAGCATTTTTTCTAACTTGGATAAATAGCTTTCTTTTAATAACTTAGTAGAAAATCGGAAAACCTCAAAAATTTCCAACTTCGGAAAATTTATTATAAAATATAATTTCTTTAAATAATACGAGACTAGAAGCAGGGGTTATCTCTTAATAATAATGTACTTTAAACTGTCAAGACAAAATATAATAAAACTTTTAGAAATTTTTATGTCGTAGCAAGCGTAGCACGGCAACTAAAGAACCGTAGCGATGGCTACGCTTTAGGTGGTAGATTCTTATAGTAGTTCGTTTAGTCTTTGGTGTTTAAGGTCTTCGTGGGCGAAGACTGAACATCTTTTCCGGCATGTAATGGTCATAAAACCATTACGGGTTTAACAAACAATATAATAAACAATTATTGCCAAAATTAGTTAACAAAAATAAAATAACAATAATATAGGATACAAGCGAATTTTATCGCACAATAGGCATCACTAGCGATTAGATGGAACACGGGTGTAGAGAATCGCTAGTGAGAGTAGTTTTTTTTTTGGCCCGAAGCACTCGCCTGGAAAGGTCGTCGTTTCAGCGCGGCGGTCGGTTTTTGCCTCGCGGCGATTACCGGCCGCCGGAGCTCATTTCACGACTTCGAAGTGGCCTACCTACATCTACGAATAAAATATAAAAGTCAAAGTCATCTTTAGAAATTATAACTAGAATCAAGTGCGGCGCAGGCAAAGCATTCCAGCGTGATCTCCACATCCTATTTGGGGCAAGTAGATTATATTCTCATTTTCGGTTTTTTTTTAAAGTAAAATTCGATTTCTTTTATTCTAACTTGCAATACCACAATCGTGCAATACTTTTAGTCCTTCAGACCCGTCTTGCACGACATATACGTGCTAACCCGTTTTTCTGAATATAGGAATCCGTAGTTTCTAATATAGGATCAACGATAGACACCGCCAATAAATCTAAAATCATTTCGGCGATCTCTACTTAAAATGTAGGCTGTAAAAATATATAAATATAATTAAAATCCACGTTAGACAATCTTGGGATTAAAACGTGGCGAAATCAGAGTGGCATTGAGTTCTTCCCGAGGCAATTAAAAATCAGATAAATTAATAAAATAGCTTATGAAGTAAAATACCAAATTATAGATAAATATAAATGCAAGTCATCGTCAGGGAATACGTAATATTTCCAAATTTAAATATCAGGGAAAATGATAGAGCAAAAGACTACCGTCGTTTACGATAGTTGAAAGTGCAGCGTACCCGACACTAAAATTGCCAAATCATTGTAGGGCAAAAATAGGAAAAACCAGTTACGAATAATGCTCATCGAAACACGGGTAAAATGTAATAATTGTAACGTACGCTCGTAAAAATCTCGCAAGGCCTTCGACGATCGACGGATTAAAATTAAGTTTCATAAATAATATAAATATTCAATATCACGCATATAGTTTCGGGAAATGTCTTCGCAACAGGTTATAGAAAAATAAATAGTAAATTTGGGTCGGAAAAGTATCTTTTATTTTACTCATAATCATCTCAATATCAGAATAATTTCATTTTTAATATCGTCATATATCATATATTTCATTTTCATTTTTTTATATAAATAAAATAGAGTAAAAAAAACCATAAAAGGAAAGGATTGGTTGAGATACATTTATAAAATATTAAAATCAGTTTCCATTATTATTTGGGGAAATTCATTAAATTCAGAACTCTTTATCAAGGAAAATAAAGCACACTTATTTATGTTACAAGTTGATTTTGCGCATATTCCAGCAAGATTTAATTTAAATTAACCGAATCCGCCGTCGCGTCCGCGCCATCTAGCGGCGAAACGCGGGCATTAGTAGCACAATGCAGGTTGAGCAAAATGATATCAATTTTTGCTAAGTAACTCGCCGCGCCACCGCTAGAGGGCGTTCGAACGAGAATAATAATATATTATTTAGTAAGGGAAATGGTTCAAGTAATTTAGCAATTCAATATCCATAAAAGGCCGTTCGTCCCATAGGGATGGTCATCTTACCGTAGACTGGGTCACTAAGGGATTCTAAATACCCCCGTGCCTGAGATGGACTGAGCGAACCGACGCAAATCCCGACGCAGCCTACGTACCCCTGCCCCAGAAGAATTCTAAACGGTGGAAGGACTCTGGCACTTGTTCATAGATCCGAAATAAATCTTCTTCTTCTTCCGGGCTGGCGCCCACTATATAAACAAATCTCTCCATATCGTCCGGAAGTATATTGGTAAAATAATAATATTGTAATCTATAAAATTAACTGATATATTAAAAATTATTCGGGTCTCATGACAAGTATTTAATTGGCCTTAAAAGCGACGTGTGCTTTCTTCGCTTATGCTATGAGGAGGCTTTGCGCGCAAACCGCTCTAACTAACGTAACAACACTAATTATGCCGGTGGAATGTAATTACATTTTGTAGCGAATGGCATTACGCGGTTTTGCCGGCATACTGCTGCCGGAACGACGCGGATTTTCGGCAGAATGCACAGTGCTATGCCAGTAATACCCGACACTTGGGAAATCGAAATTAGAGCGTGTCGCTCCCTAAGGATTTGCAGGAATCGTTCGGGGCACAACTGACTGTAAACATCGGAGTAATTAGAAAAGCTTATATGAGCCTAGTGGTCTTATCATACCTATATTAGGGTTCCGTAATTGTTCGTCTGTGATGTCCTTACATTGATAATACAATAAAGACGTGAACTTCTAGAATAACGATCAAGCAATAACGCGCTTTTAATCATTTCCAGATAAAAAAGTCTGTCTACCTGTCTAAAGTATAATAACACCCAGTAAGTTCTCTCAAGAGCTACAAGGCAATGCGGGAAGAGGGTGCGACGGAAGTGGGGCCAGGGGTAAGTCACGTCCCGTCCTTAGGCCCATGTTACGGCGCTGTGGGCTGTGACGCGCTGTGGGCGCAGTTTATGTCCGCTCTTACTATTACTTTTTTTGTGGAGATTTACGAGTCGACGCCATATGCTATTCTCAGAACAAATCGGTAGCATAATAGCATCTGCGTCGCCGGGGCACCGTAAATGTGGCCGGGACGATGCTTCAAGAAGAAGTCGAGTAATCATATTACGATTTGTGGTAGCCCTTAAGATTACTGACGTCACTTGCTTCGATTTCAATTTTGTTCTAAGAGAAGCTACTGTCTGGTATACTGTGGTGTCTGTGTGTATTCCTCCCGATAGCGCCTAAATACTTAATCCGATTAAGCTAAAATTTTGCATACAGACATCATTTCATCATGGCAAAACTTGAAAAGGTTATGGTTGCAATCGGTGCACCAGGGGGCGCACTAGTCATATTTCAATCTCGACATTTTGAACTTAAATAAATGAAATTTGGTACACAGATGACTTGTTGGACCGAATCCTATCGTAAAATTTTGATAAAAATATGCCTTTTACAAGCTGCACTAATCCTACTACTATTATAAACGCGAAAGAAGTATGTATGGATGTTTGTTACTCTTTCACGCAAAAACTACTGAATGGATTTTGATGAACCTTTACATATAGCTTACACATTATAATAACACATAGGCTATAATTTACAAAGATAGTAAAGCTGTAACGTAACGCTGTCATTTCAAAACAGAAAGCCTAAAGTCACATATAAAATGCATCTATGTGTAGTCTACATGTGTAACCACAAAATGGGTAATTCGTTTACTAAACAGTTTACCAACTTTTCAACAAATATGACAGACAGATTTTTTTGAACACCCTTCTGATAAGTTTATAATATTAGGTGACTTCAACTTGCCCAATCTAATCTGGACTGTGACAGAAGATGGTGTTTCATACCAAGCCTCGAACATAGAATGTTCCTACCAATCTGAATTTTTCGATAACATAAACGTATGCCACCTCCTCCAATATAACTACCACTTGAATACGTCACATAATCGAATACTAGATCTTATATTTTCTAATAATGCTATCTCGGTCACTCATTGTAAAAACCCTCTGGCGCCAGAAGACCCACACCACAAAGCTCTCTGTATCTCAGCGGACTTTGTAGAACTACATAGTCTTAAGCCTAGGCCGTACACCACCTATCTATATGAACGTGGTGACTACACTACTATTTCCTCCAAGTTAGATGCCGTCGATTGGCAATCCGAATTTCAGAGCAAACCTTTTGAAGATGCGGTAACATTTTTTTATGAGTTGATTACAAACCTACGTAATAACTTCGTACCTTCTAAAACGGTTTATCCTTCAACAAAATACCCACTATGGTACAGAACTCCACTAATTAAAATTTTAAAAGAAAAATTCAAATATCACTCTAAATATAAAAGATATGGCAATCGCGCAGATTATGTGTCATTTGTGATTCTACGTGAGCGCGCGAAAGTACTTGAATCTGAATTATTTACAGATTATATTGCATCGGTCGAAGATAAAATAAAAGAAGATCCAAAGGCTTTTTGGTCATACGTCAAAAGTAAAAATCAGTGTAACACTTACCCCGCGGTACTAAAGCTAGGTCAGCGGTCTTCTGACAAAGGAGATGAAATCTGTAAAATGTTCAGTGAATTTTTCCATTCCACCTTCCTTACGTCGAACTCTTTATCTGCTATCTCTTCTAATGACAGCACGTACTTTAACATATGCGAGTCATCTTCAGATATATCGGCAGTTGAAATTCTCCAATCGGAAGTCGTTAAACAGTTTATGTCTTTAGATCTAAGGAAATCTGCCGGACCCGATAACCTTCCTCCTACTTTTATTTTAGGTTGTGCAAATAGTCTATCTGTTCCTCTCACACTTCTTTATAGAAGATCTCTCAGTGAAGGCATTGTCCCTAGCATATGGAAATCCGCTTTTATAACGCCTATTCATAAGAAAGGGCCAAAGGACTCAGTGGAAAACTATCGACCTATCTCGAAGTTATGCGTATTTGCAAAAGTTCTGGAACGGTTAGTTTATAACCAGGTATATTCGGCTCTGAGGCAAACACTCTCTGAACATCAGCATGGTTTTCTTAAGGATAAATCCACTACCTCAAATCTCCTTCTATGTAGTGACTATCTAACAGAAAACATGTCTCAACCTGCACAAATAGATGTCGTCTACACAGATTATAGCAAGGCGTTCGACAGAATAGACCACTCAATTTTATTGCGTAAGCTTCAGTGTGCTGGAATAAGGGGTAATATATTTAGATGGTTCTCCTCCTACTTTCAGAATAGATCACTAACGGTAGTACTCAATGGCTACTCATCCTCGTCATTGTTAATACCGTCAGGAGTCCCGCAAGGGTCCTTACTAGGACCACTACTTTTTATTATTTTTATTAATGACATCTCTACCAGTTTTCACCACTCCAAAATCTTAATTTATGCAGATGATATGAGGATCATATGCCCTATCAAGACACCGGATGATTCTGTTAAACTGCAAGAAGATCTGGATAGATTCCAAACTTATTGTCTCTTAAACAAATTAGACCTTGATGTATCTAAGTGTTATATTTGCTCCTTCACACGTAAGCCTCTACCGTCTCTATATAATTACAAACTTCAAAATAGCACCTTGGCTAGAGTTTCCTCCATTAAAGATTTAGGTGTGACTTTTGATTCTAAGCTGCTTTTTAATGAACATATTGACAACATTGTCAAGAGAGCGTCCAAAGCACTAGGTTTTATAATTAGAATGTCAGCAGAATTTGAAAAAGTTAAAACCTTCAAAATACTATACTGTGCATTTGTTCGAAGTCATCTCGAATATGCGTCTCAGGTTTGGAACCCATCTTACGATACCTATATAACTCGCATAGAGGGCATTCAAAAACGGTTCCTCAGGTACTTGCAATTCAGAATTAAATCATACATTCCTAGCTATTCAACGCGTTGTAAGAAATTTCATATTCTCCCACTATCCAAAAGAAGGAGCATAGCGGACCTGTCCTATCTTCTAAACATTGCAAATGGAAAGGTTGACTGTCCCGAGTTGCTTGGACGTTTGAGCTTACGTACCCCTGGTGCGCGTCTCAGGCATCCCAACCTGCTTTACGTGCCCACTGCAAAAACGAATTATAAGAATAATTCTTATGTCATACGAGCGAGTAGATGTTTTAATTTATTGGCGCGAGAAGTTGATATTGACCTATTCAACACCTCTTCTCAAAATTTGAAACTTATACTTGACAATATGTTCTTTTCTTCTTAGAAATATTAGCGTCTATCTAGTTATATTTGTTTGTTTATTCACTTGTTGTATCTTTTTATTATGTGTGAAAACTTTTAATTAGCCGTCAGCACTTATTTCTCAATGTGTACCTACATATGTTTAACTAGCTGTAAGTTTTCCTAAGAAATGAAAATAAAATAAAATAAGATTTAATAATATAGTTTTCTATCATCATTATCACAATTTTCCATCACCACACGGGTGAAACCGCGGGGCGCAGCTAGTAATATATAAATTATGTCATACATTTTAATCTAACATTAACGCAAAGCCGCCCGAGGATAGCTAAGAAACGAAACTGTTTTGTTTTTAATAGTATGAAAAGCTGTGATCATGATGCGCTATCTAGCGGTGAATAAAATCTCACTAATATTGTTTCTTTACGCTATTATTACCTACCGCTCAATCTAGATATTTAACAGTCAACTTCTTCACATTTTAAAATAAAAAAATAAAAATATATTTTTATGTTTTATCCATTTTTTTAATCAAAATTTGCTTTCTTCATTGTACTGATTAACCCCCTAAAAATTCCCGTCCAGTAAAAACATTCTGTATAATTATTATATAACAAGGAATTACAGGTATAGGTAACCACAGAATATAGCTATTATAGCGAGTTTTAAGCGGTTTTCTGATACACTTTAGACGTTTCAGCTAACATTAATAACGGTATCTGTGAGCGGGACGACGGTCATAAGTCACGGTATGTATCGTTCATCAAGTTCTATCAAATAAGGGCTATCCGAAATGCTATGAACTCTACCCTAGCTTATAACTTTAATCCCGCCCTGGCCATAATCTATTTCCGTATTCCATATAAAGTATTAGCGGCCTCATATCATAATACCCACAATACTCGAGTGCCAAAGCTGCATTTATGAAGTGAATACGTGATCCAAATGCATAAATTTTCTGTGGTCGACTGAAACTGAACGCTGATTAAATTTTCAGTCAATTAATAGCGTTGATTCAACGAAATCGGACAGGAAAACAATTCCAGTATTACGTGGGAAAAGGAAAATAACGGTATGCGTTATAATGGCCGGATTTAATTACTTATGTCGATTAATTACGCTTCAATTAATATTGCATGATCGGTGCGATTGCGGTACTGCGATTTGAATAACATGAATTCTAATATAACATGAATTACAAGATGTATCAGATCAAGAGTAAAATATAATAGATGGATTATATCTATCGTCATGAGAAAAAAACAATTTGATACACGGTATCATATACTTTGTCAAATTCCGTCTAGATGAAGCGACATAGAATGCGTCGCTGCTCTAGCCTATTATTATAATAAAAGCGATAATTTATTTGCATTCATTGCAAAACATTAAAGACATTAAAATTTCATATAAATTTAAAAATAGTTTGAGTGCCTACCTCTTAAATTGTACAAATGCAGATATTGAACACCTTATTAAATAATTGAATCTTTATAATAAAAACATAATAGTATATGTAGTAATATAAACTGATGATTTCTAAATGTAATTTTATTTTAAATTTTGTGAATTTATTTTATATATTATTAATACATATTAATACTTATTAATACATATATAAATATATATATTAATTTTTATCATGTTTTAAAATAAAATAATATTGACAATTTTCATGACATTTTCTTACGAATTTTTATTAGGTAATTAAGATATTTCTGTTACATTAAGTATGATTTTGTTTATTTATATAAATATAATAATATAGATTTCTTAGGATAATTAAAATAAATTGTCTACCTTGGAACAGGCGGCAGCCTATTTAGGTTAAGACTTTTGTATATTGAATGTACTCATAATTTGAACTCAATAAATAATTTTGTTTTTTTTTTGAAATTCGATTTTTAATATGTTTTGCTTTCTTCGTTTCGATTTGTATATATTTATGCAAAAATCAATAATTTCGGAGTAAATTTTTTTTCGAAACACCTACTCAGTGACATATTTTAGTATATATAAAAATAATAATTAGTGTTTTATTTTTTGGATCCCATGAAATAGCCGTACTTTAGTAAAAGAAATGATAATGAAGTTTGCGATAAATAATACTCTGTGACATATTTTAGTAAATATAAAAGTAATAATCAAGTGTTTCATTTTTTGTACCTTCATTATGAATCCCATGAAATAGCAGTACTTACGTAAAAGAAATGATAATAAAGTTTGCGATAAAAATACTCTGTGACATATTTTACTAAATATTAAAATAATAATCAAGTGTTTCATTTTTTGTACCTTCACCATGAATCCCATGAAATAGACGTACTTTAGTAAAAGAAATGATAATAAAGTTTGGCATTTAAAATACTCTGTGACATATTTTATCATATATAAAAATACAGTGTTTCATTTTTGTACCTTCATTATGGATCCCATGAAATAGACGTACTTTAGTAATAACAGCTGGTATCCTGGTTTCTCAGTGTTGGCACATCAGCAGTTTTTAATGAAATAAATGGTTTCTCACAGGTTAGTTTATTTATAAATGCAAAATTAGCGATTCAGTTTTATATAGGTACAGATCCATATCTTGTAATTGTCTATAGAATAAACAAGTGTTTCATTTTTGTACCTTCATCATGGATCCCATGAAATAGTCGTACTTTAGTAAAGGTGATGATAATAAATGTTTTTCTTATTACATGCTAAAAGTATATTACTTTATAACTTATACATTTCATTGGCTTAGAATAAATGCGGTTATGAGGCGGAGGTGAGTTGAAATTGAGACTGAAACCACAACCGTAAAAAGCCGTCATGAAAAATGACTTCCGGTCGGAAGTAGCACGTCACGTCGGCGCGGGCGCGGCGCTCGCCGGTCTCCCCGTGGCGACGCGTGTCCCATGGCATCCCAGAGCCGCTCTCTATTCTCAGAGTTATTTAAAATTAACCCGCGTATAATTTTTACTCTGATAAACAGCGACACGCCGCGGTGGTGAGATCGTTAAAGTTGTATGTTTACACAGGATACCGTGTCAAGCGGAGAAATATTGAAACAGGTTCTGGTTATAGCGTGTGGGTGGGCTTGTTCTGTTCTGTGTAATAGCCTAATAAGTTTTATATTCCTTTTGACACTTCACATATCTATGTACATCTACAATCATTGATAGAAGCATTGATTATTTTTATTTAACTTTTTATTTTTTCAAATAAGCCAGTTGGTAGGAATCCCTACTCTTGGTATAGTCAATTTGAATAACTGGTATTATACCTTATGTTTATTTATTATTTATTTATTTATTTCCGTAATTCAAGTTACAAATTACAAAGAAAATCCTTATTCTAACAAAAAAACAGTTTATAATAAGTGTATATATTATACCTAGCTTAGAAAGGAAATTCATCTTTTGACATAACGGTTTACCACCTCACTAGGTATGAACCTGTGTTGAGGTGGTACTAACATCGATGAATTCTTTTGAGACGAGAGGGCAAATCTTATCTAATACTTGAGTACAATTTAAAATTTAAAGTTCAATTTAAAAACATCAATAAAATTATAAACTAAATTAAAATTTATGACAATCTACTAAGTTATATGGAATAATAATTATTTTTTATATATTAGATATAAACACATATAAATATGTGGTATAATATATTTTTCAAATATCGACTATTATTTTAAAATTGTAAAACAATTAATATGTCAATTTAAAATAAAGATTTAAGATCTTTTTAAAATAATTGGAGCTACTAAAATACTGCAGATAGTCAAAATATAAAAACGAAAAGTCGGTTATAAAACAGTAAAATTAAAATTATAAAAATATTTAAAAAATCAATAACAATGTCGCAATAGAAATAGTCAATATAATTTTTGATATTATAATCCATGTTTAATAATCAATGATTGTATTTAGTAATGTAAATATTCAAAATTAGGAAATAAAAAAATTAAAAAAATAAGAAAAGATTGTAATATAAATAATTATGGAAGATTAGGAAAATCAATACTCTCAAAGTCTTTAAAAGAATACATTGGGTTCTTAATAAGCATATCCTGGACCTTGCCCTTAAATTTAACATCTCCAAGACCCCTGACGCACAATGGAATCTTGTTATAAAAAAATATTGGACTGATACAGGAACCTATTTCTAACCTTACTTAGTCGCACTTTGCAAGGACGCAAGTCTTGTTTGTTTGGCGTGTTGTGCGAATGAACATCCGAATTTGTTGGAGTGGCGCTGATATTTTTTCGTGCGTACATAACACCCTGGTATATATAAGCGGCATATATTGTCATGATACCAGATTCAACGAAATACGGCCTGCAAGATGTTAGCGATGACTGATTATATAGCGTACTAGTGGAATGTTACCCGACGATGCTCGGGTATCCGCTTCCTCCCCCCCTCCCACTCTTCCCTCTCTCCCCCACCTCCACCTCCGAAGTAGCGTGTTTTACGCAACGCTCCTTCAGCTATCTGTATTTCAAAAATCACATCGTTTGATTACTTCTTTCATCTTCCACTTTCGCATTTATAAAATTTTCATGACAATCGGTTGAACGGTATATAGATTTAATAATAATAATAATAAACTCTTTATTTGCACTTAATTAGTATACAAAAAGGCGAGCTTTTTGCCTTTTGCCACATGGCAATGTCTTACAACTAACCTAAACACAGTGGTACATGCGCGCATTGTGAAAATAAAGATTATTACATAACATAGACAATTGGAAGAGTTTAAAACTAATAATGCCCAAGGAGAGGAAATTGGGAGAGGAACAGGAGAGAAAGGGAAGAACTGGTTTCTTCTTAGAAAGGTAGTAATCCTTAAGGTGAGTCTTAAACGATGGTAAAGAAGGCGAGTTTCGTGAGATCGTTCCAGAGTCTTGCACCATGGACACAGAAAGAATAGGAATAGAAATCACTATTATGACTCGGAATTTTTAATAAGCTGTCAGAGGATGACCAAGGTACGAGACCGTGGGAACTTAGTGGTTCAAAAAGCTCGTGGAGATAGGATGGTGTTAATTGGGAGAGTACACGATATAGAAGAGCAAGTAGTCCAAGAGGCAGCGACAAAGAAAGTGCAAGAGTTTTGTAGAATCTGATAATTTCAGATCAGATAGTATTTTAGCCATACTATCTGGGGTAGAGTCAGCAGGGCAGACTCCGAAAACCTGAGTCTGTCGTACCAGGAAAGGTGTAATTTTAATTAGTACCCCAAAGTGTTTTGGAAAAGCTGGAAATTCATCAGTAGACAGTGGATGCAATACAGAACAGAAAGAAATGATCAGACTGATTACCAATAGAATGCGTGGCGTCAGCATTACTCCATACGTGTCACAAAAATTAAGTCCATTATATGTATTGCGCGGAACATCGATGCGTTATAGTTACCGGCGTATTTGCAGGGACTTTATTTTTGTGACATGTATGGAGTAAGGGGCTCCCTAGACGATCAAGCATGCTTGCTGGGCGGGGATCACGGGGGAGTCACGTCATTCATCAATCAATTACGTCTAATTAATGTTAACCCCTGGTGTAAACTACAAATTAGTCACTTTTGGCAAATATTTTTTTAAAATATTTGCATTTTTCCTGCGGTTTACGATTCCCTCCCATCCCGCGACGCGATGCTTTTTAAGCATGCTTGATCGTCTAGAGAGCCCCTAATGCTCTACGCATTCTATTGTTAAGTAGTCTGACCATTTGTTTCGAGTTCTTTATTGCACCCACTGTCCACTTATGAATTTTAGATTAGAATAGAATAGAATAACTTTATTGTGCTATAAAAACATAACTTAATGAATATTACACTGGTTTTGTAAATATTACACTTGAATCACCAGTTTAAAGTATTAACAAGAAGACTAATTTTTTTAAAAATAAAAAAAACGGTACAAAAAGTGAACTTTTGTATTTGTAATTAGTACATAAAAAAAATTGTTCGAACAGAAAAGCACTTTTTAAGGAATAAAGTTCTTCAATAAAACGATATTTGTTGAAACGATGCTACGTTACAGTCCTATTGACGAGTGTTACCTCTGTAAACATCTAGTGCCTAAATACGATTGCGCATTCTGTGATAATCCTAATGCCCATAATCTACTTAATCAGACCTTTAATTTGATGATGAACACGATGTACTCGTATTTATCTTAATTTATCAACATTTAGACAATTATTTATTTAACATTTGTGCAGTTTAGGTACCCTATGGCACCTTGAATAATATAACGATGCTAACGATACACACTTATAGAATAGAATAGAATAGAATAACTTTATTGCGCTATAAAAACATAACTTAATGAATATTACACTGGTTTTATAAAGAAGACAATTTATGCACAAATGGCGGACTTATCGCTATAGCGATATCTTCAACAGTCAACCATTTGACAAAATAATTCCTAATTTTCACCGTACAATACACAAAGAAGTAGTAAAGTTAAATGTAAAATAAACGTATACAAATATATGTCAGTAACTAATGCTAAGGTTGCCCAGGGAAGGATAGAGGAGAGGACAAGGTGAGGTATTTGGTTAGTGGCTGTGTAAAAATAAATGTTCCTTCAACGACTCTTTGAAAGTATGCAGCGAAGGTGCATGCCTGCATAGAGTGAGGGAGCTGATTCCATAAACGAGCAGAATGGACTGTAAAAGAGTGCGTGTAAACAGAAGAATGATGTATCGGAATGGCGGGTGTGTTATCCCGGCTTGATCGAAGTGGGAGACCGTGGCCTCCCAAAGGGTGGAAATTCTCCTTGAGATAGGAGGGTGAAGTGGGGTTATTATGTTGTAGAGTAGCGACAACATATGCAAATGTCTTCGATCGTGAATAGGAAGCCAATGAAGTTGCTCACGAAAGCAGCTAACGTGGTCGAACTTTCGCAAATTACAAACATACCTGAGGAAGATATTTTGCAGACGCTCCAGCTTATTCAAAATAACCTCACTGGCATCTATATAACAACCATCACCGTAGTCAAATATAGGCGTTAAGAGTGTGGACACAATCATTTCTTTATGTGACATGGGGAGAAATCTTAGAAGCCGCCGGAGACTATGAAAACCATGCAAAATGCGTCGATTTACTTGGTTTTCTTGATCTTGCCAAGAAAGATGTTGATCTATTAGAATTCCAAGGTTTTTAAATTTTTTGGTATATTCGACAATTTTTCCATTTACTTAAATTGGCGGTAATGATGAAGTATCTATTCTTGACAATGTTTTTTTGCCGCCTATCACAATTGCCTGCGATTTATTTGGATTTATAATTATACCATCAGCTTTTCCAAAACACTGTGGGAGTCTAATTAAAATTACAACTTTCCTAGTACGCCAGCGCCAGGTGTCGCGGAAACTGGCCTGCTGACTCTACCCCAGCATTCTATAGTTAAAATAATGTCTGATCTGAAAGTATCAGCTTTTACAAAACTCTTGCACTTATTTGTCGCTGGCTCATTAACTAATATAAGTTGATGTTCTATTTATTTTAAAAGTTCAGTAAAGATCTTGTCCTCCCTAATGCCTGAGACAACTTCAGACGTAAGTGTTTTATAATATCAATTTTTCATCGTCCTTATCCTATATTAAGCACGTACGATCATGCATTAAAGCAGGTAGGTAGGTAAATGTACGCCGGCGTATTTGAATCAGTTAAATATCCCTGGTGATAAATCAGATACGAGATTACAGTCGTAAACGCGAGGTTTCGGAGGGTGGGCTGGACCGCTGCTTTTTAACGACACATTCAAGTTAAACTCAGTTAAACTGTAAACCGGCACGGTTTAAACGCCGGAAAGCGGTTTATTACTTTCGCTTGGGTTAGGTCAATCTGTAGGAGCTGCCAAACCGAGACATGAGGGATTATTCAGAACGCGACATATGTATCTTTAGGTATTTTTCATTCGCGCCTAATTTATATTTTATGTATTTTATTTGTGTATTCAATTTTTATTTTTCAACACTATCTGAAACCTATCGAAATCGACGGACAGTTTATTGACAGTAATGTTTAAAAAAAGACACGGAAACATACTTCTTATGTACAAATAACATTTCTTTGGATAAATTCGATTACATTGTGGTGCCTTGCTCATTTGATCTACGATCACGAATGTCATTGGAGAAAACGGACAGCAACAATCGAAGAGCGACGCGTAAGTGATATGATGTGTGTCAAACAGTAAACAAAAAGTTTCGCGCCATTATTCAGCTTACTTTAGCAAATATATACGCTAGATAGCGGTGAAATGACTGAAACCTTTAAAATTTGTTTATTGAGTTAAAAAAACGGTTTTGTCACCCCTAGACTTTCCCGGCAAACAGACAATCCCCTCGCGCGTCAATCCCCTAACTTCCCTCCAATCACCCCTCAAACCCCCGACCCCCTCCTCCCCAACCCCTTCCTTCCCCCAAACCTCCCTCTCCCTCACTCTCCCTATTCTCCCCAACCCCCACCCCAACTCACCCCTGTCACCCCCACCCCCACCCACTTCATCCTTTCCCCCTACCCATACCCCCCCCCTCACCCCCCCCCACGCGGATATCCAGCAGATTACGCTATTTTTTTTGCTCTATTGATGACCTTTTATTTTTATCTTTTGATGACATATCTACAGACCGAGAGCTTTTTTAGACACCCTAAATTAATTTTTACGGCTTGGCGTTCTCTCAATATGGCGGCTACAGGAAAAACACGTTTTGATGATGATATTGATGACGATTGATTTATTATGATTAAATGATGATGATTAATTTATTGATGAATAATTGGTTTATGTCAGATGCTCCTTTTTACTGTCTCAAAAAAATCAGCCGTTCCACCCTAAAACTTTCCCGGCAAACAGACCCCCCACCCCACAGCAAATCGTTAACCCCCAACCCCTAACCATCTCCCAAAACTTACCCCCCCCCCCCCCGTAACTCCCCTTTTCAATTCGCCTAACGCCTCCCTAAACCCAAACCCCCACCACCAAACCAACCCCCGTTACCCGTTCTGCGACCCCAAGGGGTCGCGGCACGTACCCTATGATACTCGGGAAGGCAAAACGATTCTAACAATTTTATTTTTAAATTTTAAGTAAAGGACGAGATATACACTCCTGCAGCATTACGAAACAAATCGTGTTTGGACCAGTAGTGAAAAATAAAGCACACTGCAGCATCTCGGTCACTACGTCAACACCGCCTAACTAGGCCTGGGCCTGTACTAAGGCAGGTGTACCAGAAAATATTTTACCTATGCAAACGTTTAGTTAAAATTAAAAGAAAAAAAAAACAAATTAGATATTCATAAGTGTTTAAAAAATCTCTAAAAAAAAACAATTCAATCAAAAATAGAAGGAATTGAAATACGGCACACTTCTAAAGCGGTGCAAGCGTTTAGAAGATGTTGTGGAATAAAAAAACGGAAAACATACATAAACGAATCCTGAACACATAACACTCCTTTTGGGCAGTCGTGTAAAAACAGTTAAACAGTTAATAACTATTAAAACCCTAACCGACAAAAACAGTTACATCGAAGAGAAGAAACAAAAGAGTATGAAAATCGAATACAAATCAATTATAAGACTTATTATACAGCGAGTACCTAAAATCGTGAAGCATTATATGTTACATTACATTGGTACCTAACTGGCGAATTATCCACTCTTGGACGTTTCACAATATACTATAGGTAGTATATAAACAACCTACTGTAAGTACCAGGTGGTTATTACAAGCTTTTTGAAAGATACTAGTTTATCTTACCTATTTTAAAGACAAATATATAAATGAGTTCAATGTAATAAAAGTTCAGTATCATATTTTTGAACAAAATGTCTAAAAATAATTGTGGAACCAAGTCAAATTATATAAACAATTAAAATAGTTTTCAAAATTAATATCTTAACCACAAAAAAATAATTCAAATAAAATTATCGAAAAATGTCAAAAATATTGAAAGAAAACTATAGTCATATTGTTTTATAGAGACGAAATTTGATAAAGTATATGATACCGTATATAAACCAGGTATTTTTTATTGTTTTCCATTAAAAAATATGTCTATAACTATGTATTTTTTCTGTACTTACCTTGAGGGTAATATATATATATATATATATATATATATATATATATATATATATATATATATATATATATATATATATATATATATATATATATATATATATATATATATATATATATATATATATATATATATATATATATATATATATATATATATATATATATATATATATATATATATATATATATATACCCAATCCGGCTGGTCCCCGTGGGGTTGCTAGACCACCACCCCCCGCACCCCCTAGAAATACACATGTACTCCGAAAAAGGGAAAATAAAATGTACCTTGCAACATTAAACGTCAGAACACTAATGACAGATAACAATTTAGAAGAATTAGAAGAAGCCATAAGACTTATAAAATGGGATGTCATCGGTCTTTGCGAAATAAGAAGAATAGGAGAAGAGATAAGAGAATATAACGAATACATCTTTTACTTCTATGGTGAAAAACAAGGTATATATGGAATGGGATTCTTAATAAAAAAGTATCTGAAGGATAAAATCAAATGTTTCCAAGGAATATCTGACAGGATTGCGGTGCTCAATATACAGCTACCAGAATTTAAACAACCATCGTTGATTATCCAAGTACATGCACCCATAGAACAGGATACAAAAGTAGCGAAAGATAAATTTTACAAAGATCTGACAGATTTGATGCAAACGAAGAACAGAAATATAATTCTGATGGGAGATTTTAACGCCAAAGTGGGCAGCAAATCTAACAAAGACGAATTTGTCTTAGGATATCACAGTAGTGGCGACAGAAATGACAATGGACACAGACTTATAGATTTTTGCTTTGCAAATAATCTCAAAATAATGAATAGTTTCTTCAAAAAAGGAAAGTCAAGAAAGTGGACATGGATGTCTCCAAATGGTAGAGATAGAAATGAAATCGATTTTATTCTTGCAAGAGAAAAACAGATCTTCAGTAACGTCGATGTAGTGAACAAGCTAAATTTTAATACAGATCATAGAATGGTAAGAGGTGTTATACAGCACAAAAATAGAAAATCAAGAAAACATATTATCCCCTCAACCAGAAACATAACAATAACATCGCCTATACCACAAGATGTACTAAATGATTTAGAAAACACATTATATGAAACTGAAGAACACAAAACAATACAAGAAAAGTACGATTTTCTGGAGAAAGAACTGAGAAACCTAAACAAATCAAGATCAAAAAAAGGGAAGAAAAATAAACTAGGAGAAGAAACGCTAAAGCTAATGGAAGAGAGGAACATAATGCTAGAGAGACGAAAAGATAATCGGAAAAACATTGCAAACATTAGCAAAAAAATTCAAACATCAATAAGAAAACACAGAAAAACGGAAAGACTGAATGTACTGAGAGAACAAATAGAGAAAACAGGCGGAATAAAGAAAGGTCTAAAACAACTAAGAGAATACACTCAATGGATACCAAACATGAAGACTAATAACACTAAGAAAAATGAGAAATCGACGACAAAAAGATTATCAATAGCTAAAGTAGCGACAGAATTCTATAAAAGTTTATATACAGAGACTGACAAAACAATACCAATAGAGACGGAGAAGGATGATTACGAAGAAGAAATACCATACATATTAGAGACCGAAGTCATAAGAGCCATAAATACACAAAAAAATGGAAAAGCACCTGGAGACGCCAACATCTCAAACGAACTACTGAAAGAATCCCTAACCGTAACATCCAAACAGGTGGCACATCTATTTAATGAAATAATGGCTACTGAACAATTACCAACCCAATGGACGAAGTCCACTATTGTCCTGATACATAAAAAAGGAGACAAAAATGAAATAAACAATTACAGACCCATATGTCTAATGCCCAATCTATATAAAGCGTTTTCTAAAATAATACTTGGCCGAATAATGAAACACCTAGAACAAAATCAGCCAAGAGAACAAGCGGGATTCATCTCTATGACATTTCTCAAATGAGAAATGTCATAGAGATGAATACGACTAGTGTCGAAATATTCTCAGTCATATAATTTCTTCTAAAATAAGTTACTAACATCCATTTCTGTTACAGAAACCATCCTCCTATACTTATTACATCCAAGGGCATACAGTAATTCGGCTGCAATAACTAAGAACATCGTAAGTTATCAATTGCGGAAACAGGTGCCGCTGCCCTAAGTATTTAAAGAGGACATTAACTATCGTTTAAATGTTTCTGGTCCACCAGGACCCCAGATAAGTAACTTTTCATGAATCTAATTTTATATATTATTGAAAATAATTTAAAAAAAAAAAAAATATATATATATATATATATATATATATATATATATATATATATATATATATATATATATATATATATATATATATATATATATATATATATATATATATATATATATATATATATATATATATATATATATATATATATATATATATATATATATATATATATATATATATATATATATATATATATATATGTATTACAAATTATTTAGAAGAAAGTTTTCCTCCTAAATGTTTTTATTTATTTATTTAACAATCTTTAACCGTTTATCTATATATTTATTATTTTATTAAATTATTTTTATGTAATATAATATATTGTATTATGTTATATTATATTTTATATTTATATCTTTTATTAATATCTATTATTTTATCAATATATATATTTATACGAGTGGTATTACCCGGCGTTGCCCGTGTTATATCTTTTCTCAAATACCAATGTATACCAATTTTCTTGGCGATCGGTTGAGCAGTATAGAAGTTGGTGTGCTGCAGCGCCGTCTAGTTGAAAGTTGCAACAAAGCGGATATATATAAAAACCTTAACCATGAAAAAATACATATATATGCCAACTTTCATGGTGATCGGTCAAACGGTTTCGGAGTCTATTAAACTCGGACAGACGGGCATACAGATATACCAACATCCATTTTTATATTATATTATTTTGGCCTGTTTTTAAAATTTAAACTTTGAATGCCTATATCTCGCTTATTTATAGCGACCGACACAATTTTCTTCCAGATTTAGCATTAAAATGAAAAGAATTGGAGATAGGTTCCTATACTGCAGTTATTCCACTTTTATAACTATGTGATAATACTTACATGTATATATTTTAATTAAAGAGTTTTGAACAATGAAGCACAAATAATTAAAAAGCAGGAATAATTTCACTGTATTACCTTCACAATATTTTGAATTTAGAATAACGCTTGGCCGACTATGACGTTTGTAGGTTTAACATAGCAGCGCTATCTATGGATTACTCAATAGATAACGCCATCTGTTAAAATCGTTTGGAACTAACAGATAATTGCGAATGTCAAATAATAGACATTGCAATAAAATAATATCGCGACTATAAATTAAGACGTAAGCTATCCTATCTTTCAAGTTGGATCAAACTGCACATTGTGTGCAAATTTGATTCAAATCGGTTAAGTAGTTTAGGAGTCCATCGCGGACAAACAACGTGACACGTAATTTATATATATTAAGATTAATTAATTTCTTTATTTAACAACAAGTTTTAATTATAATCCAGCCAAGCTCTAGGTTTACCAGCTAGAGATTATGATAGGGTGACTGTTAGTGCAATTTGTGGAGCCATATTGACCATATTATTATATACTAGCTGATGCCCGCGGCTTCGCCTTGCGTAAAGTTTCAAATCGATTTGTTAATTTAAGTAAGGTGGCGTTTATTTCTCTTCCTTCTGGCGCTCCTGGACGGACTGCGCACCGTGCGGCGTAAGCCAATCGACTGTGCACTCTGATTAACAGTCGGGGAGTCTGGAAGCAGTACTGTTTCCTATAGAGCGGGGGTGGTTGCGGACCTTAAGGCGACTGCTCTTGAAACGACCATCGGCTACCCGATCCTGGGTAAACAGCCAATGGATGCCTTGGTCCGCGATAGATTCGGTATACACCGATTCACCGCTTCGTAAGGGAGAGGACCGCGCAAGCGACCTCGAACTCGGAATCAATCGAGAGACTGGAGTAATCTGGTCGTAATTGGAAGTAAGGGCGTGAGTGCAAGCCCGCTAGGTAACACTCCTGGCTATCTCGCGGTTAAGGCGTTGGTCTCTTAAGGGCTTGTGGCGGAGCTTGATGGTGGACTGTTTTTGTCCAAGTCTTCTGCGCTCGCTTCAGGGAGACAGAACGACTAATCGGTAAAACTTCCTGAGGTGACGGGCGCGCCCGCTGTAGTTGACAACTCTAGTTGGTGGCGTTTATTTGCCTGATAGCACCCTTGCCACCCACTCCGACTTACGCTAAACGCTAACCTTGCTGGACCAGCAGCCGCCGCCGCCGCCTGCTAGGTATTTAGAGGTGCTTGCACGCTTTACTAATTGCATGATATCTCTTTAACTATATCACCTAAAACATACAGTAAATGGCTAATTTTATTTCTGTTTAACACCCGTGATAATGCAATAATTTATTTTGATAATGATTCTTATTTTATCGCTAATGTCTTTAAAAACTCTGCCTACTTATTTTTCTTATTTTTTGTGATATAAAATATAATATAGATCTCTTTGAGGCCGATGTTTTTGTCATATGTTGTTTTTTTCCAAAAAGCAACATAATATCGAACCGTTTCGTCAGCGCACACCGATAAAGCAACACACCAGCTCATTTTTCTCCGACTTGATTTACAAATATTGTGATTTCGTATTGAAAACAAATATTTATCGCAATAAAATATAGCCTATAGCACTCGTCGGTAATGGAGCTTTCTATTAGTAAAAGAATAGCTGTCGCGAGAGCTTTCTATAGAAATCGGATGAGTAGTTTCGGGGATTACACCTTACATACAAACTTACAAACTTACAAACTCACAAACTTACAAACATTACTTATTTATTTATTTATTTATTTTTAGGAAAACCAACAGCTAATTATAATTTAACAAAAAGACGGAGTAGGATAACAGAGAGCCAATTAAAGGTTTTCGCGTTTAAGGTGCTGATATATAATTTTTGATGATTTTAAACTGATAATTACGTCTAAATGAGTACTGTTTACGATTCGAAAAAAATATATGTTAAACAAGAACATTTTCCTAATCTTCTTATCTCTGAATATTTTAGAATTTGTTTATATTACATAGTGTAATTAATTTGTGAAATGAGGTCTAAACGAACACAAAAACGAGAATAACGCAAATACTATCTGCCGTATTATTATAAAACCTGCACCATTTTAAAGATAATTTAATTATCTATCTTTTTTATGTGTGATTTTTTTCAAAAAGTCAAAGAATAATATCGGGTTTTGCTTTTTGGAACAAAATTGGTGCGCGAGTTATAAAGCGGTCCTCGCCGGCGATGGGAGTCAGTATATATGATCAGTGGTCAGTATGCCCGCGACCACTGTCACGGGGGGATGCTGACGCTGCGCTCCGAACGAAGACGAAATAAATTACGTTAATTATAAACTCTCTCGGCGTTGCGAGGTCTCTCGGCATGCGTTGGCTCCGCCCAATCGCCCAAGGCGTTGACAATAGTCGTCACCTTAAGTAACGTTGTAGAAACATATGTGACCTTTCAATTAAAGCTATCGATTAAAAATACATCAAAAATTATTCAACAATTAATGCTAAAGAATTCACTGTTCAGCCGCTGCCTAGCTGAGTTAATACTCGTACAGAATAGATCAAAGTCAAAGCGTTTAATCAAATCATTGAAATTGTCACTTGTTCGCCACAGAAATGCATTTTGCCTATAGTTGGTACCAGCATGAGGAACTCGAAGAGCAAGGTTAAATCTATTGAGTTTGGAAGGAACACGGAGATTAATTTTATTTAGTAAGTCGGGACAGTTAATATTATTGGAGGTGATTTTGGCAAAAAGGTTAAGTCCGCGGTTTCACGCCGCTTAATCAAGGGAAATTTCTTGCATAAATTGAAATAGTTAGATGAGCTGTATGGGATTTTCAGACGGAAGCAGAGATATTTTACGAACTTCATTTGAATTCGCTCGATTACTTCTTTATAATATTAGTATAGATGAACTGCAGTTGCGTTTTTTAAAATTAGTCTTCTCAAGGGCTACCTGCCTACATATAAGAATATTCTATAGTCCGAAGGATAAAAATTAATCTTCTTTCTTGCAAACCGAACCGACCGAACGACGTGGAAAGGCGGTGCCTGGTGTTTGTGGCGAATGGGAGGTTGCGTCGTTAAACGAAAATCGAACCTGGAGCAGAGGTGCGCAAGGGTGAAATTGACGCGTCTCCTCGCATATTTACGATCCGGCAAACAATGAACTGCTCCGCTGCTCACCGCAGCCTTGGAAGACTTACGCCACCATTGTCTTCAATTCGAATCGAACCTCCTTACAGAGGCACGGATAAGGCTGGGAAAATGCCATAGTAATATACTAGATGCGTCACATCGTTGGAAGAGGTAATGTTGACGGTCTACATACCCGATTGATATTGCTCTCAAATTTATTTATTTACAAATCATAATTAAAACAATAAACACATCTGCAGATGACACATCTCTTATCTTCTGTGACAAAAATAAGGGATCATTAATAAATAGAATTAGGTATACGATTGATCAACTCTTGATTTGGTTTATTTCTAATGAATTACGTCTAAATATTACAAAATCAAAAAAATATTCCTTTTCGCTTAAAACCTGCCAATGTTGACTATTTAAATGAATTACACGATTATTTTGAAATCGACATAACAGAAGATATAAATTTTCTAGGGTTAAGAATTGACAGTAAATTACAATAAAATGCGCACATCCAACAATTAGCTAGTAAGCTATGTAGCCCGATATACTCTATTAAAAAAATCAGAAGTCTTTGTGGTTTTGCGGCAGCCAAATCAGTATACTTTGCGTATTTTAACTCATTAATGACTTATGGACTACTATTTTGGGGAAATGCTGCAACCAGTAAAAGAGTTTTTCTTTTGCAAAAGAGAGCACTACGCAGCATGTATCAGGTAACGACTAGGACCTCATGCAAAGAATATTTCATCAAGGCAAGGGTAATGACTATGTATTCGGCGTTCATATACCAGTGTTTAATATATGCTAGACAGCACCTAGCAGAAACATCAATTAATGCAGACATTCACTCGCATCATACCCGAGGTAACTCCCTTTTATGCGTACCCCGAATACGACTGGCAAAAGCACAGAAAATCTACTTGTACCTTAGCATTAAATACTATAATCTACTCCCTACAAAATTTAAACAGATGGAGGACATAAAATTAAAATAAACATCAAGGAGATGCTGATAGGCAACCCTTTATATAATCTGGCCGAATTTGAGGGCCATGATTTTTCAAATATTGTGCCCATTTAAATTACTGAAAAAGTAGAGCCTTATTGTCTGATTATTTTATATGGTCTCATATCTGTACTTTTAGTTTAAAATGCACAACGTAGATTTAATTTCATTATTAACATTTTACTGACAATTTGAATATTACGATAAATAATTTTACTACGTATCTTTTCGAATTACTAACTACTTCAAATATTAGGCTTCTATTTTGATTATTTATATTTATAGTTTGACAATCTAGAAGTAAATTCTTGACTACCTATGTGAGTTCAGTAAAGAGTCACTTGTATGTTCAGTAAAATCTTCCCGTATGATAATTTGTGAAATTATCCAATATTTGTTTGATTATTTAGTACTATTGTCCACATGAAAATTTTACGAAATTATGTAAGAATTTTGATTTAAAATATTGGAAAATGTTGTTTCCTCTATATAACCTAGAAAATCTGCGCTTGGATGTTCAACGTTCATACCTTGCAATACTGACGTTCATATCTTATACCTTAATGGGTATTTATTTAAATATTATACTTGTTATTTTTATTAGTTTTGACATAACCAAGTGTAGGAACTCCTATCAACTGGTTTGAAATAAAATAAAAAAAGAAAAAAAAAAGTAGTAAAGAAACTTACTACATGACACAATTATTTTGACACGTCCAAGAGCGGTCTTTAGCCGTCAATTGGACACGACGAAAATGTAATGTAATCTAATGTAAATAAAATATTATACTAAATCCACAGCAAGAAATTAACCTCAATTATTAATTGGTGTTTAGTGTCCGATGAACTAAGCAAAACTTATGCTTGGGCGGATATTCTATGAACAGAGATTTTCATTAATTAATCTGTTAGAGTTATAAAAAAAATGACAAATAAATAAGTTAAAATATAAAAATCAATAAATAGGTAAAATAATAAAAAACATGACAGGTAATAAATAATGATAATCAGAATAAAAAAAATATAAAAATTAATAAATCATATAGTTATTAAATCCATTTTTTATAAACATTTAAAGCAATTAAACTAATCAGCTAAAAAGTTAAATCAATTACAAAGTTAAGAGTAGTTACAATAATACAAAATTATCAGTTTAATATTTAATAATACTTGTCTGTCTTATACAATATTACCATCACATAGCAGCCATTCCTTTAACTCTTTTTGAAATAATTTGATGCTTTATTGACAAAATTGTCTTTCAAATTCACATCAGCTAAAACCAAATTTGATCTATAATAATTGACAAATCATTTATTATTTAGTTGATTACATCGTGTATGGTATAAAGTCAACAATGTCGCTAAGTATGAAACATTTTCGCCATTGTCGTCTTTACGATTTTTAAAAGGCAAACGATGTATTCATATCGTTAACTAAAGCCTTTGGTGATGATACAACTAGAGTTGTCAACTACAACGGGCGAACCCGTCATTAACCTTCAGGATACCTGGAATTAACCTTCAGCATACTTCTGTCCTCCCGACTGGTTACGGGTCCGAAGTCGCTTAAACGACCTCTACCTGTTGTATTACAGCGGTAATTCAGTTTGAATTTTTGCGGACCTGGGCGTTCTTTGCTTGTAGTGCCACACGGGATCGAGTGGCCCAATGTCATTTCAAGAGTGGCATGACAACAGGTCAACATCCACCCCCGCTGCTTAGTAAACAGTATGTCAGAATGTACAGCAGATTGGCAACGCCGCGGCGCGGACCGGTGCGCAATCCGTCCAGTGGCGCCGGGATGCAATCCCGCCGGGAGAAACCGATCCACCAGCTCTGGGGCCTGAGACACGGGAGTCTTACCCGGGGTAGCCTTCCACTCGAGGAGGCTTCTGAATAGGAGCTGAGTCGTGAGTGAGCCGATCCGAGAACAAAATGGATCTTGTGGCCAAAGTTGCACGAAACCGTTCACTACCGGTGATGATACAGTGAGTTACTCAACAATTACTAGATGGTACAGTTATTCCAAAGAGGACATTACAATTATTTCAATTTCAGTTTAGATGACCATGCACGCGAAGGTCGCCCAGAAAAGTGTCTAAACGAAAATTTGCAAGTATTGCTTGACGAAATTCCATACCAAAGTCAAGAAAATTGGCAAAAGAGCTTGAATTTGATCACGAGATGATTTCCAGACATTTAAAATCGATGGGGAAAAGTGCGATGCAAGGACCGTGGGTTGCGCAAGAACTAATTGAAGCGAACAAAAACGAGCGAATGGATACTTGCCATTCTCACTTCGTTCAACATAATATAAATCATTTCTGTGGAGAATTGTAACGGGAGATGAAAATATGTTTATTTTGATAATTCAAAGCGTAAGAAACCTTACGTTGATCCCGAGAAACCTTCCACTTCGATTCCTATACAAAAAAATCGTGGAGTAAAGTAATGCTTTGCATGTGGTGGAATTGGAAAGAAATCTTGCATTATGAGCTATTGCAAACGAAGCAAACAGTCACGGCGGAACTATATTGTCGACAATTAAACCGTTTGAGCGAAGTATTGAACGATAAGTACATGTTTACTGACCACGGACAACGTCCAGTAAAATTGTTACACGATAATGCCAGACCACACATAGCAAAACCTTTCTGTGAAACTTTGATGACTCTGGGTTGGGAAGTTTTGAGATATCCGACGTACTCTCCAGACCTCGCGCTGTCTGACTACTATCTTTATAGATCAATAAATAACGCGCTCCAAGGTGTAAGCTTTCGATCATCTCAAGATGTTCAAAAATGGGTTGACAATTTGCATCGAAAAACCAAGAATTCTTTCCCGAGGAAATCCATGAATCACCGAGTCGGTGGCAAAGTTATTTGACAATAACATAGAATATTCTGATAATTAATCTTGTTGCGTTTTCTTTGTCGAATAACATCCGAAAAATGAGAAAACAATTGCATTATTTTTGTATAAACCCAATATTAGACTATTAATCATATATCTAGAATGGCACGCTTTCCAAAAGATTTATTTTTTTATTTATTTATTTGTTTATTATTCGCTTATTACTAATCAACACTACAGTAAAACCAAGGCATTGAAAAGTGAAATTAATAAACATCACCGTAAGTATATGTACAAATAGAATGACACTTAGAATACTAACTATCATATAAGAAAAAATAATTAAAAGCCTGCAATTTAAACGAGTGAGGGTTGGCGGTAAAAATATCAAAATCTGGTGCAATCGAGTGAATTTCATTAAAGCTTCGCAAAGCACCCGCCAACAAGTTCCACCACGTGAGGTTAGTGCGCGAGAACGGCTCCGCGAAAAGATGGTGCAATTGAACACGAAGATAATTATTTGGTACGAAAAGACTCACCTTGGCTAGTAAGCTAGGGTTATCACTTTTACCACGAATTAGATTCAAAACATAGGACATGGTCAACATTTCTCTTCTGAGACAGAGAGAATTATAGCCAACCATATATAACATCGAAGACTATCGCGGTTGTTTGACATTATAAATAGGATAGAAAACGAATTTACCTCGTGAAATTTCTAGAACCCGACGTTTCGGTGACGTTGCAGCCACCGTTGTCTAGGGTAGACTGAAGAGCTGTCAGTCCGTTGTTTTGCGGGTAGGCCGCAAACCGCTGCCGCCACTGCGTAGGTTATAACGGTGGTGGGGGGCCGGGCTCGGAGCGCGGGAATTTTGAAAATCCGTCTTGCACACAACTCTCACTGTATCCTGTTTTACGTGTTTTACAGACGAAACTCAAAAACCGAGCAGATCAAGAGCATTCTTACCATACGTCAAGGGCGTGACTGATCGAATAAGTAAGATGCTAAACAGATTCGATATAAAAACTATCTTCAAAGCGACCCAAAATATAGCTCGATTTTTGAGGCCTGTAAAGGATGTATTACCACTGCAAACCCCGGGTGTGTATTAAGTCGAATGCAGCTGCGGTCTAGCCTACGTTGGACAAACGAAACGGCCCATAGCCACGCGACTGACAGAACACATCAAAGCTGTTAAAAACGTTCAGCGAGAAAAATCGGCGATCTGCGAACATATATTGGATAGCGGAAGTAACCACTGGATGCAGTTTCAAAATCCCATTGTTCTATCCAAGGAACAATTCTACTTTCCTCGCATGATCCGGGAAGCCATTGAAATAAGAAGAACTCCGAACTTCAATAGAGACGACGGCTACAAACTCTCTTCTACGTGGAACCCTCTTCTTAAAATGTTCCCGCCGCCGAACGCCGAACGCAAAGACGTAAAACAGGATACAGTGAGTGTTGTGTGCTAGACGGATTTTCAAAATTCCCGCGCTCCGAGCCCGGCCCCCCACCACCGTTATAACCTACGCAGTGGCGGCAGCGGTTTGCGGCCTACCCGCAAAACAACGGACTGACAGCTCTTCAGTCTACCCTAGACAACGGTGGCTGCAACGTCACCGAAACGTCGGTTCCTACAAATTTCACGCGGTAAATTCGTTTTCTATCCTATTTATAATATAGCCAACCATGCCTGTGATAAATGCAGTCGGATACAAAAATGGATAATATCCGTACTGCTTGAAGTACAAAAATCTCAAAAAACATTTATGTACCTTTTTCAGCAACTAAATCGTTACCGCCACTAAAAAAACACACAAATTTTATTAGGAAAAATTTCTTTATATTATGATAATTTCGGTATTTTTTCGGAGAGGAGGGGGGATATTGGGCGCTTATAAAAAAACCGAAGAGAGAGTGTTGTGAAATCAGTGAAATGAGCCAATTTAGGTGATCCGGCTTTCGCCAATAAAAATATCCTATATGATTAAACCTTTATCTAAGCACTAAGAATCACCGAAATTTGGAAGACGGGCTTAGTTAGTAGAATAGAATAGAATAGAATAACTTTATTGTGCTATAAAAATATAACTTAATGACTATTACGCTGGTTTTATAAAAAAGACACTTTATGCACAAATGGCGGACTTATCGCTATAGCGATATCTTACAGTCAACCATTTGATAAAATAATTCCTAATTTTCACCGTACAATACACAAAGAAGTGGTAAAGTTAAATTTAAAATAAACTTATACAGATATATGTCAGTAACTTATGCTAAGATTGCCCAGGGAAGGATAAAGGAGAGGACGAGGTATTTGGTTAGTGGATGTATAAAAATAAATGTTTCTTCAACAACTTTTTGAAAGTATGCAGCGAAGGTGCATGCCTGATAGAGTGAGGGAGCTGATTCCATAAACCAGCAGAATGGACTGTAAAAGAGTGCGTGTAAACAGAAGAATGATGTATCGGAATGGCGAGTGTATTATCCCTGCTTGATCGAAGTGGAAGACCGTGGCCTCCCAAAGGGTGGAAATTCTCCTTGGGATGGGAGGATGAAGTGGGGTTATTGAGTATGTTGTAGAGTAGCGACAACGTGTGCAAAATTCTTCGATCGAGAATAGGAAGCCAATTTTAAGCTTTTTAACTGCCTCCCACTCCAAACTAGACTTCTGGAGTTAAAAATTTTCGAGAGTTTTATAAAAAGAAAATTGGCATCCACACATGCTTTCTATACGTTGGACGAATTCTACAGCTGTGCTGAATCGTTTGTAGTCTAAATAGTATTTGTATATTAGATTTAAAAAGTTTAGGACATGAAATGCTATTTTACAATATTGATAGGATTTTTTTAATATACGCTTCAGGCGTTTTAGTTGTTAAGTTGACTTTGAAACGGTAATATTTCCAAATTATGTTGGAATTTAATTAGTGGATCATTTAACATTTCTTTTTATATATTTTTTTGTTTCCTTTTTTTATTAATTTCTTTTTTTTGATGCGATTATTTTTATTTTAGTTTGTTATGTCCTTTAATTTGACTTTATATTGCCACTATTTATATTTCTACTATGGTTTTTCATTTTGAAATTTAACTAATATGTTTTTCATCTAATATGTATTTTTTCTTGACGATCTCACCAGATTAGGTATCTTTGTTGTAGATATCTAGTCTTTTTTTTGAAAAATAAATTATGATTATGATTATGATTTATGAAGTTACTCACGAAAGCAGCTAACGTGGTCGAACTTTCGCAAATTTAAAACATACCTGAGTAAGATATTTTGCAGACGCTCCAGCTTATTCAAAATAACCTCACTGGCATCTATATAACAGTCGTGAAGAATAACAGGTGAGCTACCAGCCGTTATATAAGTGTTCAAACGAGCGTCCGTCATGATACCATCATTCTTACCAAATCACAATACACAGCCCCGGTAAACGGCGGAGCTTTCTCGTACAACAGCCTCAGTTATCTCGAAAGGGGTCCATTACGGTTGAATTTCTCTATCTTAAAAGTGCCATTACTCACCGGAGAAACGGCCGCGCCGCAACGGGGCACCACCTTGAAAGAAAGGAAAACGTAACGGTTAAGCTTAGGTTGCACTTAGAGGGATAACAACGGTATATATAGATAAAACCCTCAATTAAACAGCTAATTAGTGAGTACATCAAAATGGTGTAGTGGTTTTTGAGTGGGTAATCGGGATATCCGTCTAAAATCAGTGTCTGATAAGATAAAAAGTGGACAACGTCGGATCCAAATGAGTAAAGTGAGCAGACGAGCGCCTTCCCGACGCACGCTCGTTCCATTATAACATAAATAAATAATTTTTAGGCCATCGAGTAGTGGCATAATTTCATGGCAGACCGCGGCAATTTATTGGAATTTCTTGCAATATTGCCGCGCTCGACAAAAAGTACTATAACTATGGAACTATTACAGCAATCATAAAAATAATAACTGTGCAACAATTACATTGAAAGTTTGTATATAGAATATTAAAATCTCATTTTGTATAACAATTAGATAATCTTATATATAAAAATGAAACTCCGTGCGTTATGACTCGAAAATGACTCAACCGATTTGAATTATTATTTTTTTGTTTTGTTTGCCTTGATTGAGCGGTGGTTTACAAAAAAAAAATACGTGTGGCACTCGGGGACTGCCGCGGTAAAGCTATTGCATAGCATTTTTAACAACTTATGCAATTATGTTTTTTTTCTGATATCAGATAACTGCGCTCTATCGGAAAACGTTGAAATTATTCCGAATCATTTGCGGCTACGGTAGCAAATGATTCGGAATAATGTAAACGTCTTCCGATAGAGCGCCGCGCACGAATTTTTTATTCGATAAAGCAAAAAACCGAATTATTTAAAAAAATTCGTTGATAAAACGATAGATAATTAAATTATCTTTAAAATGGTGCAGGTTTCATAATAATACGCCAGATAGTATTTGCGTAGTAGTCGTTTTTGTGTTCGGTTAGACCTAATTTCACAAATTAATTACACTATGTAATATAAACAAAATCTAAAATATTCAAAGCTAAGAATATTAGGAAAATGTTCTTGTTTAACATATATTTTTTTCGAATCGGAGGCAGTACTCGTTTAGATGTAATTATCAGTTTAAAATCATTAATTTTCGCTAAGAAATTTCTTCATTCGGTCGCCGCGCTGGCGGCCCGCGATAAAAGCTATGCAATAGCTTAAAAATATTTATGAAATATTAAAAGAAACAACTGAAAATCGAAAAATCGAAATTGGTCATTTTGGGAAATAGGCCGCTTTCAATAGATGGCGTTCGCGGCGATCCTATTGTTTGACAGCTGCGCCATCCATAACTGTTATTCATTCCGTACGATTGTGTAAAATTTCAAAAAGTCGAAAAGTCGAAAAAGTCGGAAAAGTCAAGAGTCGAAAAAGTCAAAAAAAAACGAAAAAGTCGAAAACGTCAAAAAAGTCGAAAAAGTCGGAAAAGTCGAAAAGGTCGAAAAAGTTGAAAAAGTCGAAAAAGTCGAAAAAGTAAAAAAAGTTCGAAAAGTCGAAAAATGCAAAAAAGTTGAAAATGCCGAAAAAGTCGAAAAACTCAAACCGTACCTACATGATTCGGTAATATTATAGATTTCAATAAATTGGATTTGGAAGGTTGATTACGATCAATAAACGCTTATGAAGAGTTACAATCAAATCAATTTTCACCGGGTCTTCTAGATGGGTATGAAGTTCACCCTAGTTATGAATAAATATGAGAAATTCAAAAAAGTGAAAAAAAACTCAGCATTTGTAACTTGTACTAGTCTTACGGAACAATACGAAACCCTATTTAGAAATTGTAAATACTATCGTTATCTTTATGAGCTTCTCTTTTAAAGTTAATATTTCGTTGTGCATATTTACATACAAAAATATTTAGATCCTCATAAAAACCAACAAAAATTTTGATGATTTATCGAAAATAAAAATGATGATGTTTAACAATGGAATTTTACCAGAAATATCCGCGAAATGACGCGCGAAATTATTCTAGCGGCCGTCTATGCATCTATGGTAATAATGAGATATTTGGTATGAATTTTAGGATGCGTTCGAATTAGATAATAATATTACTGTGCGCTCCGGGAGCAAGCCGCCAATATTGGTCGTTACGTAGTCAACGGTGTTCTGATGTGCAACCAAATTTGGTCGCTGCTTAGCCGAAGGGTTCCATAAATATGGTTTTTATGGCCTTGTGTCAGGGTTTAT
Organism: Micropterix aruncella; assembly: GCA_944548615.1. Classification (NCBI taxonomy): domain Eukaryota; kingdom Metazoa; phylum Arthropoda; class Insecta; order Lepidoptera; family Micropterigidae; genus Micropterix; species Micropterix aruncella. The sequence continues at coordinate 5,219,425 of OX155972.1, read as the reverse complement.
GGGTACACGGAATAATAGCTTGGGGAGCATGTGCGAAATTTATCTTGGATCCTCTAGTGAAAGCCCGAAAACTTTTGTTGAGGGTAATCAATAGAAGGCCCCCACGATATCATTCCCACATGTTATTCAAAGAAAGTAAGGTGTTAGATATACGCCAGCTGTTTGTGAAACAGTCACTCATGTTTTTCCATCGAACCTCAAAAAAACGACCACTAAGCCAGCAACACCGAACTACAAGAGCATCTGCAGGTCTGAATTATGCCGTTCCCCGAGTTAATTCTTCATTTGCCCAAAGACAATTCAACTATATAGCACCAGAAATATTCAACCGTCTTGATGACAAAATAAAAGAAATAGAAAATACCAATAGAAATCAAAAAAAATATTTAAAAATAGCTTCTTTACGACATAATAATATGTCGTTCAAGGACAGAGGAAGAACTTCTGCAAGTCATATCTTAAAAAAATAATATTTCTGCATAACTTTACTATTATACTATATAATATGATATAAGATATTAAACAAAATGTAATATATTGTAATATAATGCAAAAGAATAATACTATAATATATCTATATTGTTATATTTATATGTTTGCCTATGTATGTATATGTTTGTGTCTATGTGTATATCTATCTCTATGAGTATCTACGTCAGTTAGTGTGCCTTTTCACTGGCGGTTAGCCGCGAAGCGGCTAGCCGCGGCGGCGTACCGCGGGAAAGGTGTTGCAAAGAGAATGTATGGAAACGCGTTTCTATCCTTTTCACTATGCGGCGCGCCGCACTCGACCGCGCGGCCGTCATCATCCAACGCGGTTGAATGCGGCACGCCGCACCGCCCTGTCCATTTTCACTGGCGGCGTACCGCGCGGCGAGCCGCGCGTTCAATGTTTGTATTGGCGGCTCGCAGCGCGGCGTGCCGCGCGGCGAGCCGCGTGGCCCCCTCCCTGCTACACATTGCATCGCCTCCGCCGCCTCCCGCCATTCGTTTTTTATTTCTCTCCATTTCTCTACAATACACGTAAATAATTATAGCTGCTTCAACGGCGTCCATTTTCGTCTGCTTTCTCAATGAGACTGGCGCCTGGCTCGCTGCGAGAGAACGACGCGGCTGGCCGCGCGGCAAGGCGGCCAGCCGCGCGGCGCGGCGCCAGGCGGCTAGCCGCAGAACGAACGCGAGCGAGCGGCGTGCCGCGCGGCTAGCCGCCTTGCGGCTAACCGCCAGTGAAAAGGCGCCCTTAGGCTTCTCCACCCAAGTCAGAAAATAAGTCGTATGCCCAGGTACAGGCTATATTCGGCCTAGTTGGGTATGCGCTGAGCATGGTCATGTGAATGTGGTCATTTTTTATGTGTTTTATCATAATGTTTGAAATAAATAAATAAAAATAAATAAATTTAAAGGGTTACTGGAAGGACCGATCAATGTCAAGTTATTGAAAATTTTGGAGATTCCAATTTATAAACATACTAACTTAAAATGTGACCTGCAGGTCACAGTTATTGTTACAAATCTATTAACAATGAATATGAATAGTTTGAAAAGTTGCTAAAGTATCGTGTTTGTTTTATCTTAGTGTGCTTCATAATTGTATTCTTTATTTCCAATTTCCAAGTTGACTAGAGTCTATGACCAATCAAGCATTTTTTACTAACTAGCACCACTCCAAATTTCAATAACTACTCACTCATTCGCTGCAAGAAGTAATAAAATCGACACCGTATCTCTCTCGGACCAAACTCCAATTAGCCCCGGGCCCATATCATTAGTGGCACGCCCAAAATAAAACTTATGGGTCGGCGCAAGCGGGAGTTAAGCGCGCGTCAGCAGCCGATAAATCTAAACCAACGGCTAGAGAGCGAGTGAAAATCTCATTATAAAAATTGGTGAGAGTGTCAGATGGCCCGGCGATATATCGCTCCCCGACGGGGAACCTAATGAGAGGATAGTATCGACAGAGCGATATGCATATTGGCTGCATTTAACGTAAAGAGCGTATAACACTAACACAGTTGATAAGAACAACAACTAGAGTTGTCGACTACAGCGGGCGAGCCCGTCACCTCAGGAAGTTTCAACGATTGGTCGTTCTATCTCCCTGGAGTGGCGCAGAAGACTTAGGACAAAACAGTCCACCGTCTAGCTCCGCTACAAACCCGTAAGAGGCCACCGCCTTAACCGCGAGATAGCCAGGAGTGTTACCCGGCGGGCTTACACTCACGCCCTTACTTACAATTGCGACCAGATTACTCCAGTCTCTCGATTGGTTACGAGTTCGAGGTCGCTTGCGCGGTCTCTCCCTTACGAAGCGGTGAAACGGTGTACACCGAATCTATCGCGGACCACGGCATCCTTTGCCCGGCTGTTCACCCAGGATCAGGTAGCCGATGGTCGTTTCAAGAGCAGTCGCCGTAAGGTCCGCAACCACCCCCGCTGTATAGGAAACAGTAATGCTTCCAGACCACCGACTGTTAGTCAGAGTGCGCAATCGATTGGCTTATGCCGCACGGTGCGCAGACCGTCCAGGAGCGCCAGAAGGTTGATTCCCAGGGGAAACTGACCATAGGGCCAGAGTCCTACCCAGGCTCGCACTTCATGCGTGGAGGCCGTCGGATAGGTGTTGACCCGTGAGTGTGACCCTCAACAGAATGGGTCTTCGTGGCCAAATCAGCAAGGGCCCATTAACCCCCAGCTCTAGTTGTTGATAAGAACAACAACTAGAGCTGTCAACCACAACGGGCGAACCGTCACCTCAAAAAGGTTTAAAGATATTAGATCGTTCTGTCTCCCGTTAGGTGAGTGCAGAAGACTTAGGACGAAAAACAATCGACTGTCTAGTTACGACACTCGCCCGTCAGAGGCCAACGCCTTACGGCCATGCACCGGGAAAGGTAACTAGCGGACAGCCTCGCTCCCTGACTACCAGTTCGGAAGTATATCTCCGTCTAGAATTAACCTTCAGGATATCTCCTGACTGATTGATTACAGGATCGAGGTCGCTTCGGCGGTCCTCTCCCTTACGTAGCGGTGATACGGCGTCTACCGAATCTATCGCGGACCACGGCATCCTTTGCCCGGTTCTTCACCCGGGATCGGATGGCCGAATGATCGTTTCAAAAGAAGTTGCCATACGGTTAACAACTACCCCAACTCTATAGAAAACATTACTGTTTCCAGGCTCCCCCGGATGTTAGTCGGAATGCACAATCGATTGGCTAACACCGCACGGTGCGCAAACCGTCCAAGAGCGCTCGAAGTTTAGCTCGAAGGGAAGACTGGTCCGCAGGTTAGCGCCCTACCCTGGCTCTCACTTCTGCGTGGAGGCCGCCGCATGGGTGTTGTCCCCTGCGTTTGACTATTGGTATAGCGTGGACCACCAAGATAACGCCCCAGCAAACAAGTCCAGAGTTGCGATGGCTGTCATTTAATAAGCTGGCTTTGGAATAATGAAACATCATGATGATGATGGTGGATCATCACTCACCGGACCCAGCCGCTAAAGATTTCTATCGATTTCCGATATCAGAGAGGTCAAAAATTTGAAGATGATGAAGCGGTAAAAGCCGCAGGGCGGGAATTTTAAGCTTATCTGAAAGATGTTTTTTTTTGGAAGGCTGTATTGTATGTACAGAAAAAAGATATATCAAGTAGGTGTGAGTCAAACCTAGAAGATGAGTTGGTCGAAAAATATAAGAAAATTCAATAAAAGCTAACTTCATCATACTCTTTATTATTATGAACGCCGTAATATATGTAACAGCTAGCGAAATTGTAATAAACATGTTACTTTACCGGACCACCAATCGACGAGGAAGTATCGTGAACGCGCAAAAAAAAACGTGATAAAGACGGATATATAGGGGCTCTGTCAATGACATGGAATTCAACACTAACAAGTGCTCTGTTTTAACCATCACTAAGAAGAAAACACCTTGCTTTTTCCCATACACAATAAACGGGTCAATTTTAAAAAGGTCAACCGAGGTGAGGGACCTGGGAATTACATTTGATACACAGTTGAACTTCCGTGCACACATTACAAATATCTGCAATCAGGCTAGCAAAATGGTCGGTTTTGTTATTCGCATATGCAAACAGTTTAATAATATTCATGTAATGTTTCTACTATATAATTGTTTAGTCCGTAGCATACTTGAATATAACTCGGTCATCTGGTGTACAAGTGAAAACAAATACATTCAGATGGTAGAGCGTATTCAAAGAAAATTTTTAAGATATATTTATTACAGAAAATACAATATTTATCCATACTTATTTCCGTCAGATTTTGTGCTAGGAATGGTAGGATACAACAGTCTTGAAACTCGTCGATATATTTCACTAATTATATTTGCATATAAACTTATTCAAGGAACGATTTATTTGCCAGAGATACTATGTAAGTTTGAATTGTACGTACCGGTAAATTACACAGCGAGGAGATCGCATCTATTGTTTAATGTGCCGTACCACCGTACAAATATTTTTGTAGACAGGCCAGTGGGAAGGGTTATAGCTCTTCTTAATTCCTTACCCACTGAAATAGATATCTTTTGTACATCCCTTTGGCAGCTAAAAAGGCATCTCCCTGTTATCTCATGTTTATCACAATCTGTCTTTTATTTAGTTTTATATTTTTATGTTTTTTTCTTGTTCAATGTTAGCATTAATTTAGTTATGTAGTCATTTATTTTTAGACTTACACTCCAGCTTTAATATTCAAGGGCGAATTGGATTCATCTGTAATGCCCTTGAATACTATTTGAAACTAATAAATAAATAAATATACATCCCCCCCCCCCCCCCTCCCCCCGTATTTCCCCCACAAAACGATTTACCATATCCAGTGTGTCTGTAAGTGTGTGTGTGCGTGTGTGGAAGGATGTGTGTGTTAGTGTGTGTGTGTGTGTGTGTGTATGACTCCACGATAGCGTCCAAACGCTTCATCCTATTGTTCTGAAGTTTGGCATACAGATATCATTTGGTCATGGAAAAAGTTGAAAAGATTGTGGTTGAAATCGGTTCACCAGGAAACGCGATACTTAGCATACTTTAATATCGAAATATTGGACTTACAGACTTAAAATTCGTTACGCAGGTGCCTTGTTGGGCCGCAATCACATTGCGAAATTTTTCTTGAAATATCTCATCAACTTCTGGAACACATGTGCCTATTTTAAACATTTGGTTTAGTACCTACGTCTCATATACAAGCGACACAAATAATATTTAAAGCCCACCTAACTTTAATTAAATAGTAATGCCCTTGAAAGCGGCGACGCTCGCGACACGTGGATCGTTCGAAATTCGAATTTAAAGGCTCACGGCGACCCGCGTTTGCAATTTGATTTTTAAATTGAATGTGGTGACGCGCGTTCGAAATTCAAATTTTCATTGCATTGCGTAGCATATCATATTTTTTTCCCTTTATCGGCTTTATTTATGAAATGAATATTAAGATGACATAAGTCGCAGTCTGCTTGCCGGGAAAGTCTTGGGGTGACCAAACCGATTTTTTACGCTTCATTTAAAGCTTTTCGCTTCACGCCTACTAAAATCATTCATTTTATAAATAGGTACACTTTAGCATTTTCATAATGCATACTATGGCCTCTTCATAAAATATGGACTTTTTAATTGCGACCTATCAAAATTTTAATTAGCCCCAACAACTTCTCCTTTCTATTATTTTAAGTGACAGCTAATTAATATTAATTAATTGATTTATCGTTGAATTCCTGGCGCTCGCGAAAGTCGATTTTAAATTCGGGTCCATTAATGGAGGGGGGGGGGGGGGAGGGGGTCAGAAATTTCGGTATTTCTTCGAAAGCGATAATTGGTTTATCTCCGCGCTTTGCTCGAGGCCGCTTTAAAAATTTAACCTAGACGTGAATTATGTTTGTGCGGGCTAGGGGATGGTGAAATGCGGGTTAATTAAAATAACGGTTTTTATTGTGAATCCTGTTTTTTTAATTTTCTTCGTTTTTTTTATCAGGCGCAAGAGCAAATAAATCGGATGCTTTGTTGATAATTGAACATGCCACGTACAACCGACTATGAGAAAAACACGTATTTACATTTTGTATGGGAAAATGTTTTTCTTTTATTTTAATTTTCCGCCAACTTTCCAATTTTCGTTTTTAACAGTTATTCTGCTATTCGGGACGGAGACAAATACAACAAATCAAAAAGCATGAAAATCGGTCTAGCCGTTCTCGAGTTATAAGTGTTCGAACAACCCCGACTTTGTTTTATATATATATATAAGATTAATATTTTAATATTTATTCTTTTTTCAGTACATACCATCAATTGCTGTACTCTTAGCAGCGAAGATCTTTCTTGTCGTCTTACTGGTGTTAACCTAGACAGACGCGTTTGTGAGTAAATTTTTAAAATTAGATTTTTGTATTTTTAAATCATTGAATCAATGTAAAAACTTTATTTTTATGGGTTTTATCTCAGCATGTGACAAATATATGATTATTTTTTACTTTCCTAGCAACGAACGTTATTGAACGCACTTCTATGTGTATGTGTGTATGTGTGTGTGTGTGTGTGTGTGTGTGTGTGTGTATTCATACACGATAGCGCCCACACGCTTCACCCGATTGAGCTGAAATTCGGCATGCAGGCATCATTCGGTCATGGCAAGAGTTGAAAAGATTTTACTTTAAATCGGTTTGGTTCACCCTAGGGCGCTAGTCATACTTCAATCCCGAAATATTGAACGTAGAGACTTGAAATTGATACGCAGATGCCTTGTTTGGTTAGAATATCTCGTATACAAGCGAGGCAAATAATATTCAAATTCCGCCATATTTTAAAAATACATCATTTTAGGGAAAATACCATTTTTATAGCACTATTACAAATATACTACGAATTGCCGCGCGTTTTTTTAATTTTCTGTTTTAATTTTGTTATATATCTAGGTTTTTCTACAAAATATATTTTTTTTAATGCTAATCTTCTTCATGCTGTCGTATTTTCTGTGTAAACTCAAATGATGTTTGATAACCCAAATGCTATTGTAGTTATGTAGGACAGAAACATTTGCAAAAGTTATAACCACCGTTATAAGGGAATCTTAGGCTGCTTACTCCCGATGCGCAGAAGATGGAGTATATATAGATGAATTTGGTGGAAAAGGAAAGGTAAAGGAGATTGCGTCATTGCCAACTACTACAAATAATGACAGATAATTAAAAACATCCTTATTTAAATTTAAAATCATATCAGTATAGTTTTCAAGTGCGTGTTTTTCCTGCAAAACATAGATACTTGATATTGACCTATAAATTAATACCAATGAATATATCTCAAATATGTAGACTCATTTAGCATCAATAATTCTAGATAACTGCGGCAACAGTTGAAACTAACAATTCATACATGCAACAATACCCTGCTTTGTATCTGCGATTTTTTAAAAAGAGTTTACTGCATCATATACTTCGGATTGATCATCGACTGCTATATGCGCTGGGATATACATATTGACAAGACTATTACCAAAGTTAAGAAAATGGGCTATCTGTTTCGCGAACTAAGATACTGGAAAAATCAATGATAAAGTTGTATACTTGTCTTGGTGTATAAATGACATTGTTGCTTGGGGTAGTTGTGGAAAATATTCACGCAACTATACACAGTTCAAAATTACAAATCACAGTTCAAAATCTCAAAATTAGCGATCCTTAAGTTAACAATGTACTTCACAGAGTTATGTTATGCCAAGACTTTAAAATACTTGCTTAAAGGCAAGTATTTCTAAAAGCAATCGTATGTCACTTTCTTTCCCATACATTAACCACACAACATCGCTCCCATCAATATAACACCGGAAGTGCTGCAAGGAATGATGTTGATGTTCCTCTAATGTATACTGTCTCGCAACACTATATCGAGTCTGCGATAAATTTCTTCTGCGTAAGCCATTTGAAAGCTTAGATTATTGGGTGTTGATTTTTGTGATTTTAATCAATCGGTCCTTCAAAAAAAAACATTTATCAATGTTTCATCATGTATTATAAACAATATTATTATAAATCACCAATTAAATTTCTGTTACTTTCGATGTTCCCGCATTTCGACGCTCCCGCATTTCAACGGTAAAAAAGGTTAACAAAAAAAAAACGGTTGTCTGTAAAGTCGGTTTACTGACGATAGTTGAACGTGACAATGTCATAAGAAAATACTGATGGAATGTATAGAATAAGCAGAATGGGAATGTATGGAGCGGAATGTATGGAATGGATGGAATAATAAACAAAAGTAATAATTTTGAATAATTTATTATAAGAATAAACTGTGATTAAATTATTGTTAATAAATCCTAAATTTAAAATTTAAAATTTGGAAACATCATTAACTTGGAATCATCATTTATTATTCCATCCATTCCATACATTCCGCATACGTTCCGCGCTCTCGCTTGCACTTCAAGCCTTAAATGGAACGCCTCAGAGCGAGGTAACGCCGCATGAGTCATGTTTTTTCGTGCGTGCAGCCGGCTCCATCGAATTATAAAACGTTGTCACGTCAAAACGGGTGAGCAATCTAATACACTACATAATCAATGGCACAAGCTTCGACATATTGAGGCAACACTGACAGACCTTGTATTACTATGTAGTTTTTAAAAATATATTTAAATTTTATCCCAGTTTTCTTGGTTTTTGTTGTATTAAATAAATAAATAAAATTACCTACGTATATTAAAAGACATAATATTACAATTCCATAAATTATTTTTACCTTTTATAATCTTTGGTTTGTAACCCTAACTATTTAAATGAATAAGTAAATAAAAATATTCTACTATATTAATTCTATTTATAAATATTCTATTATATAAATAGTATGTCTATATTTAAAAAAATATTTTAAATTAGATTCTAGTTAATTTTTTTATTTGTGATGTTAATAGAATATTTTTTTACGTACGTACATTGACACAAATAATAATACTATTCTAGATATATTTTTTGCTTTTTATATTTTTTGTTATTAAACCATAACACTTTAAATGAATAAATAAATAAATAATATTATTAAACTGTAGTGTAATGCGGGCTCGTAAAAATCCTTCGTCATCATAATTAGATCTATTCCATCTTGAAAGCTCGAAGAGATCTATCAGTTATTAATGGATATTCATTACAAGTCAAAACTTCCCATACATCTTCATAGAATAATTAAGAATTTGAACGAATGGTGGTCTGGAATATATTGTTGAAAGCATTTTAATTGAAAAAAATCGCTTGCAAAGCAATAGATCAGAGAGAGATTGTCATGCCTTAGATTCGCCGATGACTCGGCTCTGCTCTCCGATGACATTAAAGACATGATGTCCTTGATAGTAGACCTAAAAAAGGAATCCCAAAAAGTTGGATGAAGATGAACAGTTCAAAGACGAAAAGCACGACACACTTTTAAATTTATTTTATTTATTATTTAAGAATTATTTATTTATTTAAGAATTAATTACTATAAAACATTGATTTGCTTACAAAAATAACAGGAACCGAATGGCAAAACCTTAACCTTTTGCTTATTTGATTCTGTCACCCAACTGGGACTAGCCCGTTCTAGGGTGGACAGGACTCTAATACTACAATCAAGTTTGCTTGAGCTTGATTGCTTACAGATGTACAAGTTTTAGTAAAAATCTAATAACACTAAATGGCCCTAAACTGTGGTCTTCAAAATAATAATAATAATAATAATAAATATTAAAAGATAATATAATAAATAAAATGCAATTCCATTATATAATCGGCAATAATATAAAATTCGATTAAATAATATAAATAAAACTATATGTGAGAAAAGAAAGAAACAGTCATTAATATTTAATATATGTTAAGTAATAAAGGATTTAATATAAAATTATCTAGTCAAAAAAAGTACAATTCATTGTCAAAATAATATATAACAACAAAGTCAAATAAGTTTTGGTAGTTAGTTGAATGTTAAAATATATTCAACATATATGTTTAAAAATATGTTTAAATTTGTGCACCTAAGTTTTATTAAACTATTATTTCTAACATTTGATGTATATTTTTGAATTCCCTAAATGTCAAATTCATTTTTATTTCCATATTGATCAGATTGTAAAATCTCGGCGCAATGAAAGAGTAATGTCTTTGTCCAAATGATTATTTTCAAATCTTTGTTTTCATTCTGGGTATTATAAGGCTATTTTGTATAACTTGTCTCGTTGGGTTCTGAATTATTCCTAGATTTGAGTTATTGTTCAAAAATAGCCTTAAGAGGGAAGTTTTTAGAAAAAGTTGTTACAATCAAGGACATTAGCTTCTTTATAAAGTTCATTAGTGAGATGGCGATATGGTCTACGTAAAATATTTTTTAATATAAATTTCTGCGCAACTTGCAATGGCTCTAGCAGGGTTTTACCACTGCGTAACTGTACCTGTCGAAGTTGTGGGACACTCTAATTAGCAAAGCCACAAATCATGCTAGATGGCTCAAATCAAACGGTAGAGGTCGAAAGCCTGATTTCCCAGCTTTCAGCGCCAATAAAAACATAATGCCGCAGAACTCCCATTAAAACTGAAGACCGAACGAATTGTCCAAACAATTTGTCTTTCCTGTCTTTACGGAGATCTTGGCGAATCGATTCGTAGTAAGACAAGAGTTAAAGACGCGATGGAAACCATTACACGTTGCAAGTGGAGATGGGATGGACACATTTCCAGAAAGGGCCATGGAGTCTGGAAAAGTGTGTTTCCTAAGCAGCGTATTTGTTGACCTGGCGTCATTTATTCTTAGAAACGATTCTATAGAAACGATACCACCCGATCCCGTGTGATCATGAGAAGCAAAGGGCGCCTCGGTCGTCGATAGATTCGAACTGAATTACTGCTTACATCAGGTAGAGGCTGTGCAAGCGACCTCGAATCTATGACAGACTGGAGGGCGAAGAAATTCGTCCAATGCTGGTAGTAAGGGCGCTAGGAGACCCGCTGGTTGCACTTCTCAGTGTCTCGCGGTAAGCCGTTGGACTCTTACGGGCTGCTGGAGTAGTTTGAACGTGGATTGTGTTGTCCATTCGCTTGTCGGACGCCAGCAATGCCTACCAGCCGTTTCGGCCGACCCCATATTTATTATAATATATAAATATGTAATACACATTACTATCAAGTAGGGTTGTCGACTACAGCGGGCGAGCCCGTCACCTCACGAAGTTTTAACGATTAGTCGTTCTATCTCCCTGGAGTGAGCGCAGAAGACTTGGACAACACAGTCCACCATCTAGCTCCGCCACAAACCCGTAAGAGGCCAACGCCTTAATCGCGAGATAGCCAGGGGTGTTACCCGGCGGGCTTACACTCACGCCCTTACTTCCAATTGCGACCAGATTACTCCAGTCTCTCGATTGGTTACGAGTTCGAGGTCGCTTGCGCGGTCCTCTCCCTTACGAAACGGTGAAACGGTTACGACACATTACTATCAAGAGAAATTATTAGATAACAAGAGGGAATTCATGAAATATTGTTAGTATTTACTCGTATATACAAAATAGACGTGAAGGCTGGCTTCCGACCGGTTAAGCCTTTACGTTCACTCCATGGTTGATGTAGTTATAACTGTCTGGGGTGGCGGGTTTTCCCATAGTAATTGACACAGCCTCAATTCCAGAGAAAAATGTAGTAGGTATGTGGGTAATGAGAGGAATAATAATAGGTCACGTTAAACAAGTTGGAAATGTGCTTTACGAAATATTAAGGTATTTTGTACTAGTACCTCTATGTAGGGCATTATAGTTTTAACCGCCCTGACTACACGAAAATACGTGATTCGGCCACTATGTCATCGCCCGAATGCAACAAGCCGTATCAATTACGTTCCGATAAAAAAAACAGAAACCGAAAAAGCGTACGTGATACATCAAAGTGTTCTTACGATTCTAAGTACAAAAAGGGTAATAAATGGGTTTATAGTGAAAACAAACCTGGTACCTATATTGTAAACAACTATTGTTATTCGGAAATCTAATGAAATAAAAGCGTGTTACCACTAAAAACACGCTTTTATAAATGCACGTAAAAACCACATCATCAGACCTTGAAACCTAATCGTGGTCAAAGTTCATTCCAAGACTTTTCTAACAAGTCCAAACACAGCTATGATACGATATTCCATCATGAAGTTCCAGTTCATATCTTCCGACTCCATCATCAGATCAGTTCGACAGTGCCATATTATTGTATTGTCATCAGAACTACATACAGCTGCCAATTTTCACGACGCTACGATCCTTGGAAGATGGTTAAATTACTTACCTTAAATTACATTACATAAGTTACATACAGGTCGACCAAATAAAAGCGTGTTAAAAAACCAACGATTTTTTGCCTACTTTTTGAATAATAACCCAAAGATATAGCGGTTACAGTTTATTTTTACAGGCCCCATTAGTTTTGTAACGATCAGACGCTGTAAATGAGACTCCAGAATTTCGAGCTTTCGACACAATTCAACGTAGATATTCGACAGAGGATTCGACACAATTACGACATAGGTAGTCGTATTGAACGCTTAAATTGAATTGAATTAAGCCCAAACAGCGATTAATCTCTCATAATGCGTATCGATCTCCGGTAGAAACAATTTTCTATTAAATTGATTAGTATTCCCCCCCTTTCTTTTTCTTTTTCTTGTTTATATAAACGACATCCCTGATTGCATTAGGTCAGTGGATGATGAGATTATCCTATTCGCCGATGACACATCCCTTCTTTTTAGCGATAAAAATAGAGACGAGCTTGAAATAAGGATTAATGAAACGATAAATAGACTTGCTGTCTGGCTCCAAGTTAATAAACTCTCGTTGAATGTTTCAAAATCTAAAACAGTGTGTTTTTCTTTACGGCCGTCCGACTCTAATAATATAGCCTTATTCTTTGGAACAGACGAATTGGAAAATGTCTCTTCTACTAAATTTCTAGGTTTGCAGATCGACCAAAAATTGCAATGGTCCGATCACTTAGAAGAGCTTAGTAAAAAGCTGTGTAGGGCTGTTTACGCAATAAAAAAGATTAGAAATTTATGCGGCTTTGAGGCTGCTAAATCTGTATATTTTGCTTATTTTCATTCTTTGATGACATATGGTCTAATGTTTTGGGGAATGGCAGCAAATTCGAAGAGGATTCTTATCCTTCAGAAAAGGGCTTTACGCAGTCTTTACAGAGCTTCTCCAAGAACTTCGTGTAAGCCGTTTTTCATCAAGTCGGGAATCATGACGATGTACTCGTGCTATATCCAACAAAATATTATGTTCGCTCGTAAGCACATATCGGATGTCCCGGCGAATAGCGATTTCCATCAACACAATACAAGAAATAAATTTGATCTACATCTAAATCGGCACAGGCTTAGTAAAGTGCGCAACAGTTTCCTTCATCAAAGCCTGTGTTATTATAACAAGGTCCCAACACATATCAGAAGTCTTGGAGAGAACCAATTTAAAAAAGTCTTATTTAATGGCCTAGTCAAGAATCCTGTATATGACTTAAGAGATTTGGATAATGCTGATTTCTTATTCCAGAGCATCCTAATGTAAAATAACGGATAATTCATGATAATCAACTTTGCCAAAGAACGTAATTTTTATTTTTAATTTTATCGACGACGGCTGTATTGCTAGATTTGACAATTAACTTAAATTTAGATATTTTTAATATACCCTCATCTATTTTCTTGACCATCATATTATTGCCTTGATAATTATGACTACAGACATTGAGCTCTTTTTTTGATCAGCAATTCTGATTATTAGATTATTTTCTATTTATCAATGGTTTTCAAACCAATTATAATTTACTAAAATTAATTTATATTGCCACAACTATATAATGATAGTTAATATTCTTTAATTAATTACATTATTTAAAATTTTAGAGACAAAGACGAATCCAAGTGTAGGAAAGCCTACCTACTGGAGCAGAAATAAATTGAAATTGAAATTGAAATTGAAATTGAAATAAATTGAAATTGAAATTGAAATTGAAATAATTGAAATAAATTGAAATTGAAATTCGATTCTGTCTTACAATGGCTAGTAAGCAATAATAGTTAAATTAACATTTATATTTACTTATACATTGTAAATTATTGTGTGGAGCTTCGATAATTTGGGCAAACCTGCCGATTACAGCAAAATTGCGGTACCAATCATCAATTACATATTTGCTTAGGCAAAGCGACGTTACAATGGCGCTTAATCATTGCTCTCTGATAACGGAGAACAGGGCTGTTCAACAGCGGGGCCGCGATAATGTTTTTTTTTAATTTAAAAATAATAATAATGAAACATAAACATAATACATAGCCATAGTAAAGCCAATGATGTTTTAAATTGTTTACAATATAATATTCACCGCTGGAATGCCATACCACCGATCGGTGGTATTTCTGTTGTGACAATTCGTGGGCGGCCGATCTCCGCATTTATGCAATTATATTTAGTAAAAGCCACATTCATTAAATAATCTATCGTTATATATTAGTATACTTGCCCTACCACCTCCTACAAACAAATTTTCGAGGGTTTAAAACATGCCGTCGTGAGATTATTTACATGGCTCTCCTTTCATGGGCTCTCCTTCTAAGGAATAGAAAAATGTTACTTAATATAATGAACACAGAAAATAATTGTAAATTTAGAATGAAATTAATAGTTTTAAAAAAAAACACTAAAAACACGCTTTTATAAATGCACGAAAAAAACAAAAAAAAATACAACAGGGTTTCGCCCGGTTCCCTGAGGTGACACTAGCGACATGATATTATTTACCACCCTCATGCCATTCAGTCCTCGGCACGTTTCTCACCTTGGCTTGGGTGGGATCTTTAACAACCTACGACCATATTTACACCTCAATATACATCGTATATAGATATATCAATATTATTCTATTTGCACTCTCCGTGTACACGTCTATATACATTTTATACAGGCACCTATGTTATTATTTACACTATTTACACTCAATATTTTCACAGTGGGTAGTTACAAAAGACCTTACAGATCTAGGTGACATCAAGGGCTGGAAACAAGCCCCCCACTCCATCTACTACTACTACACTCAATATTTACAAGTCAATATATAATAGGTTTGTTATAACCTTAAAACCTGATCGTGTTCAAAGTCCATTACGTGACCTTTCTTACAAGTGCAAACACGACTATGATACGATATTCCATCATGGAATGTCAGTTCCTGTCTTCCGGCTTTATCATCAGACCTTGAAACTTAATCGTGGTCAAAGCTCACTACAAGACCTTTCTAACAAGTCCAAACACGGCTATGATACGATATTCCATCATGGAATTCCAGTGCCTATCTTCCGGCTTCATCATCAGACCTTGAAACCTAATCGTGGTCTAAGTTCATTCCAAGACTTTTCTAACAAGTCCAAACACAGCTATGATACGATGTTCCACCATGAAGTTCCAGTTCATATCTTCCGATTTCATCATCAGATCGGTTCGACAGTACCATATTATTGTAACGTCATCAGAACTACATACAGCTGCCAATTTTCATGTCGCTACGATCCTTGGAAGATGGTTAAATTAGTTACCTTAGATTCCATTACATAGTTAGTTACATACAGGTCGACCTAATAAAAGCGTGTTAATAAGTTGCTATGTGTGTGTATATGAGTGTTGGTTTATTAGTGTCGGTGTGTGTTTGTGTGATGGAGAGCGTATGTGTGTGTGTTTGTTTCTGTAGAGTGTATATTCATGTGTGTGCATGTAGGAATGCGGGTTGCTAACTCAGTTCAATCTGATCTCCAGCTTTTTACGTACTTCCTCAACAAAGGACCGACTACTTTCGTAATTAAACATGTAGATTTCGTTAAAGCCTACAATGTATACATTCATAGCACGTGGCAATAACGAATTCGCGTCATAAATTATATTACACCAGCGGCAAAGTGTTAATTTTATCGTAATTACGTCTTATGTTGCAATCTATATAGAAATAAGAAGGATTTGAAATATTATAGAGAAATAAAAATAAAAGTATTTACTTAATGCTTTAAACGTGGTACCAACCCTTGAATAATAATAATAATAATAATTATAATAATAAAACTTTATTCCTAAAAAAAGGCGAGCTTATTGCCTGCAAGCAATATTTTAGAGCTAACCTATAATATTGTATGAATATTATTTGCGAGTAGACTACATAACTTAACCTACATAATTATAAAGAGTATGACAAATAAAATAAAAGAGGATAGAAAGAAATATGCCCTCCGACTCTGTTTTTAAAAGTTGTTATGCTTGGCGCGGTTCTCACATTTTTCGGCAAAGCATTCCAAAGACGGGCTCCATGCACGGTGAAAGAGAATGAGAAGAAGTCACTGCTGTGACTAGGGATAGAGGGTAGCAGGTTGTCTTTTGATCTCAGAGGGCGTCCATGAGCCGATAGTGCAGTAAATCTGCCGGTAAGATAATTGGGAGAATCTTGAAAGGCAAGATCTTGGAAAGCATACAGAGAACTCGCATGTCTCTTTTCTCTAGTGGGTCTACGAGAGACAAAAAAAAACAGCAAGTGGTCTACGGGATAAAAGAGTTTGGGTACCTCTGCTTTAAACGGAGTATCCCTCCATAGATCACATTTTAACGTTAGCAGTTTTCTCTGCAACATAGCTGCAATTGAGTAACATAGAGACTCTAAAGAGTAACCACTATGCGACCTGATCACTATGCTACACGACCCGGTAGCATAGTGTTTAGGTCATCTGATCTTACTTAAGGTTCGATTCCCGGCTGGGTTACAATTTACCGTAGGGATAAAACTAACGGAATTATATTTCACTTCTGTCGATCGAATGCAATAACAAGATACACACTTACACACATGTTACACGCACACATACATATGAACACTTCATAGTAGGGTTGGTTGGAAGAGATTCTCGTAGGACAATAAGCCCGCCTATTGTGAAATTTCACAATAAAGAGAATAAACAAACAAACAGTAACATACGACTCTACAGGATGTTTTTTTAATTTGTCACATCAGTGAGTGAAGCAGTACGACAAAATGAGCAGCAGCGCCATCAAGCGGTAGCTAAAATATCGCTAATAAACAATATTAGCGATATTTTAACTACCACTAGATAACGCGTCGTGCTCATAGCTTTTTACACTATTAAAAAAAAGTAATTCGAAGAAAAAAAAAAATTTTTTAACCCCTAAACTTGTGAAGTAAAAACTCGGCCATACCTTTTGCATCCCGGAAGGGACGTTACACATTCTAGGGGTTTTTTTGGTTTTCCTATTTTTTTTATCAAAACTTGCTAAGTTCGTTGTACTGATTAACCCATTACAAGTGTGTGACTAATTAAAACTTCCGTCTGTATAAAGTAGGGAAACTTAGCGTTAAGTAAGACCAGATCTTCAAGTTCAGATTAATGTCCCTTCCACTTTTAACACATTATGCGATAACACATTATGTACCTGGGGAATTTTGTCGAACTGCAGCCCCTGACTTGACGAACCCACTTCCACAAACATCGATATAAATAGGGCTAGAACGGTGAGGGCCCAATCGCTGGTATTGTAAAAGCGGCCCCAACGCCATGGCGCCATATCCACATCTATCTATTAACCCCTCCCTATCCATGGGCATCAGAGTTATTGTCGCTTTATCGATAATGGCATCGCACCACGTAGCATCGATCCACTCGGTAAAAGGTATTAAACTAACAGCTGTTTCTGTCATTATTCACCACTTTACTTTATCGATAGATAACTGAAGCGGTGTCAATACTATTCGATGGGGGAAGGTGCAGGCAGTTGTATTTGATAAGATGGGAGAAACTAAGCTGAATTATGTATACAAGGTTAGTTTTAATAGCTATGATATAATTACATACTTTGAATAGCGGTGAAATTTTCACAATATTTAACAAATTTGTAACTCTTTTACCCTTGATTATATATTGTATTAGATTGCTCAACTCCATAGTACGATTTCGCAACCATTATGCGCTGGTAAAATGCAGGTGGCTCTGAATAAATTGACGGCAAAACAGTAAGCAATTTATTTCGCCATCTATTCATTGATTTTCTTGAATGGATTTTCATATAGGACGAATTTATTATAAAAACCCCATAATTTAACCAACGATAACAAAAATAACATTCAATTATAGTGCCATCTATCGCATTTTAATATAGGCTTAGTATATCACAGAAATAATACGGAGATATAGAATGCCATCTATTAGTATATATGAACACTAAAGTGCGTAATTATTACGTATTGAAACCTGTAACTTCTTCTTGTAGTGACTCCTACAGGAGGCTGGCTGTCAGCTCTGTGAATGATTCCCTGTCTTGGGCTAAGCGAAATAGCTCTTCTCAGCTTGAGATGTTTGTCCTCAAGACTTTTTTCTTCTTCTAGCCCATCGTTTATCGCAAACTTTCCCCATAATAATGAACTGAAGCAGTTGGCATCGCTCATGTCTCAGCACGTGGTCCAGGTACGCAACTTTCCTTTGCTTGATTATGGGTATAAGTTCGCGATCTCTACCGACAAGTGAAAGTACTTTAACATTGGGAACTCGTAGCCCCACATCTCAAATACTCAGAGACGCTTCTGGGTGTCAGCTTTCAAGGTCCAAGCTTCGCTACCATAAAACACCACCGGCCACATATAGCAATGGAGAATTCGTATTCGGAGCTTAATGTTAAGTTTCCGGCCGCCTAACCGTAAGCGTAATTGAAACCTGTATAGTAAATTTAAAATAAACATATTTATGTAAATAATATTAAAATAATAAGAGCAATGATTTAAAAATTCGTTTGTAACTACATTGTTACTTTATTCGTATAGGCGTGTTTAAAGCGCCATCTACAGTTCGCCGCCATACTATTATACCACGAAAGTCGCCATATTGAACATAATAAGAGATGATAAACCAATGTTTGGAACTACATACGTGTGCCATCTACACATTGCGAATCGTAGTAAAATCTTGTTTCTCAAATCGTGGTTGAGCAATGTAATATGCTACATAATCATAGGCTACAAACTTTTCCGAGAATATGTTCTTGATATCAGGCAAATAGTAGTTCAGAGAGTAGCTTCAGTTTCTGATAACCCTGGAGAAAAGGGTCATAAAAATCGCTGTCAGTTTTTAGGATCTTAGAAGGCTTCGCTCTTGATTATCTCACTAGCAGAAATACTACACTATCGGCTCATGGACGCCCCCTTTAAGGGCTGAAGATAACCCGCTACTCTCTATCCCTGGTCGCGGCAGTGTATTATTCTCATTCTCTTTCAACGTATATGGAGTCTGCCTTTGGAATGGTTTGCCTTTGGAATATGAGAACGACTCTGAGAACATTTGAAATCTTCCGCCCAAATTTCCTTTCCCTTCTTAATCCCCTGCCTTTAAAACTTTGCATCTCTCAGGAAAATCTATTACTGGCTATACCTCAGCATTGCATTAATTAACTTTTATGTCCAGGTCTTACGCAGTGCACGCGGCCCGACTCTGGAACCCGTGCCTTTGCCCATAAGACAACTTGAAAACCTGAGCGGGTTAAAAAATCTCTAAAGAGACATTTACTCAACTCATGAATAAACCCCTCCCCTCCCGCCTCCTTTGTTTGTCCTTATATTCCACTCCTCCCTTCAATAACGAGTTGGCATACGTTACTAATCACTGTTTTATATTTTACACTATGATGACTATTATGTAAGTGTATTCATTTATGACTTGTAAATAAATTTGCCCACATAAATCTTCAGTCACAATAACCCTGGCGGTATGGCCGGAAGATATTGCCACTTGGCAATAGGCCCACCTCATTGTACTCTATTGTGTGTGCAATAAAGCGTTTCAGACAAACAAACTTTAGTTTATATTGGTGTGGCAAATTCTACGCCCACAAAAAATATTTTTTCCTAAATATTATTGTTTTTATTTCTGCAATAGCTAAACTCAATATATAGACTAAGTTCGCATATATCCGCAAACATTTCTTTCATATCAGTATAGGCTAGCTCTATAATATTGCCTGTGGGAAATAAGCTTACCTTTTCGTATGAACAAAACGTTTATATATATTAATAGTATATATAATATACTATTTAATAACATACACGTTCATATACTAATTAATAACATATGGACAGTGGCACTCTACAAATGAACGAAGTAAAGGTCAGCTCAGAATAAACCCCGACCTAATTAGGATAACATTGACCCTCCCTGTCATAAAAGTTTGAGTTGTATTTTATTTCTATTGGCAATTTATATAATTATATACCTTGGTAAATAGGTTGGAAAATATTATTATTATTATTAAATATGTCTAAAAAACGCAAAGGTTTTCATTTGCCTGAGTAAAGACACATTTGCCGATCCTAGTAGAAACTAGGTCCTAGTCATAGATCCTGGTAGTATGAACATCCTACCTTCTGTACAGCACTGAAGATTCTGAAGAGATATCGCGAACTCTTAAAATCCGCAAACACGAATAATTTGCTTACATCATGGGACATGAAGCGTTTCATTATCCTTATTAAAGGGAACAAAAAAATAAATGTATTAAATACGTCTAAAGAACGCAAAGGCTGGCATTCGTCGCAATAAGGACACCTTGGCCGATCCTAGTAGAAACTAGGTCTTAGTTCTAGATACTAGCAGTATCATCATGCCATCTTTCTGTACAGTACGGAAGATTGAACTTGAACGTTTGTAAAATGTATGCATACGATTCATCTTCGGTCTACGTAAGTATGATCACGTGTCCGACTATAGGGCACAGTTAAAGTGGTTGCCAGTACGCCAAAGAAGAAATGTTCATATACTTGCTCTCCTATATCGTGTACTCTCCCAATCAACACCATCCTATCTCCACGAGCTTTTTGAACCACTAAGTTCCCACGGTCTCGTACACGGTCGGTCAGCCTCTGACAGTTTATTAAAAATTCCGAGTCATAATAGTGATTTCTATTCCAATTCTTTCTGTGTCCATGGTGCAAGACTCTGGACGATCTCCCAGCAAAAATACTCTCTTCTTTACCATCGTTTAAGACTCACCTTAAGGATTACTACCTTTCTAAGAAGTAACCAGTTCTTCCCTTTCTCTCCTGTTCCACTCCCAATTTCCTCTCCTCGGGCATTATTAGTTTTAAATTCTTCCACTTGTCTGTATGTTATGTAATAATCTTTATTTTCACAATGCGCGCATGTACCACTGTGTTTAGGTTAGTTGTAAGACATTGCCATGTGGCAAATAGCTCGCCTTTTTGTATACGAATTAGGTGCAAATAAAGAGTTTATTATTGACTGTTAGGCGGTACGAAGTTCGCCGGGTCAGCTAGTAACTAAATAAATATTGCGTTTAGTGTCTCTAAAACTTTCCCATTGTAAGTCAAATTCAAAGAAAGAGTTTTGCAATAATATTTACCGTTACAAAATGATTACACTATTGCATATTCAATATAAAGTAAACAAATATTTGCCAACGAATCGATGAATCGATGATCTACATAATTATATTCAGCATCTCATACAATACAATACAATACAATATGTCTTCGTGACAAAAGACCCTCTCTTTTGTCAAAGCGGAGATTTATGTATGCCGAGGCGAGCAAAAACCGACAAAAGGTTGCATTGGTCGTCGCTAGCCGTGAAACACCATTATTTCCGTGTGTGTGTTTACACTCAACGTGTTAAGGAATCCATTCTCTCCTAATGGCCCTAGCCAGTGGGCGGTCAGGCAGATGCAGGTAAAGTAGCGGTCGTAAACCGTTTAGAATAAAGTAAAAAGGTACATCCTCGTAATTATTAAATTTAAATTACCATTGCAATATGAAATCGAAAAATTAAATTTTTTAAAAAACTAAGAGCGAAGATATCATGCCCTTTCGGCAGGCAATACACAACTTCTGTTGGAACCACCTCGATACAGGTTATTCCAAGTGAGGTGGTAAACCATAAACTACCATATCTGAATCTCTTTCCGAGTTAGGAAATAAATTGAATAAATATTTAATCAATTATTAATTATTAGGCTAAGAGAATATTTTGTTGTAATTAAATGTAGTTTTATGGGCTTCAATAAATAAAATAAATAAATAAACAAACCATCGAATATTTGTCTGGTTTACTGTGTTTTAGAGACCGTTTAGAGTCACAACGGTCAACAGATTGTAAAATAAAGACAAGTAAATATATTAAATAAAATAAAAACACGACTGTCGCTACAGGAAGTCAACTATTGTATTTATAATTATTTTTATTACGGGTTTATTATGAAATATTTGTTTATGTATTTATCCATTTAGATACATAAATATTTTCGTAATGTAATCAATCAGACCTTTCATTTGACACCAAACACTATATATTTATGTAAATTTATTGACATTTGGACATTAAGGCGACTGCCAATTTCATATTTTGACAGTTAAGGTACCCTACGACATAGAATGACATACCGATTCTAACAATATCACACACTTCTTAATCGGCTTAAGCGTTTAGAAGTTATGGTGGAATAAAAACGAAAAATATACATAAAAGCATCCTGAACACATTACACACCTTTTTAACACGCTTTTATTAGGTCGACCTGTATCTAACTATGTAATGGAATCTAAGGTCACTAATTTAACCATCTTCCAAGGATCATAGCGTCATGACAATTGGCAGCTGTATGTAGTTCTGATGACAATACAATAATATGGTACTGTCGAACTGATCTGATGATGGAGTCGGAAGATATGAACTAGAACTTCATGATGGAACATCGTATCATAGCTGTGTTTGGATTTGATAGAAAAGTCTTAGAATGAACTTTGACCACGATTAGGTTTCAAGGTCTGATGATGAAACCGGAAGATAGGCACTGGCATTCCATGATGGAATATCGTATCATAGCCGTGTTTGGACTTGTTAGAAAGGTCTTGTAATGAACTTTGACCACGATTAAGTTTCAAGGTCTGATGATGAAGCGGAAAGACAGGAACTGGCATTCCATGATGGAATATCCTATCATAGTCGTGTTTGCACTTGTGAGAAAGGTCACGTAATGTACTTTGAACACGATCAGGTTTCAAGGTTATAACAAACCTATTATATATTGACTTGTAAATATTGAGTGTAAATATTGACATACGTAAGAATAAGAATAAGAATAAATTTATTTTCGTAAGTAATTTTCCAAAAACATTATTCACAAAGTCTGCCTAACTAGGCCGAAGCCCGTACCAAGGTAGACTCGACTAGGTCACTTGTACGTTTTATATTGTGCGCACACTTTTTAAAGTACTATTACTGAGAAAAAGAAAAATAAAAAAATAAATGAAATATAGTAAATCTAATAACTCTAGTAAATACTTAGCATAAATTTCAAGAGTTATTTTAATGATAACTAATACCTAAATTATAATCATGTTGAAAAATAAAAAAGTAATAATGAAATCAAAATATATCCAGTAAAAAAATTGTTAAAATAATTATAATAATAAAATACAATACAATTATAATTGCAGTGATAATCAGTAAGTAGAGAAAAATAACAGGGTAATAATTTGAAAAATAAAAAAATTTAATTAAAATAAAATAAAAAGCCAATAACGTGCCTGTATAAAATGTATATAGACCTGTACATGGAGAGTGTAAATAGAATAATATTGATATACGATGTATATTGAGTGTATTTTTTGTGGTTTTTACGTGCATTTATAAAAGCGTGTTTTTAGTGTTTTTTTTTAGCTATTAATTTACTTGTTAGGCAGTTGTGTCAAAGCTAGGACCGAAATTCTCAACAGTACCATATATACGGGCAGTTCATGTGCAGTTGGGCCACTACCAAACGCTCGTTAACTTGGATCGGCTCAACTTACGGTTCGGCCCCCATCCGGTAGCCTCCTCGTAGAAGGTCGATCCTGGAAAGGACTCTTTTTCAGGTGAATCAGTTACTCCGGCAGATGACCTACGAGCGCTTCTGGGCAGTTTGCACATCGTGTAGCGCTAGCCACTTGACTGTTCACTCCGGCTAGAAACTGGGGGGAAATGGAAAGGTTCTTATACGTTTCCTAAGCAACTTGGGTTTTCGACTACAGCGGGCGAGCCCGTCACCTTAGGAAGTTTTAACGATTAGTCGTTCTATCTCCTTGGAGTGAGCGCAGAAGACTTGAGGACAAAACAGTCCACCGTCTAGCTACGCCACAAGCCCGTAAGAGGCCAACGCCTTCACCGCGAGATAACCAGGAATGTTACCCGGCGGGCCGATACTCACGCCCTTATTTCCAATTGTGACCAGATTACTCCGGTCTCTCGATTGGTTACGAGTTCAAGGTCGCTTGCGCGGTCCTCTCCCTTACGAAGCGGTGAAATGGTGTATACCGAATCTATCGCGGACCACAGCGTCCTTTGCCAGGCTGTTCACCCAGGATCGGGTAGCCGATGGTCGTTTCAAGAGCAGTCGCCGTAAGGTCCGCAACCATCCCCGCTCTATAGGAAACAGTACTGCTTCCAGACTCCCCCGACTGTTAGTCAGAGTGCACAGTCGACTGCTAGGTACAGAGTTAACAGTGTGATCGTACAGATATAATTTGTAACTGTTTATATAAGCAATAGGAAATGAACACAACCTATACGATCATTGTAGACGAATGCCCGACTACACCAAACAGCCTATATCTGGGCATACGAAATATACTGCCTTTGTTTTTTGAGTAGTACTGTCGTTATTTCACTAATAGACTACTTAAACCGTGGTACTTGGTACCGTGGAATTATCGATAGCGAAGAGAAAGTAAAATTTTGCCTACGAATTATGTATAAAATTATCTCAATATTTTCCTATCCGTCGGCAGCTGCTTTTCAGCCACCGAAGGTCTAATAAACGATTAAAATCTGCCTGTAAATCATGTTCAAACTGCGTTATTTCGCCGGTAGAAATAACATAAATTAATGGCATATATTAGGCACAGGCGTTGCAACACTTGCAACGCTCCAGGGTAAAGAGCAGGCAAACGCAAGTTTATTGGTGGCACCGGCAACAGTCAATATTGAATTGCGCACAGAGTTTGCAACTTCTCATTCCACTGTTAAGGCAATAAACACCGTTAGCCGAATAATTATTATCCTAAAGGTCGAGCTTTCTGTTGCTAACATGAGCCTGGAACAACGGCGACATTTTCTTCTCCTTTGTGTATGTACCTTCTTGTATTGCTTTGTATTTGTCAGAGCTGAACGTTTCAATAATTTAAAGAATTAAAAAACACCACTGCCTTTACAAAAAATGCACCACTGTATTCTCAGAGCCCATAGCTCACATAATAAACCAAAGCTTTATTACGGGTATCTTTCCGAATTGCCTTAAATTAGCCAAGGTGCGGTCTATACATAAATCAGGGAGCACTGACAGTATTACCAACTATAGACCAATCTCCTTGCTAAGTATCACCTCGAAAATTATAGAAAAAAATGCTAAATCGCGGCTTGAAGAGTCAGTAAAAAATGTTCAAAATGTACACCAATTTAAGATGAAAGTAAAAAAATGGCTTCTTTACGAAGTAGGTCGTACAAAGACTGAAAAAGAATTGCTTCATACAATAATTTAAAATATGTGTGTATGTAGATGTATGTGTGTGTGTGTTATTATATATGTATATATGTTTGTATGTGTATATGTGTATATATGTATGTAACTAACCCTTTATCATATATATATGTATTAATATGTGTACTATTTTATGCCATTATCTTAGTGTTAGTATTGAAAGTAGTCTATTAGTCAGTATTACTCAAGCGTCAGTACTACTCAAAAACAAAGGCTATATATTTTCGTATGCCCAGATACAGGCTGTTCGGTCTAGTTGGGCATTCGTCTAGAATGATCGTATGGGTTGTGTTCATTTTCTTATTGCTTATATAAATAGTTACAAATCATATCTGTACGATCTCATTGTTAACTCTCTACCAAGTTGTAACAAATAAATAAAATAAAAATAAATAAATAAAAAATTATAATTATTGAAAAGAAGTTCTTCGCGCTAAAAATCACGTTTGTTAGAGAATAAAGGTCTTAACCCTTCGAGTAGCGGCATAATTTCATGGCAGACCGCGGCGCTTTCTTAGAATTTCTTGCAATATAGCCGCACTCGACAAAAAGTACCTACTATAACTTTGAACTATTATAGCAGTCACAAAAACGAATAACTATGCAATGATCGCAATGAAATTTCGTATATAGAATATTTTGAAACCTCATTTTGTGAAACAGTTAGATAATTATGAATAAATATGAGAAAGACGGAAAATGAAAATAAGTCGGCATTTCTAACTTGTACTAGTCTTACGGAAAATACGGAACCCTATTTAGAAATTGTAACTACTATCGTGATCTTTATTAGATTCTCTATCAAAGGTAATATTTCGTTTTTCTTATTTAAATACAAAAATATTTAGATATTAACTCATAAAAACCAATAAAAAATTTGATTATTTATCGAAAAAAAAAATATGGTGTTTGACAATGGAATTTTACCAGAAATATACGCTAAATGACGCGCGAAATTATTCTAGCGGTTGTCTATGTATCTATCTATGGTAATAATAAGATATTTGGTATGGATTTTAGGATGCGTTCGAATTAGAAAATAATATTATTGTGCGCTCCGGGAGCAAGCCGCCAGTATTGATCGTTACGTAGTCAACGGTGTTCTGATGTGCAACCAAATTTGGTCGTTACGTAGCCGAAGGGAGAGTGATAAACGCGCATGCGCGGCTAGGCAAGGATAGAATGGCCCATATGTAGCTATTGTAGCTATATGTAGCAGAACACTTTCGTACTCCTGTAGTCTATCCTAGTATCTCTGGGGGGGTAATATTATTATTAGCAATAACGATCTATATATTAATTTAAAACGTGTTTTTCTTGTAACAACCATATTGAGAGAACGGCTATGTGTAAACATTTGGTTGAGGTGCCTAAAAATAGCTGTCGGTCTGTAGATGTGCCCTCAAGAGAGAAAAATAGAAGATGTCATCAAAAAAGAAAAATAAAAATAAATAAACATGTTTTGACTGTAGTAACCGCCAGATTGAGAGAACGGCTAGGTGTAAAAATTTGGTTAAGGTGACAAAAGAGAAAAATAAAAAATGATATTGCCATCTGCTAGATTTCCGCGAGGGGAGGGAGAACGAGGGGGGGGAGTAATGGTGGGTGGGAGCAGGGGGTTGAGGGGAGAAGGGAAGAGAGAGAGAGAGAAAGGGAGTTATAAGGGAGTTAAAAAGGGAGTAGGGAGAGGGTATTAGGGGAAGACGGGGGAAAGAGTGAGATAGAGGAAGATTGGGAGAAGGGACAGAGGTGGACGGAGGGGGTCGGTGGGGGGTAGAGGGGAGGGGATTGAGAGGGTTGGAGGTTAGTTGTTTTAGGGGGTTTGGCGCTAGGGGGATTGTTTTATTCAATATAGTTGAAAACAAATTTTAAAGATTTCATTCATTTCACCGCCATCTAGTGCTAGTTGCTAAAATAAGCTGAATTAGCGCGAAACTTTTTTGTTTACTTCATGTCACACGTCATGTCACGTAAGCGTCTCTCTTCAATTGTTCCTGTCCGTTTTCTCCAAGACCTTGGTGACATTTCTGATCGTAGATGAAACGAACAGGGCACCACAACGTAATCGAATTATTCCAATGAAATATTATTTGTACATAAATAAGAATTATATTTCCGTTTATTTCTGAAGGATTACTGTCAATAAAGTGACCGTCGATTTCGACGGGTTTATTTATTTATTTATTTATTTATTTATTTATTTGCAGCTGTTATAAAAAAACATATACAAAAAAAAAACAAGAACACACAGATTAAAAATTAAAACTATAAATAGACAAAGACTATGAAATAAAGCTACAAACGCTGCAAATTAGGGGTATCCTCAGGATATCTCTTATCCTGGTTTTCAGGACACACCTATTAATTATTGATACATAGGTATATGATTTTTAAAATAAAATAACCAAATCAAATACCTAAATCTTAAAACAAAAAATCCAAATAATCATAATCAAATAAATACACAAATCGAAATAATCAAAATCAAGATATTTAACATCAAATGATATTAAAAGAAAATAACGTAATTACATAAATTTAATAATCTACATATAATAAATCAAAAATAATCAAAATCAAAATATTTAACATTAAATAATCAGGTTACAAATTAATAAATAAACGAAGACAATAGTAATAATCCAATTAGCAATAGTTATTTTAAAATAAAATCAAATTATGACATCTAAATATCTTCCTTTAATAATAAACTTTTAAAGTGGTCCTTAAATACTGCAATTGATTTCGATCGCAAAGCCATTCCCAACCGATTCCATACAACCGCAGAATAATACGAAAAGCTGCACTGGAAATGTGTAGTTTTGTGCTTGGGTATTATAGCAAGTTGTTCACGTGCCCGTGTTGAATGGACATGCCGGTTACGGGACCACGTCATAATCGAGTAAAGATATCGCGGCTGTTTATTGCGTACTACCTTGAGTACAAGGGTCGCAAGATGGAGCTGCCTTCTTTTACTCATATTCAACATGGAAGCTTTCGCAAGGAATGGTGACACATGATGACGTGGTGGAATCCTAAAGCTAATATAACATATTATTATAAATCATCGCACCTTATCACATGTTAATTTAAATTAATAGTCGTTAGCATTAATGTCCATCACTACCCTAGACACTTCCATAAAGTTACGGTGCTCCAATAAAGTTAGCGTTGGCGCAGTAGAGCGTGTCGCGTCGCCTGCCCCTAATAGATGCCGTTAATTTCTATTATTTCTAAGTGATATTTTGTTGGGGAATTTTGCATTCGCTTCGCCGCGAGCACGTAGGCAATTTGGCTGCGCGCCCTGCATTTTAAGTGGCGCAACTGCAATCAGTGCTGTAACCGTGAACACTGCTTCACTGCTGTATCCTAGACGGTGTCTCGCCACAGCTATTCCGCTCCCAAAGTCTTTATTTAACCCTACAGTGGGTAGGGTGAGATAAGTACTCCGAATGTATCGTCTAGAAAATTACTTAATTGAGTCACGAGCAGTACAGGATTTACGCATAAGCTACACAAGCTTAAGCTACACACCACTTACTTGGGCCCCCCAAAAAAAATGTTCGAGTGAGCAATTCGAGTGGGCCAAAAAATTGTCCATAAACACTTTACCAGGGGGAGAAACAATCTGATTCTTCCTCGTACAAATCTTGAACTTTTTAAAAGGGACCCGAACTACGTCCGAATTATTTGCTACAATAAGCTACCCTCTAGTATCAAAAAAATATGCCGCGAAGGAAAAATGCACCAATTTAAAATTAACTCGAATTATATGTCATCGAAAGAGAATTGTACGACATTAACGATCTCTAAAAACTGTAACCATCTCGACTATATCTCTTTCTGTAATAGATTTTTAATCGATTGTCAATTTGACTAAAATGTATTGACTATTTCTATTATTAGGTAGGCACATATTAATTATATCTTGACTATTTTTATTTGCAATGTAATCACTAAGACATTTATTTTACTTTTTGACAATCGTCACTTTTTTTTGGTATTTTTGACATTACATTTATTAATTTTATACTAAAAAAACTTATTTTTATCGATATTTTAAAAACTTAATTATGTTCATTATAACCTTCTTTTTTTTCTCATTACATTATTCATTATATTCAATTTAATAGAATCACTACTTATTGAGTTAATTTCTACATATCTCCTCTATATCTTACATCTCTATAACTTTCTACATATTTTACTCTGTGTTTTTTATCTGGTAAACTAAATGGTGAGACTCGATTTAATTCTACAATAATACCTTCTTTATTCTTACGAGTAACCTTTTATGTTTTGATTATTAATAGAAGAATTTGATCATTAATAAAGAATTCAATCAATCACGGCTAAATGTAAATTTAATACAACTGTCTATACAACTATGTATTAGTTTTTAGGACAATAAATTATTTGATTCGATTTGATTTGATTTGTTCGAGTGAGCATATATAGGTACTTAAATATACTGCAGCAATAGCTCAAATAGCTTAGGTCGGCCATACACGGACTACTTGAAGCAGTCAGGAACTGCATAGCGAACTAAAATCTTCTATTCATCGGCATACACGGACTGCTCGAGCAGTCGCGAGCGCTTCGGGCGGTCAGCAGCATGATGAAATTTCACCGTGCAGTCGAGCAGTTGCCAGACATACACTGACTGCTAGAACGGTCGGCTGCTCTAGCGCAGTTATCCGCTACGACCGCCCGGCATCGCATCTGCTACTGTCTGCGAACCCGATGATTTTATCTCTAATATTTCGAGGAATAAAAAAAATCTTAAATAAGATTATGATTTTTTTTCTACCTCAGTGTTACAGCTAGTCTTTCTTCTAATAGGATACTTCTCCTCATAATGGTGTCTTGACGTTTAATTTTATCTTTCAGTATATTTTTTTTATTCGTCACACAAAAGTATAGGCATTCTAAAATATTGTTTTTAAAAATCATCATAACTTGACATTGTTTATGTTGTCCCCATACCAAAATTACAGGAATCCAGATTTTTTTAGCTTTCTACTCCGTCATCTGCGCCTGAACAAAAGCTTCACCTATAGTGCCTCTTCCTCAAAATCCATATCGTGACTGCAGCTGAATTATAGACTGCTAGAGCGGTTAAACGCGACTGCTCGAGCAGTTGGCATCTTGCGGTGTCGATTACAACGGGCGAGCCCGTCACCATAGGACGTTTTAACGATTAGTCGTTCTGTCGCCCTGCAGTGAACGTAGGAGACTTTGGACAGTACAATTCTACGTCCAGCTACGTCACAACCCGTGAGAGTCCAACGCCTTACCGCGAGTTAGCCAGGAATAAACCCGTCGGGCTCGAGATACTCGCGCCCTCACTTCCAATTGTGACCAGATTTCTCCGATCTCTCGATTGGTTCCGAGTTCGAGGTCGCTTGCGCGGTCCTCTCCCTTATGAAGCGGTGAAACGGAGTGCACCGAATCTATCGCGGACCAAGGCGTCCTTTGCCCGCCTCTTACCCGGGATCGGATGGCCAATGGTGAATTCAAGAGCAGTCGCCGTAAGGTACGCAACCACCCCCGCTCTATAGGAAACAATACAGTTCCCAGACTCCCCCGACTGTTAGTCGGAGAGCACAGTCGATTGGCTTGGGCCGCACGGTGTGCAGACCGTCCAGGGGCGCCAGAGGTTTGATTCCCAGGGGAGACTGGTTGACCCAGTGTCCTACCCAGGATTCGCACCCCATGCGGGGAGGCCGTCGGATGGGTGTTGACCCGTGAGTGTGACCGACCCCGACCCGTGAGTGTGACGAGCAGTTGGCAGTGACCGCTCGAGCAGTTGCCAATAACTGCTCAGGCGGTTCGTGTATGTCGTTCAATGACTAACTTCTTGAGCTGCCCGTGTATGGCCGGCCTTAGGGTCTTGTCAAATATAAATCCGGAACTGGTCACAAGATGTTACTATTCCTGCCTTTTTTGCGACACTATAACTAACGTAAATGCGCATATGGGTCTTTATTTGTATCCGGTCGGCCACAATTCTCTTCAGTTGAGAAGAGATTTGGCGGTGGCAGGGTATATAATCAAATCAGTCTGTATGTCCCGGACAACTATTTCCGGACGCCGGCTTCGGGTTAACAGATTATTCCCTATACCTTGTCTAAATCTTTTTTTCACCTTCGCCCAGAAGGCGTCGATGCAGCAGTAGCTTTTATTAACGCTTATTTCGCGATGATATCCGACTGATCGAGATCCCATGGCGTGCTCCTAAATCCATCTAAGACTGAAAATAACCAGCAGCAGCTAGATCACCTTGATGACAAACATGAACTCTTTACCGAGGATTGTCATAGGTACGGATAAGGTCTCAATCAAATTCGAATTCATTTCCTTTATTAAATTCTAAGCAGAATAGCCTTAAATGTCCCATCGCGCCGAACTCGTCACCGAAGGGTATTCAATGTACCCAGACTCCATACAAATCAAGCAAGGAATTCAACTCTGCATCGAATTATGGAAGCCTACGATGAATCGTTTCAGGAACTAGACATATTCTCAATGAGCAAAAACGAGTTTATCAGAGCGGTAATCAGATACATACCTGTGCAGAATCACACACTCTCATATATACGCAACTATGACACATACACGTAGATGTACTTACACACACCCATTAAACACACATCACAATCACACACATAAACACACTCATCCTACTCTATCGTACACACTCAGAAATCGAGAGAACATGATAATATAACATAATATATAAATATTATTACAGAACATCACGCACATTAACTGGATATTACCAGGAGACTATTTTGGCCGTAATATTGTTATTATTATTTATTAACTTAAGACCCGAGCGCTGTTTTTCTCTTTTGTTGGAATAAAAATAAAAATAAAATAAATTAAAAATTATATTTAAAGTTACAGCCAAAGTTTCGTGATCCCTTTCGAATTGACGAAGACGCAGGTAGGCGATACCGAAATTACAACTATTTTTATGTCTGGACGCAATAAATCTGATATAGCCAATTTAAAATGGACACGTTAGGTATCCCTACTCAATAAAATAGGGATTCTGGAAATTTATATCAATATGTATTGACGTAGTAGGGGAGACCTGTCCAAAACCGTATACCGGGGTAAAACCGTACAGCATAAGTAACTCCTTCAGTTTTCAAAAATTCCCGCCGGCGCGTTGCCCATCTCTAGCCACCATACTTTTCTATTAGTCAGCAGAGACCTGTCAAAGCACGATCACCGGCCGACAATTTATCGCATATTTGTTATTTTTCGGTGTCCTGGTGTTATTTTTGAGTTATTAGAATATCGAATATTGAAGATTCCGTACTTTGTAGGTATGTGGCATGTCCAATAATTTTGAATATGTGTGTTTTCTCAATATTAACCTACAACTTTGTCGTCGAATTTTGTTTGCATTTGTAGTTGTGAATGAAATTGTGAATGCAGGGCTTTCGGGGCACAACCGTACGGGGTAAAACCGACCGGTATACGATTTTGACCCAGAGGTTTCCATTATTATGTTTAATCTTACTTTTCAGATGTTATAAACATGCCGCGTAATTACAAGAGAAAAACTAACAGACAAGACTGGGACACTTACCTTATGAGCGTAGCAGTAATGAGTGTAGTTGATGGAAGTATGGGTTATTTAAAAGCTGCAGAAACCTACGGAGTGCCGAAATCTACTTTACAAGACCGTGTCAATAAATATAGAAATAACGGAGATTTGGAATTATCTACAAGCAAAGGCCTCGGCCGATTTAAACCAGTATTTTCTCCTTCTCAGGAACAAGGCTTAGTTGATCACGTTTTGACCATGGAAAGACGCTTATTTGGTCTGACGTACAAAGATCTACGTCGTTTAGCATTTCAAATGGCGGAATGTAATAAAATCACTCATAATTTTAACAAGATTGAGAAATTAGCGGGAGAAGATTGGCTATCCGGTTTTATGAAACGTCATCCGGAATTGTCTCTTCGTACAGCAGAGCCAACATCTGTGGCAAGAGCAATGGGTTTCAACAGGGTTAGCGTGAATAAATTCTTCGATTTGCTAGAGGGGCTAATTGACCAATTTAAATTTTCATCGACAAAGATTTTTAACGTGGATGAAACTGGCGTGACAACAGTGCCTAAGAGACAAAGTAAAATTATCGCTCTTAAAGGAAAAAAACAAGTCGGCTTAGCTAGTTCAGCAGAAAGAGGACAGCTGACCACGGCTATCATTTGTGTCTCTGCTTCCGGAAATTATGTTCCTCCGCTATTAATTTTTCCACGAGTTCGAATGAAGGCGGAACTGCTCGATGGTGCGCCGCCGGGAACGATTGCCGTCTGTCATCCAAGCGGCTGGGTACAAAGTAAAATATTTGTCGAATGGCTTGATCACTTTATAGTTACTGTTAAGCCCAAAATAGATGACCCCGTGCTACTTTTGCTAGATGGACACTCGACACATACTAAAAATATACCCTTGATTGATAAAGCCAGGCAAAATGGAGTGATTATCTTAAGCTTCCCTCCCCATTGCACGCATAGGTTACAGCCACTCGATGTGAGTTTTATGGGTCCACTGAGTATATTTTATAGCCAAGAGGTAAACGTTTGGCTTAGAACCAACCCAGGAAGAATTGTCACTCAATTTCAATTATCTAAACTCTTTGGAGCAGCTTATTGTAAAGCAGCTACAATACAAAATGCTGTATCTGGCTATTCTAAAACAGGAATTTTTCCAACAAATCGGAACGTTTTCGACGAAGCTGACTTCGCTGGGGCTGAAACGACGGAAATAGAAATAGGTGAACGTGCAACATCAATTTCAGAAAGAATGGATGATCTGCCCTATCAAGACCCGATACCTTCAATCTCTACTGCGCCACAAATTGATAGTATGCCATCAACCTCCACTGCGCCGCAAATCAACCCAATGCCATCAACCTTCACTGCGCTACAAATTGACCAGATGCCATCAACCTCCACTGCTTCAGTCCAACTTTCTCGTGAACAGATTGCTACACCAGATGAAACTATTCTGATACAACTCGTTTCTCCAGCTGATATTATGCCAATTCCCAGAATTAATGCGGTTCAAAAAAGAAAAACCAACCATCGTAGAGGCAAAACAGCAATAATAACTTCTTCGCCGTATAAAACAGAATTATTGGATATTTCCCAAAATAAGAAAAAACAACCTACCCTCATTTTAGAGAAACCACATAAAGAAACCAAACGGTCAAGAATTCCTTCGAGAAAAGCAAACACAACGAAAGATGATATTTGCTCGTATTGTCATGGACAATATGGTATAAGTCAGCTGGATGAAGGCTGGGTGCAATGCACCAAGTGTAAAAAGTGGGCCCACGAAGGCTGTACAGGCTGGGAGTCTGACGAACTGGAACAGTTCCAATGTAACAACTGCTAGTTATCTTCCGGGGCAAAATCGTATAGGGTATACGGTTTTGTCCACCCCCCGGGGCAAAATCGGAAAAATGAGATGTTTGGTTTTTTTTTTTAATTTAATATTATAATTAATATTTTTTTAATTGTTTCAATTGTATTATGTTCCCATTGAAATTATTTAATAAAAGTGATGATTATTCAGCATTTTTTTTATTTTAATAACTGACCTATGGAGTTTTATCCTTAGCTATACGGTTTTGGACAGGTCTCCCCTATACGTCTATATTTTCGGGACAGTATACTGACTGCCAGGGCAGCAAAAGAGTTAAGCTGTACCTACTTGTTAAAGGCTTCGCAAGTTACTTCAAAATCAGGAGTCAGTTAGTTTTAGTTCCATCGAATCAGCCCTTATTTATGTTCATTAACGATTCGCCTAAATTTGTAAAATATATTCACTGCTCTATTCGATGACGACGTGATTTTTTCTAACCAAATAACAGATGATCGAGAAGCGGAAAAATTGCAGCAAGATATATTCGACTCGTGACTTTTAAGATAGATTTCGTATTGAAAACCAATAATTATCTCAATAAAATATAGCCTATAGTACTAGTCGATAATGAAGCTTTCTATTAGTGAAAAAAAAAAATCGGATGAGTAGTTTCGGATATTACCACCTACATACAAACATACAAATATTTATTTTTTATAATATTAGTATAGATGTATTTATTTATTTATTTGTTTATTTCATAAGCAAATCAACATAACAGTTTATACCAATCCGTTGATATGCAAGATACACATAAATATAAAAAATAATAGAATTCTTACAAGTACATACACAACATGTTTAAATAAACATTAAATACAAAGAGTCCGGTTCACTCAGTCTAAAGAGCAGTCGCTCTAAAATGTCTTTTTATATCCACTGACCCGAAAAACACGATAATATCGTGTGAGCTGCAGAACGTCGAAATTATAGCGAGTGATTTTAGACTGACTGCTCGTCCTCGAAAGAAATGAAAACGCTTCACTCAGTATAATTTCAATTAGCGGTCACTCGCTCTAAAATATCACAACTGTGAAATAGCTCCTGCTACTTTTCAGTCGTCGTCGTCGTCGCGTGTAGTGTTACCAGGGTATCGAATATTTTCCCTGTATGGGCGATATGTCAGACAACCACCTAGCAGAAGTCATGTTCACTGGGTGGATTGCCAAAAGGAAAAGAAGAAGAAGAAGATATGTCAGACTAACAGACTGATTTTTGACAATAAAGTCTTTGCAATAACATGACGAATTTGATTGATGAGTGGTGTATGTTGCGGGAATACGCGTATTGGTACTTAATATCGTTGCGCCGTAGCTCTTGATTCCAGTGTGTATGTTTTTAGACAGTTTTGCATTTTTAGTTTCATTTCATTAACTGTCGAATAGTCTGTGTACCGGTCGCTTTGTACGTCTTCGGTTTAGTTGCTTATAATTGAGAGCATGAATCGGGTAAAATGACACAAATATTATTCCGTACAGTAATGTCCGGCAAGTCATGAAATATCAAACAATATCAAAAGTTCTAAACTGTGCTAAAAATCGGTACCAGAATATATGTGCGTTTGCTTAAGCCGCTTTATAGAAAGCTATTTTTTCTTCCTAATTACTGTTGATTTTACGTGACTGTTATGGTACGGTTCTAGACCCTGACTTGGGTATTGAAAGAAAAATGTTGTACCGTGTTGAATTTACTAACATGGCATGAACTTTGGTATGGTTCTAGATCCTGACTTGGGTATTGAAAGAAAAATGTTGTACCGACTCCAAACTCACCATTAAAAATACCCATTAAAAATAACCACAATGGGAATCGATTTAGAAAATATTTCATCGCAGGAATTTCATTGCTGGACACATAGATTAAGATTTGAAGCTCCAATTGTTCAATTTGTGAAGCAATTTCATAAGGAATGTATTTAGGCTGATACAATACTTATATTCAGATGCCGCTGAAATGCCAATACAGAAGTCAAAATGTAGAATACGGACTTACTCCCATTATTTATTTATTTATTTATTTTCATAACAAATCAACATTACAGTTTCTACCAATCCGTTGATATGCAATATACACATAAATATATATAAAAAAAAAAATAGAATTCTTACAAGTACATACATAACATGTTTAAATAAGCGTTAAATACAAATACCGGCATTAAGAATAGAAAAACTTACAAACTTACAGTACATAAGAGTGAAAACAGTTTATATTATTCTGCCATAAACAAGTAGCGCAATGCCCACACCTTGAAGAGATGCGGGCTCGCTGTAAAAATATCAAAGTCTGGCGCTGTCGAACATAGCGCATTTATGTGCCGCAAAGCTCGTGTAAGCAGACTCCATCGACTTATTATTGCTTCATGCGTGGCGTCTCAGGCTGCCTCGAGCACAATTCTCTCTTGGCTGCTGCCATTAAGGATGCGAGACAGCACGAACGCCAAATCAATGTATGCTGGCTCGACCTAGAGAATGCTTTTGGGTCAGTTCCGCACAGTCTCCTCCACTTTGCGCTCCGCTGGTACAACTTCCCACCCGTGGTGCGTGACATTGTAGCCTCCTACTACAACTGTCTGACGTTCCATGTCAACAAACCAGCTGACCCCTCGACTCTCTTCAGGTCCAAACACAATTTTGGGCTAGCTCTAAAACTGCCCTCTCTGCTCTACACCAACTCCAGAATAACCAAAAATTCGATTCTAAGCAATTCCAAGGATCCGGCAATATCGAAGCACGTAGTAAGTGGCCGTAGTGACTCAAATGATCTATAAGCCCGCGTTGACTTCTGCAAAAAGTTCCTTACTGGAATCAGCCAGAATGGCACTGGTCTGGGGTATGGCAGTACAACCATGAGCGATGTGGATTTGAAGAAGTCTCTCTTGCGGGGAGATTACGACAGCAATAGTATGGCTCACGCTATTGGCCTTCAATGCCAGAATGATTGGACAACAATTGGAGACTTTTGCATTCTTCCTCCAATGCACTGGAAAGTAATGTTGTATGACTGGACGCCAGAGATGCTGAAATTTTATTTAAATGCCTTTCAACATACACTTCCAGACCCCAGTAACCTCGCTCGTTGGAGGTATGCCGAGGATAGTTCATGTCCCCTTTGTAGCAACACCCCTTGCACAGCTAGACATATTCTAGCTGGCTGCAAGGTGGCCTTGAATCAAGGACGGTACACTTACCGCCACGACAAAGTCCTTGCTGTTATTCGCGAGGTACTTAGCCTCTCAGTGGCTCGTGCCAACAAGGGTTCCACAGTATCCTCCAAACCCCTAATACAGTTTGTGCGGGTTGGCTCTAAAGGCAAAAAACATCTCACTGCAAAACCTTTCTCAATAATCGAGAAAGCTTCAGATTGGATTACGTAGGTCGATTCGGTCTCAAAGCAGTATAAATTCCCTGAAAGTCTCGGATGCACAGCCCTGCGTCCAGATATAACTCTTTACTCTCTATCTCGGAAGATGGTATCGTAGAATTACCTGTTCCATGGGAATCAAATATCCCAAAAGACCACGAGTACAAATTAAATAAATACCATGACCTCGCAAATGCCGTCACCCGGAACGGCTTCACTGTTCACCTTCACGCGGTGGAAGTAGGCGCTCGTGGCCTGCCAGCTAAATCTTTGTTTCACCTTTTTAAAGATCTTGGTCTCTCCAGGAAAATAATCAACTCCTTTCTAGAAAAATTATCTAAAACCGCGATTTCTGCATCTCAAATTCTATGGCTTCGAAGGGGGAGTGAATGGGTGGTAAGGTGGACGCTCACATGTGGCAAGACAGCTGTCCTAAACTTACCACCGCCGGTCGTTAGTCCGGAATCTACCCTTCACCTCCCAGAAGTATAATAATTATATATGATGGGCCCGATTTTTGGTCGGTGAATTCCATGGCAGCTCCGTTTGTATGTTATTTTTATTTATGATAGTGTTAATTTTTTTGTTTAATGTAATGCCAATTGCTTTAAAATTGTTGATTAGCTCAGCGTATGGCGGCTGGAGTAAATTAATTTTTAATAACAATAGTTTATTTAGAATTTTATCACGAAGCAGATGCGGATGCGTTATGAAAAATATTTTTAAAAAATAATTAAATTGGACGCTGTCACCGTAGGTACAATATCTTTTGTTCATCGAATAAAAACATTTCTCACAATTAAAGTTTTATTTTTGGTAGCACATGTTTGGGATCCGTTTTTTTGTCGGATGCCATCGACTCTGTTCACACTAGTTGGATATCGAATCCGATTTGGAGGCGACTGTGTGCAATCGGCGTTAACGAACTTTTGTTGTGATGTACTAATTAGGACAAAAACATAGAAATACAGGTATAAAAGAAAGTGTTTGGTATACCCAATCCTGGAGGAAGGAGGACCTGCGCAGCGCAGTGACATAAACAGAACTAACATAAGATAGGAGTATTACTGTCGCAATGGAACTTAGAGCATTTACTAAATTGAGTTTTAAGATTTAATAGATAGGAAAATCTATCCACAAGTGACTTCCTTAATTATTATGGTCATAAACACGCACGATCTTAATGTTTTCCACTATACCAAAATTGATGTTGACGAACTTTTGTCACTGCGCTGCGCAGGTCCTCCCTGCGCAGAGCAGTGACATAAACAGAACTAACATAAGATAGGAGTTTTACTGTCGCAATGGAACTTAAGAGCATTTACTAAATTGAAAGATTTAATAGATAGGAAAATCTATCCACAAGTGACTTC
This sequence comes from Micropterix aruncella, assembly GCA_944548615.1. Taxonomy (NCBI): domain Eukaryota; kingdom Metazoa; phylum Arthropoda; class Insecta; order Lepidoptera; family Micropterigidae; genus Micropterix; species Micropterix aruncella. Next base: position 5,179,590 of record OX155972.1, on the reverse strand, counting down.
CTTAATTATTATGGTCATAAACACGCACGATCTTGATGTTTTCCACTATACCAAAATTGATGTTGACGAACTTTTGTTGTGATGTACTATTTAAGACAAAAACATAGAAATACAGCTAATAAAAGAAAGTGTTGGGTGCGCCCAATCCTGCAGAAACGATTTTTGCCGCCTGCGCAGCGCAGTAACATAAACATAACTAACATAGGATAGGAGCATTACTGTCGCAATGGAACTTAAAGCATTTACTAAATTGAGTTTTAACATTTAATAGATAGGAAAATGTATCCACAAGTGACTATTGATTTGTATTACGGTCATAAACGTGCACGATCTTGACGGCTTCCACTATACCAAAGCGAGCGCCCTCTGAAATCTGCCGCCCCTAAAGCCGCGTTGACACGGTCAGAGTACACTCGGACCAGAGAACACTCGCATTCGGAACCTACTCAGATGCTACTCGCAGAGTGGCAACCGGTAATCCAAGCGTACTCGTACGAGATGTAAACTCTCGTCGTCGACGACGTCTCTAAGATGTAAACAAAAAGATCAACAAGATGCAAAGTACCTTTAGTCAAGAGAATGTGAAAAATTCAATTAAAATAAAAAGAAAATGTAAATAAATTAAGTTTCTGTATTTTCAGTGTTATATTTTATAATATATAGTCAAATTGTTCATTGTTGAGCCGCAAATGATTCCTATGCCTATCCTAATTTTTGATTAGCACTTCGCGGAGAAAATTAAGACACACCCTTATGCCTCTGAGAAAATTAACTGACAACCCTCCCTCCATTTACGGTTCCAAATTCTTCGGTTCTTCCAAGTTGCAGTGGTTTTCCATCTCTGTTATCACTATGTCTGCAACAACTTCGACACATTGCAGCAACAGATTCGTCTCAGCCATATTGAGTTGTGAACTTAAAAACGAGTAAGGTTGGATGTGTGTAAGCCAGTATCCATGTACACTCGTACGACGTATGAAGCTGACTCATACGAGGGAATTCAGTCAGTGTACTCCGACCGTATCAACGCAGCTTAAGCTGCGGCCCTCTTATCATAATATGATTGCCTGCAAGTACACAAATTAGTTACTCCAAAAAAAAACAAACTAGAAACATAATGGCAGCAGACAGATGGGTGTTACCTTTTGATCTTGTTTCGATGTACAATATTTTTAAAAATCAGATACACAAACATCGTAAATTTAGCTATTCTACGGCATCAATGCATGTATATACACAGCTTCGGCAATTTATTAGGTAATACGCTGTTTTACGATAATCACAAACTTAAATAGGGACTGACGATAAATAATTATGACACTGACATTAGGCATGTAGTCTCGAACGTCAAAAAATCGGTAGAGTTGCCATGTGAAATCGGTATAATTGGACCAAAAATCGGTAATAATAAAAATAATGAAAGAAAAAAAAATATTCAATAAAATCTCCTTATCATCAGGAGTTATTATTATTGTTTATTATTAGACATCAGGAATTATTAAAATTATTAATAAACATCAGGAATCGTTTTTATTAAACATCAGGAATAAAAAGATTCAATAAAATCTCCTTATTAAACGTCAGGAGTTATTATTATTGTTTATTATTAGACATCAGGAATTATTAAAATTATTAATAAACATCAGGAATCGTTTTTATTAAACATCAGGAATTATTAAACATTATTAAAACTTATAACAGTTAGTTGAGCATGCATCATAAAAATGAAGTATACCTACACTATTTACATCAAAAAAGTCATAATGAAAACGAAATAACATTATCATACTAAGTATTAGTTAGTAAAACCATTGATTTAAAATCAATGGTAACAACCAATGAAATCGACCATTTAAATATAATTATTTTTTACAATCTTTAAGATAGTACCAGTCAGTAGCAGTAATTTTTGAACTAATTTCGAAGTCGTAACAATTAGCGCCATTAAATAGACTTTTGTATGTAACAGACCACTGATTGACTCAGTAGACAACCTATTTCGCTGTTTGGTTTTCATGAGATTAATATGCGAGAATATGCGCTCAATATTGGCAGATGAATGGGGAAGTGATACAATAGTAAAGATGAAAGAAAACAACAAAGGATACATTAGTTAGAGCGTCATCGCCATGCTTCAGTAAACTGATTTTATTCTAAAAGAGTTCTATTTCATCAGAAAATGTTTTTATTTCTTCACAATTTCTCAAAACACGCCATTCTGTATCAATTTGTTGGAAATCATTGTTTTAAACAATATTGGGAAAGAGTGGAATACCAGGAATTATCAAAGCAGTTTTGCCACTTTTAATATTTGTTACTTCAGTTTTGTTTAAACCTTTTATTGGATTATTTTTCAATAGAAACCTTGCAGTTATTTGCTTGCATGTTTCGATAGAAATCGTAGAAAAATCGTTCCATTTCGGTAGGACAGGTGCCATATCGGAGAAATACCGAAAAATCGGTAGCTTCGAGACCACTGCATTAGGAGGCTTGCGTTCCGAGGGGTTATCTGTGCTCTGAGAGGCACCCAATGTATTGTTTATGAATCCCGCGAATTACGAGGGGCTTAAGCGTGCTACGATGTCATCTAACAACGCAAAACAAAGTATCCAGTACATTTTGAAATATAACTTGGGAGTAGTATATCCAAATGTTTACACAACAATCAGAATCATGCCCACAGTTCCAATCAGTACAGATTCTGCTGAGAGAAACTTCTCAAAGTTACAATTAATTGATCTAGGGCTAGTTGAAAAGCACGATCAGCCAAGAGATACTATCTGCGTTATCAGTTCTATCTATTGAAGCGGAAATAGCGGCTGGCGTTAGCTATGACAATCTTGAAAAAAAACAGCGAAAAAAGTCCCTCGAGAGGTTAAAACACTGTCGACGGAATTGTCGTTTCTAGGCTGGACATCTTCACTAGCAAAATTATGTTAAAAGGTGTGTAGTGAATGTTGGTCGTGATCGAAATCAATGCAATCCGTTTGCATTTGAACTGCATATCATTGCATTCAACTGATCTGCATTGCCTTGAAACTACATCAATAAATGCAAAAACATGACCTTTTACAGATATACACGGCCTATACAAAACCCACATAGGTAACATTAGCGAGCACAACCTTAAAAACGAATATCAAAATCCAGCGACTTCGGAATAATTTTTGTTAGTAAACTTAGCTTTAGTCTTAATATTGAGCAGATAACTTTGAAATATTAGCAGTTGCTGCAAGTATGTATGTATATAAATATTAAAATTATATTCAACTTTTTAGAAGTAGGTATGAACATATGTTATGTATATTTATATTAGTTTGGATAACATAACTATTTAATACGCATGTATATTATATGCGTATTAGTCATTTTAATATGTATGGTATTTTACATTTTAATTTCTATTACTTCAATAAAATTGCTCGCCTACTTTCAATCCTAATGACTGGGCTGGGCAGAGTTAGGTGTGTAGTAGCCCTTATAATCTAATTGCGAGAATGTGTCGTTTAATTAATTTTAGGTAAATAAAAACATTCACTTCATAAAGCATAAACTTATGGTTAGGAAACAAAATTAAGTAGAAATTGCCTTTATTTGCTGCGTGAAAAAGTGTAGACTTGCGAATATGTTGGACATTGGCAACACTGAGAAACGGTATATCTATTTTGGGATTTAGACTGCGCGCTCAGCATGAATGATGGTGCTTCTAAACTGGCCACATTTTTCGCTGCAATATGTGGCTGCAATTCAGTTTCCCGGCAACATTCCTAGCCAAGGCCGTGCCCAGGGGGGGGGGGGGGGGTCCGACGGGTCCGGACCCCCCCCGAAATGAAATGGATTTACGCTAGATAGAATCGACTTTCCAAAATGAAATAGATTTACACTAGATAAAATCGATTTTTGGGCGCAAAAAATACATTAGGGGGTATTAGTAATATTTATTAGATTTTTGTTTTTGATGATTTTTTTATGTATTAATGATGCACATTTTTAAATCCATGATGCGTATTTATTATAAATGTGAAAACTGATGTTCTCCACATTGCAAATGTTTGGCAAATAATCTGCCTTGCAACGAAATGTGTATTTTTTTAATATGTTGTGTGGGGCTTTTCTAAGGTCTTTATGAGACTCGTAATACTGCGACCATTGCTGATCTATTGTGTTCACCACCTACTATAGTTCTGCGCTAAGCGTCGTGTCATTTAAGAACCGAAACAGGCTTTTGCATTGCCGGGAACCCATCTTAGAATTACCTTGTTCTTTTCGCCCAGGGAATTCAGTAGTGATACGCAGTTTTGCACTAGCTTTAAATTAATAGTATTCGAGGCTTATGCTATAACAGCTGCCCTGTTATCCGAGTGAATATAGATAAGGTGGTTGCAGGCGCGGATTTACGTCTTGTTTGGGGGGGGGGGGGCTGACAGTGGGGTGGATTTCTGTCTATAGATAGTTAAAACAACATTATAGTGTGAATTTAGGGAATCCAATATGCTGAATAGAGATAGGTAATTAAGTAACTAAGGATTATAAAAAGGGAAAAGAAATAATGAATACACTCGTACGTTTTTATTTTATTTCTAAATGACACATAATATTCATAAAACAGAATTAAATTACAAATTACAGTTTCCGGTGTTTTTTCTTTGCAAATCTTTCAATTATCTTCTCTTTGTCTACTGGAATATCAAAATGAATATGCAGGAGTGCCAGCCCTGTTAACCTATCCTCTACCATCGAGGATCGTAGCCAGGTTTTTAGTCGCCTCAGAGTTGAAAAACTTCTTTCGGCAGTCGCCTTACTTACGGGCAAGGAGGATGAGGCGATGTATTCCAGGGTAGATGAATTCGTTGGCCAGATCTAGAACATCTAGAATATTTTTTGGTTGTGAATAAGCGGGTTTTTTTTCATTTCCCTTCTTCTTTCCAGATCTTGTATTCTCCCAGAACTCCTGCCGCATGAACTCCTAGGAGACTCTTATGCTCTCTAACAAGATCTGCTACTACATTTGAGTGATCACTATCGTATTTTATTATTACCGATGGCATTATAATGTTTAAATTAAAAACCTTTAGGGTTTCGGGTGGCAGTCGATTTTTGAGGACGTTTATGACATTGTCCAGTAGCGGGATATAAACTGCCAAACGATAGTATGCTTCAGCGCTGTCAGTTGCGTAATTCGAACGATATGTTTGGTGAACGGATACGGGGTAGAGAAATTTCAGTCCCCAATTCTGTATCTATACTTGAGGCTTCAGCAAAAAGCTTTGTAAACTGAGTATCATCGTCACTTCTGGACTTTTCTAGAACATTCAGCGTATCAGTATATTTTTCAGTGGCTCTTTGTAAATCCAATTCCGGAGATTGTAGAAACGGGAATTGTTTTGAAAGAACGATTATGTGGTAGGATACAACACTCTTGAAACGCGTCGATATATTTTCCTAATTATATGTGCCTATAAATTAATTCTATGAACTATTTTTTTACCAGAGATACTATGTAAGTTTGAATTGTTTTTGCCGGTAAATTACACAGCGAGAAGAGCGTATCTATTGTTCAATGTGCCATACCATAGTACAAATATTTTCGTAGACATTTTCGTAGAGATTTTCCCAGTGGGAAGGGTTATAGCTATCCCTAATTCCCTACCCACTGAAATAGACATTTTTAGTATATCCCTTTGGCACTCCCTGCTATCTCATGTTTATCATAATCACTGATTTGGAAAGTTTTTTTTGGACCCTGTATTTTTTTAACACTTTTTTTAATATCACATTATTTTACCCAAAAATTGAGTCGAAGTTTATTGAGGTCTTTTTTTACCGAAAATGAAAATTGGTAATATAGGAAAGTTGAGCATAAAATATGTTTTTCCTCGGTAACAAACTCCCAAATTAAAAAACTTGTAATATTTATAATGTTTTTTTTGTAGAATATAAAAAAATGTAAATAAAAAAACGTATATAAAAAAATATCATTTCAGAAATATTTTTACCCTGACGCACCAAATTTCCTTGTGTAGATCGCCCTGTCGTACTTACTTATTTGACAGCGGGGTGACGCGGGACGCCACGCCGTTGCATTTTTTTTATTACGGCGCGCTTCGTCAAGGTTTGGTATAAAGCTTTTCTGGTATTTTAGAAACTAAATTCAAAATCGGTAAGATTATGAAACCCGGTAAAGTCGACCTCTTACTCGGAAAGCGGTGCGAGGATGCAATGTGATCGTGCTGAAGAACTTCGACTATGGCAGTTCATATAGGTAAACAGTATGGATGGATACTCTCGTCGCCGGTCCCGAAAAGGTATTATAGGAAAGGGCCGTTTTAAAAGCTCTCCAAGATCCCTTCGACAAAGCGAGTGAAACCTTTACCCATGTTTACGGGTCATTTCCTGTTTTGAGGTTATTTTGTGTCATTCGAGCCGCGGTTCTCTAGATACTTCTGGGGGGTGAGCAGTGGACTCCCGACTAACGACTGGCTGTGGTAGGTTTAGGACAGCTGTCTACAGTTCGCGCGCGAGCTCCGAAGTATCAGGGGCTAGGAAAGCGGCCGGATTATGCCGCCCCCGACTGTCGCTTCATACCTCGCACTCTCCCAGTACTAGTACTGGGAAAGCGCGGGGGTGTGGAGCGACGGTCGGGGGCAGCGTAATCAGCCCTCTTCGCCAGCTCCCGATTCTTCAGAGCTCGCGCGCGTACTATAGATACATGTGAGCGTTCACTTTACCACTCATTCAATACGCCTTTGAAGCCATATGATTCGGAAATTGAAGTTTTAGATATTATTTCTAGGAAGGAGTTTATTATTTTCCTGGATAGACCAAGATTTTTAAAGAGATGTAGCAGATCTGGCTGGCAGGCCACAAGCGCCGACTTCCACCGCATGAAGGTGAACAGTGAAGCCGTTCCGGGTAACGGCATTTGCGAGATAATGGTGTTTATTTAATTTGTACTGGTGGTCTTTTAGGATATTTGATTCCCATGGAACAGTTAATTCTACAATAAGGGCCATCTTCCTAGATGGGAGTAAGAAGTTATATCTGTACGGAGGGCTGTGCATCCGAGACTCAGGGAATTGATACTGATTAGAAAGGAATTGATTCTGCTTTGTACAGTCGACCGCTCATCAACCAATACATTTTTTGTGGCAAAACGAACTCTATTACGAGCGCAGTAAGACATCCTGTGTATAGGTTGATGTGCGGTGACTACATTATTTAGTCACCAGGTTATTTTAGTGACAATATTCAGTGAGTGGATGCGCTACATTGTGCATATAAAATTAGACTGAAAAAAAAGGAAACTAGTAACCGAAAATGCCCGGTGACAGCATGCAGCGGTAACCCGTCACGCGTCTCACGCATCCCTTTTTGAATTTTGATAAAACAAGCAAATTGGTAATTAAATACTACTTACCGATAAAAAGATATGTTACTATTCCTTTTATTTCGCTTCCGGTAACCGGCGCTGACAGTATCGCTTTGTACCGCTTTGTAACGCTTACATATATAAAAATATAGTATTTTCATTTATTTTAGTGACAAACTGCATATTGTGCTTTTGTCTCGCCTGATTTAAAGGGATTATAAAATAGTCAGATGTATAGTCTGTCAGAACGCTCCTGGCTCGCGGAGTTATAAAACGTAGGAACGGAGTAGCGTAATTTCTTTTCTGATACGTTTATCAAAGGAAGAACCATTTGCACGTGAAGGATGTTCTTGTGGGCAGGCTTTCAAACCCATCTCATTAAGGTGGCATGATACCTGGGAACGACCATATCTAAAGAATTTCAGATTTGTGATTTTTTTGAAAAATGTAAACATTAATTTCAAAAAGTTTCTAAGCAAATCCCTCGACAAGGAACCAATTTACAATTTGAACGCAAAAAAGTTGCTGGTTGCCTTGGCCATTAAGGCTTTAAACTGATTTCTAAAACTTTCAGGCTCGATTACTTCTACAATGCAAGCGGTGAGTGTGTTTTATTTTAATTTTATTAAATTGACTGGTTAATTCTCTAGCGCCGCGATTAGCCAGATTTTTTATTTTGTGCCCTAAATTAATTACAATTATTAAAAACTAAAGAGCGCTCTCAGAGTTACGCTAAATATGCTTTGCCATTAACACCCTTATACCACCACTGTGCCACAGTATACCAACCAGTAGCTTACTCTCGAGCTACAAGGCAATGCGGGAAGAGGGTGCGAGGAATGTGGGCAGAGGGGGTTCGTCCCGACGAACGCAAACAATTAGCATTACGGCCAGGTAAACGATGGCGACCTTTTCGAGCATTCGGACATCTGTGTGGGCATCCCTTACGACTCACGTCGTATTCATTTTGATTTCAAAATTTGTTCTAGGAGAAGCTACTGTCTGGGGTATACTGTGACTGCGCAAAGATAGTTATTCTGTGCTAGCACTGCGATAGGAAGTTTAGTATGCGCCTGGTCACCGGCGCGAATGGACGTGGAATCTGTGCCTGACGCGTCGTCAACGCTGGATTTTTATTGGTCGAACCCTACAAAAGTGACCTCGCCTATTTCTTTGCGTGTGTCCGCCTATTTCGGATTTTTTTCTTAGGTCTCATGTCGCCTTAAGAGAGAGATGTGTTTGCGGTTGCGGCCGCTAAAGATAGAGGCAAGTGATCATCATCCGTTTGCTGGGTCTACTATAACAACTGCATCTGCAGATGTAGAGTTGCTAAAATTCTGTTTATATTGTAAGAAAACAAGAGAAATAAATCTTGTGTGGACGCTTGTGCATATTAGAAAGGTTAAAGTGTACTGGACTATCTGGATTAAGTAAGATAAAAAACGTATTTACTGCGTGAATTTTGTAGCACCTGACGTTTCGGCGACGTTGCACCTGCCTTTGTCTAGGGTAGACTGGTCTACCCTAGACAACGGCGGTTATTGGGCTTATTGGGGGTTTGCACCATTTTTTTTAATAATCTGCCATATACTACTACAAATTGGAAAATATGCCAGGGTTGCTTGAGGGGGGGGGGGGGGGGAGTCTTGATGTGGCACAACCATATTTTTTTAATGATTTGGCTTATTAATAACCGATATCATTGCCTCGGTTGCAGAAAGTAGGTGGATAGAGGTGGCTCAAGACCGTTCGTTATAGTATTCATAGGAGGCCTATGTAAAACAGTGGTTGTTCTACCTGCATTAACCTCAACAAACCAGGCTGCATCAGGATGTGTCCGACACAGCGGCTAAGGTAAACGGATATTAGCTGAACAATTGCCTGGAAGCAGGCCTTTGGCGATCCTCAAGACGTCTGGCGCAAGAAAATCACCTGGGACGACGAGCTGAGCGACAGAATCTTTGCAAATGGATCAAATGGCTGGAGCAAAAATGGAGCAATGGCTTTTAATTGACTTTGGAGTGTGAGTAAGTTTTAGCGTAAGTTACTAAGATTCTGTTTATATTGTAAGAATACAAGAAAAATAAATCTTATGTGGGCTTATGCACTTTCGAAAGGTTAATGTGCACTGGATAACTTCCACTCTGTGAGACAATCTAGATTAAGGCCTAAGTTCTAGGAATAAGAAGCATTGTATTACTGTGCAGCAGGTGGTGGCACATCGGGGGGGGGGGGGGGGGGGAGGGTTCTTCTGTTTGGAGAGGAAGCAGCAAGGTTTGGAATAGTGAGAAGCAGCATGTGGCACTGGGGGAGGGGGGGGATCCTGTGTTTTACTTTAGAACTTTCATAAGGCATTTGTCGGTCTAACGGTCTACAATTCTCTTTCAGGCATCCTTTTTTTTAAAATAATGTAACAGAAATTCCTTTTTTTTGCGCTTGTGTCCCGAATTATCATTAAAGGTTACTTCTCAGGGTTTTCTATAACCTTTTTCTGTTCCGAAAATGTTGTTTATTGTTGCTTTTTGAAATCATCCAAAAATTTTCCTTAACAGCTGTCAGATGACATTAATGTTGCTATTATGGAGATATATTTATTAAAAGATAAATAAATAAATAAATGAATGACAACTAAAAATTATAATATTAATTAAAAAGAAAACCTACATAAAATTTAACTTTGATTAAAAAAAAAATTGGAAGTAAATCTACACTCTTTGCCATAGAGTAGAGACATTCGTGTTTCTGGCAATAATGAGTTGTCAAACGTGTTCGGTTAGACTCATTTCCTGTTTTAACAATGGCGGGGGAGGTGCTGTTGCTCCGCCGAGGGAGGCAGAAAGTAGATTAAACAAGAAAGCCGTAAATTAACCGCCTGGCGGTAAAATTTGTGATGTGAAGTGTGTGTGATTTATCTGGTAAGCATTTTAATTTCATTTTGGGTAGCTTTTCCCGTAGGATCCTCGAGATTTTAACGGATTTTTCTATTGATCGCAGCTGTCGGCACCTCTGGTTTTTTTGAATAATTACTGCTGCTATATAAGTGACGAAATCGTCGCTAAATGTGACGGGAATTGCCTCCACGTCAAGGAATTTACATTCATTTCTGGAATTCTGTTATTTTTATTTGGATGAGCACATGTGACACGCCAATAAGCGGAATTTGAAGAAGGGTGCCTGCGGGCGAATAAACACGGATACTTTACATACTCTCGTGTTTCTTTTTGTGCTGTAGTCTTTTGTGTGTCTGAGGAAAAGGGTTTTCTGAGGGCCAAACCCAATGCTCATTAATATTTGGCCCACTCTCTGAGATAGTTTTTTGAGGTTAATTTTTTTCTTTTTCAAAATTTCTTTCGGGTATCTTTTTTTTTTTTTAATATAATTAGTTTCCTTCTTTTTCTTTAAAAGGAGGTGGCGTCCTTTTACTTTGATTCTTTTGGGTTTTGGTAGTTTCTACCGTGTTTCTTCCAAACACGGAAATTAGTATTTTGCGGTTATAAAATTGGCGCCCAACGTGGGGCTTATAAATTGGATTTTGGCTTTTAGGGTATTCTTTTCCTCAGCCATTGAAGCACGATTTTTTAAGCACTTTGTTCAAAAATTGTATAAAAAAAATTAGAAGCATTTTTTTTGTTTTTATATAATTTTTATTCATAGCGATTACCGTGAAAGAGGCTTGTAAGCACCGTCTTGTTGTTTTTGTATTTAGAAGCAACTTTTGTCATTGAATTAAGCGGTATTGTGTACTTGCAGTTTTGTCGGCATTAACAGCATTTTTGTAATTTAAAGCGGTTACCGTGAAGAAGTATTTTGTACTTGCCGTTTTTTATGGTTACTATATTTTTTTGTCAGAATCTTAGATTTAAAAGCAATATATTAATTATTGTTTGAATACTTGGCGTTGCTTAGCAGCAGTTTGTTTATTTTAAGGCGGTTTCCGCGAAAAAGTTTTACGCTTGCCGTTTAAGTATTTTATTTTATCATACTAATTATTTTTTTGTTAATTTCCAGATGTGAAGGCAATTATCCTGGTGAGGTAAGCAGCCAAATAAAACAGAGGTGCCGCAAGCAGTAAAAAAGTCAGTTTATTCCATTTTATTTTTTTTATTTTTTATTTATTTTGGTTTTTATTTTTTTTGGTGGGATTTAAAATATATACATGATGGCGTCTCCAGCGATAGTGTATTATGCTGCGTCACATTTAGTAAAGGCAGAACTCGATTATGAGTTCACGATTCGGGAGGTCACTCCAACCAATGTTGAAGCGATGAGAAAACAATTTAATTCACTCTTAAGGGAGTTTCCAGCTGAATCAATTTCCTCAACGGATTTAGATCCAGATTCCGAGTTTCAGGAATGTGCGATTAGACTTTCGTGTCTTCAAGAACTTATCGAAGAATTTATAAATAACAAACAGAAACTTTTATATAAACGAATTAGCACTAAAACTGCACATATCTTTCATAGAGTTTCACGTATAAATCCTGCTAATTCAGACTCCAAAAAATTATTAGACAATTTAAAGGAGGAAGTTTTAGAAATTGTCGTTTTGTTAGAAAAATATTTAGATATTGTTCGTTCGCCTAGCCCGTTACCAAATCCTGTTGTTCCGATACCTTCTACTTCATTGCACGAGGGTGAGAAGCTTAGTCCTGAGGTGGTTCCTTTGGGCAGGAATTCTGAAGTGACGTCAGCTCCGTATATACAGCATGTTGATACGAAACCAGTTCCTTTGGACAATAACTTTGTCATTTCTGACGAACGCATTCTTAAACCTTTAAATCTTGGTTTTACATTTGACGGCGATTCCTGTGTGGTCGAGTTCTTAGAACGATTGGATGAGATTAGGTTTTCGCGGAATATCTCGGATGCCAGGATGCTGAAATCGGCTTGTGAACTATTCCAGAAACAAGCGCTTAGTTGGTACCGTGCTAGAGCTTCGAGCATTTCCAGTTGGAAGCAGTTAGTTGCTGCACTCCGCTCCGATTTTGGCAGTTTAAATTACGATGCTGAAGTTTTGTCATTTGTACGGGGACGTAAACAAAAGTCGGATGAGAGGATGCATATTTTTGTTTCCGTCATGTTGGGCTATTTCAACAGGTTGTCAAGGCCATTGTCTGGTGAGGAACAATTAGGAATTATCCTTTCAAATATCTCAATTTCTTACCAACGACATTTCATGCTAGTTGATATAAATTCAATCGACGAACTTCTGCGTTTAGGAAAAAAAGTTGAAAATGCACAACAGCGTATCAACGCATCTAATGCAGCCACTCCTGCCCAAGCGAAGGTCAAGCCTTCTGGCTCGAAAGCAGTTTATGCGGTCGACGAGTCTCCTACCAAATGTGCGACGGAGGAAGTGAAAGTTGAACAGAAGTTAAAAGAGTGTAACGTTTCTTCTGTTGGTCCATCCAATCGTGGTGGTTTTAATCGTGGTGGTTCTCATCGCGGTGGTTTTCATCGTGGCGGTTTTAATCGTGGAAATTTTTCCCGTAATGATTTTTCTTATGCTAATTCGTCTTCTGGTAATTACAACCAAGGAGCCAATAATAGTTCGCGTGGTTCACGCGGTGGCACTCATCATGGCTATTCTAAATATTGCTATCGTTGTGGTAGGTTTAACTACACGGTAGCCACTTGTCCGGAATGTTCTAAGAATAACCGGCCTGGTAATTCCCCGGTTTCAGAGCCAAAAAACTCGAAAGGCGGGGCAGAATAGAGGATTTTCTACATTCTGCCTCGATATTGTTTGCAAATGAGAAGGATAACCGTCGCCCTTTCTTAGAAGTTTCACTTGGTGATATAACTGTTTGTGGATTACTCGACACTGGATCGAGTGTAACGATTTTGGGTGCTGATTCACATAAATATTTAGTTGATATCGGTTTTACTCTTAATAAGTCTCCGTTGGTGACTTTATCCACTGCTAATGCAAGTTCGGTTAAGACGATTGGGTCTATGTTTCTTCCTTTTAAATTCAATAATCGATGCCAGGTTATTCGAGCTGTTGTAGCTCCTGATATAGGTACTTCCCTTATTTTGGGAATTGATTTTGTCCGAGAATTTGAGTTGGCTCCGGAAATATTAAAATTCGTCAAGTTTGAGTCCTGCGATGCGATTGTTTGGCATCGAGTCAATGAAGTGAGGGCCTTGCGGCCTTTTGCTTCATTGACTGGAGACCAGCGATCGCTAGCAGACAGGATGATCAATAATTTTAAAAAAATTTCTTCCGAAGTCAAAGGTCTCGGTCGTACTAATTTGTTGTCCCAGGTTATTGATACTGGAGATCATCCTCCAGTGAAACAGCGTTACTATCCTTTGTCTCCAGCTAGATTGGCGCTGTTGAATGAAGAAGTTGATAAGATGTTAGAGTTAGGTGTTGTCGAACCTAGTTCCGGGGGTTGGAATAATCCAACAATTTTTGTTCCAAAGTCAGATGGTACTCTTCGTTTCTGTCTCGATAGCAGGAAGCTGAACTCTATCACGAAACCGGATGCGTATCCCCTGCCGAGAATTACTACTATCTTGGACAGTTTGAGAGATGCGAATTATTTATCTTCTATCGACTTATCCTCTGCCTTTTGGCAAATCCCTTTGGATCCTTCTTCACGAGAGAAGTGTAGCTTCACTGTTCCTGGTCGAGGATTCTTCTGCTTCAGATCTTGCGCCTTCGGCCTGAGAAACTCGCCGGCGTGCATGCAAAGGCTGGCTGACAAATTGTTCGATCCCTCCTTCGAAAACAAAGTTTTTTGTTACCTAGATGACATAATTATTGTATCTGCTACTTTTGAAGAACATATAACTTTGTTAAACAAAGTATTAGATCGCTTGTTGTATGCCAACCTTTCTATAAATTTCAAGAAGTGTCAGTTTTTCCGTCAGGAATTGAAGTATTTAGGGTATGTAGTTGATTCTCACGGTCTACATACCGATCCCGAGAAGGTAAAATGTATTCTCGATTTTCCTACTCCAAATTCTCCAAAAATGGTAAAGAGTTTTCTTGGTATGGCCGGTTGGTATCGTCGGTTCATTAAAAATTTTTCTAGTATTGCTGCTCCCTTATCTCGGTTGACAAGTACCCGCAAAGGTGCTCCCCCTTATGAGTGGACGCCCGAGGCGGAAGAGGCATTTCAAAAACTGAAATCGGCCTTAGTTTCTAGTCCGATTTTGGCCTGTCCGGATTATTCAAAACCGTTCGCTCTTCATTGCGATGCATCGTTGTACGGTTTAGGCGGAGTTTTAACCCAGGAAGTGGATGGCGTCGATCATCCTATCGCTTTCACGAGTAGAACACTTTTACCCGCTGAGACGCGATATTCGGCAACCGAACGCGAAGCCCTAAGTGTTATTCATGCTGTCGAGCATTTTCGTGGTTACTTGGAGGGCGGTCCCAAATTCACTATCTTTACAGATCATGCCAGCTTACGTTGGTTTTTGCGCTTAAAAAATCCTACCGGCCGTCTGGCTCGATGGGGTATTCGTCTATCTGCTTTTGATTTCGAGATCGTCCACAAGAAAGGTGTCGATAATGTGGTTCCCGACACGTTATCTCGGTTGCTTCCCGTTTCCTCTCTGTCTGTTGTTTCCGACTCATGGTACAACGATTTGTTTAAGGCAGTGTCTGAAAATCCCGCTGGATATCCAAATTTCCAGATTAAGGACCATGAATTGTTTAGGTACTCTAAAAGCAAGTATCAACTCACCAGTTGTTACGATTGGAAGTTAGTTGTTCCGTTGCAGCTTAGAGAAAAGCTTATCCGAGAAAATCATGAGTCTGATTTGGCTATGCATTTTGGAATTTTTAAGACACACCGTCGTCTTTGTCTTCGTTACTTTTGGCCTAATTTACACGGAGACGTAGTTAACTTTGTTTCTAAATGTGAAACATGTCAGCACTACAAACATTCGAATATTTCCCCTTTGGGTCAGCTAGGAAATCCTAAGTCCTGTGCCTTCCCGTTCCAAATGGTCTCGGTCGATCTGTTGGGTCCTTATCCGATGACGAGGAACAGAAATATGCATGTTCTCGTGGTGACAGATTGTTTTAGCAAATACTGTTTACTTTTTCCGTTAAAACGTGCTACCAGTAAACTTGTAAGTTATGTCGTTGAACATAATTATTATTATTATTATTATTATTATTTATTTATATACACTAGCAGCTTTTGCAGCTGATGCGTGTACTTCACGTGTTGAGTGTACTGTTTGTCTTTATTTTATTTTATTCCTTACACTTTTTAATTGCCATTTTAACTAAATGTTTGTCTAGTAGATTTTTAAAACCATTCACTGAGATAGCACTTATCACTTCTTGTGGTAGTTTGTTCCAAGAGTCCACCACTCGGTTAGTCAAAAAGTACTTTCTTGGGTTGGAACTAAAACTGTTTCGGTTTAGTTTTAAGGAATGTCCTCGGAGTTTCTCGTTGGTGTTCATTGTGTACATTGCATTAAGGTTGGCTACATCATAATGACCATTCAGAATCTTAAACGTCTCGATGAGGTCCCCTCTTTGTCTTCTTTGCTCAAGTGTAGTAAGACCCAGTGCATCCAAGCGGTTTTCATAAGGCTTGTTCCTTAGGGATGGAACCATCTTGGTTGCCCGCCTTTGCACTTTCTCCAGCAGTTCAATGTCTTTTATGAAGTAGGGGTTCCACACCTGGTAAGAGTATTCGAGGAGAGGGCGGACGTACGTTTTGTAGAGTTTGAGGAACAAATCAGAGTTTATGTAGGAGAAAGCTTTCCTAATCATGTAAAGAAGTGAGTTTGCTCTTTTTACAACTTCTACTATATGCGGTTCCCATTTGAGGTCCTGGGACACAATTACTCCAAGATCTTTCTGTGTGGTAACTGTGTGTACAGGGGTTCCCTCAATCGTGTATTTGTGATGCGGATTCTTGGGACCTATATGCAGTACGGTGCATTTCTCTGCGTTTAGTGTGAGAAGCCAATCCTTAGTCCATTGCACGATGTGGTCGAGGTTGTCTTGAATCAGTTGACGGCTTATGACAGGATCTCCAAAGAATTTGGTGTCATCAGCAAAAAGCGTAAAGGATGTTTCCATAATCGCTTTGAGGTCTGTCAGGAAAATACCGAACACAACAGGGCCGATCACCGAACCCTGAGGCACTCCACTGAGAACGTCATGGGCTTCAGATAGTTCCTCTCCGACTCGCACCTTGAATTTCCTGTTCGATAGAAAATCTGCAATCCATGACAGTAATTTGCCTCTAAAACCAAAATGTTCCAGTTTGTGGATTAACCGTTTTATTGGGACTCGGTCGAATGCCTTCTCGTAGTCCAAGTAAATTACATCAGTAGAGTTCCGTTCGTCCCACTTACGAGTCCATTGGTCAACACATGTGAGGAGGTTAGTCACAGTTGAGCGTCTCGGGACGAAGCCATGTTGCTCCTCGATTGTTATGTTTTCCCGGGCTAGAAAAAGTCTTATTTTTTCGGCTACAATTTTTTCCATAGCTTTGCAAACAAGGCTGGTAAGGCTAATCGGGCGATAGTTGGCTGGAGAGAGTTTATCACCTTTTTTGTAAATTGGTGTTACAATTGCCTCTTTCCAGTCGTGTGGAAGTGTCGCGTTTTCAAAGGACAATGTCATTATATGTGCAAGCTGCTCACACAATTCCGCAGAGCACTTCTTTAGGAAAATTGCAGGAATTTCATCAGGTCCCATAGAAGTCGCATCCCTGAACGATGTCAAAACCTTTAGAATTGCATCTGGCTTGAATTCAATCGTTTCAATACAATTTACTATCCTGGGCACCAATATTTGCGGCATAGGATCATCACACTCTCGAACATAAGACTTTTTAAATTGACTAGCGAACACATTGGCGACGGCACGGTGTTCCGTCACTATGTCGCTTGAGTTTTCAGCTCTTAGCGCCGGTGGCACACACACTTTTGACGTCAGTTGTCCGCGGACATACCCATAGAATGCCTTGGGTCCAGTTTCTATGATATTTTTTTCAAACGATTGCCTAAGTTGACGTATAGATGCCACAATCTTATTGTTAATTTTTCTGTATGCTTGGTAGCTTGTGATGGATTTGTTTAGTCGGTAAATTGCCCATAATTTTCTTTTTTCCTCAGTCATAGTTAAAATATATTTGTTTATCCATGGCTTGTTTTTCGATTTCTTCCTGTCGCTCTGTCTTTCGATAATGTATTCCTTCGCTATGGTGTTCCTCAGTATTTAATTTCAGACAATGGAAAACAGTTTATCGGAAGGGAGTTCACTGAACTGATTGCGAAATATAAAATTCCAAAAGTATATTTAAACCCGAAATATTGCCCTCAAGTTAATCCAACTGAGCGTCAGAATCGTAGTGTGGTCACTGCGTTATCGTTGTGTGTAAAAGACGATCATCGCAGCTGGGATCTTTATCTTTCTGAGGTTCAGATGGCCATTAACGCGGCAGTCTCGGAATCAACAGGGTTCAGTCCATTTTTCCTAGTCCATGGTCGTGAACCGATTATGAATGGTTCTTTTTATGCTCAGGCGCCGGAATCTCAAGCAGAGGTTATTTTTGGTAGTAGGTTGTCTTACGCTCAAAATTTGAGTGAATTATCTAACATTTTTCATGTAGTGCGGCAGAAATTGTTAAAATTACATGCACATAATAAAGTTTACTATGATCGAAAACACCGTCCTGCGGAATTTCAAGTAGGCGATACGATCTATAAAAAGACTTATTATCTAAGTAATGCTGGGAATTATTACATTTCCAAATTTGCCCCAAAATATGAAAAATGTAAAATAATTAAAAAACTCTCTGCGTTGGTGTACGAGTTAGAAAATGCAAAAGGGAAGAATATAGGTTCCTGGCATATTAAAGATTTTAAGCTAAATCCGAATAGTTCAGAATAGTAGTATCGGAGTTCTTCGCGTTAACATTCTATTACAAAAATTGTCTATCTTGGGTGAAACTAAAATGAGCCCTTTAAATTGTCTTTACAAAGGCATTGTACCAAGTGGTATCAATAGCTGAAATCATTTTGTTTTGTCAGTCATGCTAGCATTTCTATCTAGCATTATTGTTGTAAGAATGTCTCATGTCCGGGATGAATGAATGGGGATTGGTATGAAAGGTAGTAAATGACAACTACTATAGTCTCTTAGTAAGTAAACGTTTAGTCGAGGTTTAACGTCAGAGTTATTGTTGTTTTCGGTAGGAGTCGGGTATCCGCAATGAGTTGATCCTTCCTTAGTTGTTGGAAGTTGTCGGAGTTCCATAAGTTTTTTTTTGGTTATGTTGGTGTTGGGTTTAATTTCTTGATTTTCTTTTCTTACTCTGGTGATAAGAGTAATGGGTGTAAGTTTTAGTTGGTAAAAGTTTGCCTCTGCTATTGTTACTGAACGGATTAATTGATTATAGTTAACGTGAAGAAGGTTTGTTAAGTTAGGAGTTGTTGTTGTTCTAGTGGCGTAAAGCTCGTAGTAGCTGGTGAATCGGGACGATTCAATCAAAATCGTTGGTTTTTCTCCCCCGATTTTTCTCTTGGGTTGGGGTTAACTTTGATTAAAAAAAAAAATTGGAAGTAAATCTACACTCTTTGCCATAGAGTAGAGACATTCGTGTTTCTGGCAATAATGAGTTGTCAAACGTGTTCGGTTAGACTCATTTCCTGTTTTAACAATGGCGGGGGAGGTGCTGTTGCTCCGCCGAGGGAGGCAGAAAGTAGATTAAACAAGAAAGCCGTAAATTAACCGCCTGGCGGTAAAATTTGTGATGTGAAGTGTGTGTGATTTATCTGGTAAGCATTTTAATTTCATTTTGGGTAGCTTTTCCCGTAGGATCCTCGAGATTTTAACGGATTTTTCTATTGATCGCAGCTGTCGGCACCTCTGGTTTTTTTGAATAATTACTGCTGCTATATAAGTGACGAAATCGTCGCTAAATGTGACGGGAATTGCCTCCACGTCAAGGAATTTACATTCATTTCTGGAATTCTGTTATTTTTATTTGGATGAGCACATGTGACACGCCAATAAGCGGAATTTGAAGAAGGGTGCCTGCGGGCGAATAAACACGGATACTTTACATACTCTCGTGTTTCTTTTTGTGCTGTAGTCTTTTGTGTGTCTGAGGAAAAGGGTTTTCTGAGGGCCAAACCCAATGCTCATTAATATTTGGCCCACTCTCTGAGATAGTTTTTTGAGGTTAATTTTTTTCTTTTTCAAAATTTCTTTCGGGTATCTTTTTTTTTTTAATATAATTAGTTTCCTTCTTTTTCTTTAAAAGGAGGTGGCGTCCTTTTACTTTGATTCTTTTGGGTTTTGGTAGTTTCTACCGTGTTTCTTCCAAACACGGAAATTAGTATTTTGCGGTTATAATAAAACAAGCAAAAGTGCAGTATTATAGGTATTCGCAGTAGGTATTATAAGAAACGGGACAATTGTGCTGCAAGGTATGTGAAGAGGAAGCAACTAGGGTTGTCGACTACAGCGGGCGAGCCCGTTACCTCAGGAAGTTTTAACGATTGGTCATTTTATCTCCCTGGAGTGAGCGCCGAAGACTTGGACAAAACAGTCCACCGTCAAGCTCCGCCACAAACCCGTAAGAGGCCAACGCCTTAACCACGAGATATCCAGGAGTGTTACCCAGCGGGCTTTCATCTGGCATTTGCCAGTCTACCATTCGACAATTACTTTCAGGCAGTCTTTTATAACATCATGTGAGGACAATCGCACTACATGGAATTTGGAGAGTCTACTTACTTAGTTAGTTAGTTAGTTTGTCTGGGCTTTTTCCCGCACTTGACCTCTTGATTGGGCCGTTGTGCGTGGCTCATGTTTCTATTTATGTTACTCCAGCCAACCCAGGCTGTCCCAGAAGGTTAGCAGCCTGTTTGGGTTGCTACAGGCCTCCGGGACAGATGCTGGAGATTGTAGTATTCTTGCCCGTTGCTCTGCCACGCTCCTGAGTCTACTTACTTAATCGCACTACTTACGGCATCTAACGGTCTACAATTTTCTTTCAGGCAGCTTTTTTTTTATAAAATCATGCGATAGTGCTGTATTATAAGATTGGTAAGCGCAGTAGGTATTATAAAGGTGCGTACGGATAGCGCGTACACTGGTACGCGTAGTCAGTTTACGCGTGTCCGGAACGTCATGTCCATACTTGCAGCTACGCGTACACTCTTGGGGAACGCGTACCGCGCGAGCCGCCGTCAGTCGGTTTTGGGTCGCGCGTCAAAGAGGACGCACACGACCGGGTACGCTATATTTGGATGTGTCCGACACAGCGTAGGTAAACTAAGGTAGCTAAGGTAAACGGATATTAGCTGAACAATTGCCTGGAAGCAGGCCTTTGGCGATCCTCAAGACGTCTGGCGCAAGAAAATCACCTGGGACGACGAGCTGAGCGACAGAATCTTTGCAAATGGATCAAATGGCTGGAGCAAAAATGGAGCAATGGCTTTTAATTGACTTTGGAGTGTGAGTAAGGTTTAGAGTAAGTTGCTAAGATTTTGTTTATAATGTAAGAATACAAGAAAATTAATCTAATTGGGCTTGTGCACGTTCGAAAGGTTAATGTGTACTGGATAACTTCCCCACTCTGTGAGACAATCTGGATTAAGGCCTAAGTTCTAGGAATAAGAAGCATTGTATTACTGTGCAGCAGGTGGCACATCGGGGGGGGGGGGGGGGGGTCTTCTGTTTCACTTTAAAACTCATGCGGCATTTGCTGATCTACAATTATCTTTCAGGCAGCCTTTTATATAACATCATGCGATAGTTGTGTTGGAGCAGTGGGAGCAGTGGGAAGCAGCATGTGGTACCATTGGGGGGAAAGGGGGGGGGGGGCTGTGTTGCGTTTTAGAAATTTCATGAGGCATTTGCCTGTCTAATTGTCTATAATTCTCTTTTAGGCAGCCTTTTTTTATAACATCAAGCGACAGTGCAGTATTATAAGATTACTAAGTGCTGTATTATAACAGACAGGACAATCACGCTGCATGATATGTGGAGAGGAAGAGTTGGAGCAGTGGGGCAGAAGCAGCAGGTGGCGCATTGGGGGGGGGGGGGGGGGAACTTTTGTTTCACTTTCATATGTCATTTGCTGGCCTACAATTCTCTTTCGGGCAACGTTTTTTTATAGCATCATGCGATAAAGGCAGTATTATAAGATTACTAAGTGTAGTATTATAACAGTACAATTGCGCTGCATGATATTTGGAGATGAAGCGGCAAGGGTCGGGGCAGAAGCAGCAGATGGCACATTGTTGGGGGGGGGGGGAGGTCTTCACTTTCATACAGCATTTGCTGGTCTACAATTCTCTTTCAGGCAGCCTTTTTTATAACATCAAGCAACAATGCATTAGTATTAGATTGGTAAGCGCAGTAGGTATTATAAGACAGGACAATTGCACTGCATGGTTTGTAAAGTGGAAGCAGCAAGGGTTGAAGCAGTGGGGTAGAAGCAGCAGGTGGCACATTGTGGTGGGGGAGGGGGGTCCTGTGTTTACCTTTAGGACTTGGAGCGTGGGGCAGAAGCAGCAGGTGGTACATTGGGGGGGGGGGTGGTCACATTGTCTAAAATCTCAATATTATGACTCGTGATATGTCCCGTCAGTAAACTTTGACATACATTTTTAATTTTTTTTTATCCCTTATTTTACATTGTTTATTTCCATAGAATTAGTTACAGATTTTAGAACTGCAAATTTACTACAGAGTGCGGCTTCGGTGGGATTTTATCAGTTCTCTAGGCAGATCATGTATTGAGGTGATAATTTGTGTGGTGTTCATCTATCGGGTGTATACAGAAAATAGCCAGTGCAACCATAGGAAGGCCATGGCCAGGGACATAAGCTTCTAGGAAAGTCTTTTTAGCTGACTAAAGATTTATTAGATCTATGTATGACTGACGTTGGAGAACGCATTTCAAATATGGAACCCGTACTTTCAAGAAGATATTGAGTTGCTCGAAGGAATTCAGCGACGTTCCACAAAAATTTCATTCTAATATGTTATAAGCTTGGTGGGGTAATCAGTGAGTAGGCGTGTGAAGCCTTTAAGGCGACGTACTACTTAAAAAATAAACCGTATCTGAGTTTTTAAGCCCCGCCTACTTACCCCCTCCCCTCGCGACGGGGCAGGTGTTTATTATGTTGACTCATCTCGCAGCGATATTCACTCGCTATCGATGTCTGGGCTAAACACACTAGGTATACACTATTGCAATGGGATTTATATTTTGGGATTATGCAAGTGTCATGTACCTACGCTGGTGAAGAAGGCTACGCTTTATCATCATCTAAACTTGAACATTATATTACTTTCCCGGCTGCCACTGGTAGGGAAGGTGTTGTGATCGTGCGGAAAAAAATGTTTAGATAACGATAGAGATGTCCATTTTGAGGTCCACCAAGATGATTAAGACCATTTTCAGAGAAATGTATGTCTGTTTGCCTGTATGTAATCTCTCACGATAACTGCCGAGCCGTTGAACCGATTGAGTTGAAATTTGGAACATAGGGATAGTATCACCCTGGAATGCGCCCATTAGATTTTGGCTGTCAACTGTTAAACCAAACTATCACTGTCAAAAATTGACAGAAGCCATATCTTACAGAATTTCATTTGCGATATGTCATTTGAAAGCCCCTGAAAAACTGTATTAAGAAGAGTCACCTGTCACTAATTAATTTTCGACATTTTAAAATTATTTTAAATGGTGATAGATGACAATTGGAGAAATGCCGTTAACTGTTTTGGATACAGTTTTCCAAGGGCTTTTAAATGACATAAATCGCAATTCATGTTCCGTGAGATACAGCTTTAGTATTTTTTTGATAGTTGTAGTGACAGTTTTTGATAGTATTTTTTGGCAGAAAAAACATTTAGAATCGAATTAAAAAACAACATTGTGTATCGAACTATTTATTCGCGGTATAATAGTTCTTTGAGGAGGACATAACGACACCCATCGCCTTGTACATTATCATTAAAAAATTATTTAATTAAAAAGTAATATAATTTATTTTTAGATACTGTAAGCACATCATTGTAAACTTTAAAGAAATACACATCATTAAAAATAAATAATTATTAATTAAAATATAAAATCATTAAGACAAAAAATCATGAAGACATTTCTGGTTGGCAAAGTAGTCTGTTATTTCTGAGTAGATACATACATATTAAATGTAAAGAGACGAATAAATACATTTAAAATTGCGCAGTACATTTGAGACTTCCTTTTTGTAGCCTTGACAGTGTCGCTTTGTAGTGGTGCGCCGACTTTTGTAATTAAAATTCATCAAATGATAATACATTTTCAAAAGCCTGTTCATCATTATTAATTAGATCTGTACTCAGCACAGATTTGGAATATCGTGTACTTTTCGGTGGCTCTATATTGCTTGTGCTTTGCTTTGGAGTGTTATTGGCAAGTACATTCTCTGTGAGTTCTTTGCTCACTTTGTGATGGAATCACTGAAAACTAACTACCGCTTAAGCGTTGGACAAGGGAGAGGAACCGATTTCTTTGTTTTATCGTGTCGTTTCTTTTATTTGCTTCTTTCAAAGTGTATTCAGGCTCCCTTAAATCCATATTCCTTCATACTCCTGGATCGATAATTTCAGGTAATACACAGTCCATATAAAAACAAACAAGTTTTTTCCATGACATTTGTCCAAATCAAATCATTCGTCTGTATATATTCGGTTTTGAGGAGATCGTTTTTACCAGACCAAAATGTAAATAGGCACACTTCCTTTCCAGTTATATGTATCGTTCCAGTTACAGTTTCTTTCCAGCACACTTTCTTTAAAGTTATCCACAATACCACAGATAGTTCATACCTTGTTGAAAACTTACGTTTTTTCGTTCCTCAGCGATTAATTCGCAATTCACGCACGTTTGAGGTATCTCGTGCCAATACCAACTACGGGAAACATTCCATCGCTTATGGGCTGATATGCACGTACGACTCTTGTTTCTCCACCATCGACATTTTCAACCTCAACCAACCGACGTTCGTTAAAGAATTATTCAAATCAATTGCACCTAACGAGCTTGTTAATACCTATAGTAATTAGTTATATACTTTCTATACAACAAAATAAAATTCGAAATTTAAATTCTAAGTGTCAACATATTTTAAAATTTTCTCCCCTCTAAATAATAATTAAATAATAAATTTTAGTGATTATAGTGCAATTCTATAGTCTGGATTAACTCGCGGTTAACACGGGACGCGTCCCGAAGGATCTGATCGGTCTGAGCTGTTCACTTTAAATATTCGACCAGCGTGTCTATGGAAAAGTCGACCATCGAAAACAAGCGAGCTGTAGTTACTGGCTGAAGGCAGATCGACTTTGCTGAAGATACATCGGAGGACTTACTGAAGGTGGTGGTGGATTTGATTGACCAGCCACCTTTCGAAGACTATATGCAAAGACTCTCAGAAGGAGGTTACCGCAAGGTATAAGGACGATCAATTGTGCGCTGGCAGCTTAGAAGGATTACGAGACTCTTGTGGAGGCGATAGTGGTGGACCTCTGCAAGTGGCGATAGCTGACAACCAATGCCTTTTCAACATAATCACCGTTACCAGTATTGGAAAGAGCCCTTGCGGAAGTGCCAAGGGACCTGGCATATACACTGCCGTGAAGAGTCATGTGAAATAAATGGCGTTTTAGGAGTATGTCTACCGGCGAAAAATTGTCCAAAAACTGAGGGGGATTTGCCAAAAGGGAAACTATCACAATTTTGTATAATGTCGGAACAAGAGACTGTATGCTGTATTCAACACAGCCCCATGAGCAACAACACGAGATCATCAGAAAACCAGGATAAATCCAATAATGCATCTTCTATATCACCGCCTACTACAACAACTACCAATAAGTCACCGGTCATCTCTACAATAGCTCCAGAAAAAACTCAAACATCACCACAAGCCATAACTACCAATTTCATAAATGACAGTGTGAAAAACGAACTAAATCCGAAAAAATAGCTCTGCAATATTGAGTAAAAATTTAACAATGACAGTCATTGCTGCGTTAGCGATTAATTGATTTATTTTATTTTATCTGCATCCAAACTTTTCTCTGGTCGTAACGGTCTCCGTTCCATCGGGTTCAGAAGAGGGAGGAAGAGAGAGTGCACCCGTGGTCGCGCGCCCACCTGTGCACTATAATATAGCCTGCGCACTTGACTGCTTCCGAACAGTGGACTCTGAGAAGACTAAAGAAGTCACTAGAATCTACAATGCAGTCGCTGTGGCCGAACACGGCTAGAAGGATATATATACAACATATCAGTAGCTACCACAAATATTTATAAATATCTATAAATATTTATTATATATCTATAAATACCTATAAACATCAATAAATATCTGTATTTATATATCCACTATACGACCTATCTATATCTTTATTTATATCTATATACATATACACATACCATCGTCTAACTCCTTCTTCCTAATCACTTCCAATTCCCTACCTCTCCCATCGGTTTTCTATATATTTTTTATATTTAATATGAACTTTGTTTATTTTATAATTAATTTTTAAGTGTAATATGCTGAAATCCAAATGTGTAATAAACGATTATAGGCGTAATGTTTTTCTTTTTTTTCTACATTTATGCACACGTATGTATATTGTATGCGCTGTATTTTTCCAGAAATAAAATAAAAAATAAATAAATAAAAAGAAATTATATATGGACCTGTCCTTGAACTTGAACGTACCAGTGATGTTTGATGCTGATTTCAAGTTTTCCATCTTTCTGTTTCCAAAATGTCACTTTTCTTTTTCTTGTCGCTTCCGTTAACCAGATTCTATGCGCTGTAATGGGAAATTTGACTTCAAAAATATAATCATCAGATATTCCATCTGGAGAAGCTCCCAAAAATGGAAATTTAGGGTCAATGAATAATCCACATTGCTGAATTTCCACTTTTTCTAGACATATTTTTCATTCTAGTGCAGTTGTTTCATTTTCTTTTCCATGGCAAATTGATGCTACGTTGCTCAAATCCCATTTTCAGTCATGGATTTAACTAAATTGGCGCATTTTGTGTGTTGTTAACTATTGACAATTTTGCCAAAGTTAGACGCAGTTACCATTTTTCTTCGTAATTCCAACCACTCGCTGCTTTCACCTTGAATAACCGTAAGTTTTTCAATTCGCAATCGATAATTTTTCTATTTTCCAATTCTTGAAATAACAGTGCTTTGCTTTTTTCGAATATTTCTGATGGAACATCGGGTTGGTTGCAATGTTCTCCATAATGCGAATTATTGTTTTTTTTTTCAAAAAAACTTTCTGCTTTTATTTCTTTTATAAAGAATGGATTTACTTAAATGCCTCTGTCTTCTTTATTCCACTTTTGATATCCTGCCAGAGGGACTTTTGCCTATATATTTTTTATGTAATCTTGAGAGTGGCTGTTTTGTATTAAATGATATAACTGCCGCATTACATCGCGCTTGGTAAGACTGCTTTTGGATGTAATTTGTCCTCTTACCACCAATAAATTTTGCAATGCAGCCGTTAAACCTTTCGAGAACATTACTATCTACATCATGAATTAGGCTTCTTGCATGTATTGCTACCTACGTTTTAAGTTATGTAACGTATTCTTTCCCAAATAATGTCACCCATCAAACAACTCATTGCATCCAGTGTTTCATTTTCCGACAAACAATTTTAAAAACTTCTACATTTATCATGGTTTCCAAATGCATCTATCGGGGCGTTCAAAATGTCATTATACAGGCAATCAATTTTCTCATCAATTGAAAAGTTTTGACATTTATTATAAGCTACTGCTGATGTAATATTTCTTCGCATTTTAGTTTTTTTTTTCACAGACATTACAAGTTGAATAAAAGCTTTTAAAAAGTAGATACCTACGTTTTGTTTTTTAAATTACAATTCTGCCTATCTGACGGTTTTCTATATTAGAACGGTCAGAATCGTAGCCTAATAGTATATTATATTTATACATGGTGTATAGCTCTGTCATATGGCTCTAACGCAAATGTATTGGCATTATTTACTGTCCCCTTATATATGACACATTTTGACTCGCGGGAAGCAAGCTGAAGTGGCGCACTTGTTTTAAACTCGCATAAGATCACACCGGTCGTAGGTTCAAAACCTACCGATATGTATATTTTTTTTTTGTTTTTATACATAAAGAAACATTGTTATCAAATAAATGAACACTTTTTATTAAAAAAAAGTAATATTGTAAATTAAAAAAAAAATTAAATAAATATTAAATATTATTTTACTTATTATTGTTTCTATTTTTCAACATATGATTTATCATGTTTTTAAACCTCTTTCATTTACACGGTGAAATAGCCATCTAAAACCGATATTTTTTTACTTCACATCTCCGATCCATCGAAATGTCAATTTGGTAAAATAAGTCATGAAACAGAGCGTCGCGAACGCAACCGCATATGTCGGCCTTCGAAGCCGAAATGAACCACGTTTCTAAGAGCCAATAACATTTCATTATAAAAGGTTGGCTGTTATGCCATTTGAATCAGTAATTGATCCCCACATAAGAACCATATTGACCCAATGTCGCTTGCGGCATTTTGAATGCCAGCGCGTCGTCGCGAGAAGAGCGCGCTCATCTCATTGTATGACAAAAATAATATAAACGGGCTCTGCAAAATATTATTTTTAAAATATACTGATATTTTATTTGAAAAAAATAATCGTCAGTACTACAAGTTTATTGTACATAGTTTATGTAAAAAAAAACAAACTTGAAAAAAACACACAGTAATAAGTAATATTTAACAGTGAATATGGATGAAAGTTACACTTTTTATATAATTTTTTTTAACAAGAAAAACTTATTTTTTTAAATTTATGCGAAAGCATTCCTCTTTACAACTATTGTTAAAATGCCGTAGTATTTTTTTTGAGTTTCTTGATCGTGCAGTTTAGTGTGAGGCACGTTTCAAAAAATGCTCTAAAATGAAAATTTCCTGTATAGCTCCCAGATTTAATTATTTTCCTCAATTTTCCAATACTTAAAAAAAAATCTGAAATAGCTATCTACTTAAGAAAGGTACTGTGAGTTACGATAATTTTTTTGTGTTGGCTAACATCATCAGTTATTTCAGTATGACTGTTCAAAAATTGCCAAAAAATGTAATTTTCGAAATTTACCTACATCGTCGCCTTAACCATTCAACGGGGCAACTGAGATGCTGGTTGGACGTCTAACTCGCTGTCAAGAATTGTCACCAACATACAGGACTCAACATACAGGTCAAAGTTTCGAACGAAATAGAGAAGATTATTCATATAAGAATTAAAAACAATTTGTGTATGGATTTTTATTTTTTATTCCGTTAATGTACCTATAAATTATTTCACCGCTCACTGCTGTATCTTCACTTTTTAAATTGAAAAACGATGCGAAATTAAAGACTAATGCGGTTTGACTACATAAATATTTGTAAGCTTGTTTAATATTACTTACAGATGATGAGAAAAATAAAATAGTTATATAAAATAGCTAATAAAATAGTTATAACCTCATTCAACCAGGCGAAACTGACAGCTGACGTTTCTTTTCTTTATAGTCAAAAATCAGACCGGTTTTGAACATAAATCCTTTACATCTGAGCTGACGTTTCAAATTATCCGATTAATGGTTATAGTTGCGATCGAGGTATTAATACATTAGGGACCTATTCTTGATTTTTCAACGTCACCCGTCTATTTCACCAGGCTGCTTCCGAGTCTGCAATAATCTATTCGGCCTTAATAAATAAGCGAGATATAGGTTAGGTTAGTTTTTTTAAACAATCTTGAAAATAAGTGAAAAACATTGATTTTTTTCATGTAAATTGATTTATTTTTGTCTCGAAATATTGCGTGTCCGAGGCTATTTTCTATAGAGTTAGCATTACACATGGAGCGAGCTGAAACAAAATAGCTGTCATTGAATGGTCATATCGTTCATAAACTTGCAAACCTCGTATCGCAAAAGTCAACTAGGTATGCAGGAGCGACAAAACTGTTTAAATATTGTACTAATATTTATTTCAATTATACACTAAAATTTAATTACGAGTCTTTTATTCAATACTGAATGATTTAAAATAAAAATATTGCTATTAAAAACCGTACTCAGATGTTTTGTTGCTCTGGGGAAAAGGTTTGATGTCTACTCAGGTGAGACTATACTGTTTAAAATCGTATTACCTAAATATTTTTTTAAAAATTATTATTTCTCTAATAATATTTAGCAAGACGGTTCATTTTCTGAATTAAAACAATTCGATTTCGTGAAGCTGTAAGCTGCCATTACCAACCATGTAGAAAGCCAATTTGTCTTTCCTAATCTAAATTCCCGCATAATTTCAGCGCAGATAGCGATAGTGCGAGGGCATTTTCAGTTATTTTGCAATGAAATATTTGAGGGCCTCAGTTTCTTTCTGTATTCGAGGATGTGATGGTTCCGTGAAAATCCTGTGGATTGCATGTTATATACCTGACACCATTCTGCACTTCCACACCACGCAAACAGAATGTTTTTAGTTTTGAGGGAGCGTAGCGCTCCGCAACACTAACGACAACGTCGTGAAAAGTGCAATGAACGCAGCATAAAAAGTGCTCGCTGACGCAAGATCTACAAAAGAGGAAAACTGGCAACAATTCGCAGAGCGCTATTTTTCGGTAGCAGACAGCCCGTTATAATTCACAGTTGCTACATTTTAGACTGACTGCCACGATAACGAGTGGGTTGCTACATTTTAGACTGACTGACGCATGATGCAATTTTAACCGAAAATCACTCAGTATAAAGTTCATTCGCTCTAAAATTATATCCACTGCATTTTAGAGCGACTGACGCGAAAATAATTTTAGAGCGAGTGCACTTTAGACTGACTGACGCGTCCCCAATACAAATACAGGCATTAAGAATAGAAAAACTTACAAACTTACAGTACATAAAGAGTGAACACAATTTATCTTATTCTGATATAAACAAGTAGCGCAATGCCCACACCTTGAAGAGATGCGGGCTCGCTGTAAAAATATCAAAGTCTGACGCTGTCGAACATAGCGCATTTATGTGCCGCAAAGCTCGGGTAAGCAGACTCCATCGAATTAGGTTGGTGCGCGAGGACGGCTCCGCAAATAGATTATGAGTGCGAGCACGATTATAATTGTCCGGAACAAAGAGATAAACCTTCGCTAGCATGCTAGGATTATAGGATTATCAACTCTTCCCCTAATCAGCTTGAAAACGTAGGCCATGGCGAGCATTTCTCTACGCAACTTAAGAGAGTTATAGCCCACCATGCCTAATAGAAAACTAGTAGGGTATAAGTACGGATAATATCCGTACTGCTTACAATATATGAAGTGTAAGAAACATTTTTATTTTTTTCCAACATAGTAATATAATGATCCTGATGTGGATTCTATATAACTGCATTCGTTTACAATCTACTTCTCACAATTGAATTATACAATGTATGCATAACCCGTACATTGTGAAAATGCTAGGTTGCGAATAACAAACCCTAGTAGCTTAAAAGAGGACTTGAACAAATCAGTGAACTCCTAGATCCTTCACCTTCTCAACCCTAGTTAGCACCTCATCAGTGATGGAGTAATCATACATATGAAACAAAGAAATAAAGTTATGTTGGATATTTTGTACTCTGTTTATATCAACACTAGCTGACCCGTGCCCACTTCGTTGGGCGGTAAAACTTTTTACCTATGATGAAATTATGAGTGTGGTTCGATTAGTACTGAGTGCTATGATTTATTTCCTGACTGCCAAAAGAAGGGTTATATTTTTACTGCATACATATGTACGTATTTGCATGCCAATTTGACTATATTACCGTTATTTGTGTGTCTTCTTGTGAGTGTCTTATTTGTGAGCGTACTATCTCTTTAATTATTTATTTTGATAAGAATTCATAATTGTTGGTAATATGACCAATAAACATGACCTAACATTTAAATTATTTTTTAAAATATAAAATACTACTTTTTGTGACTTAAATATAAAAGTTAGACATATGTTGTCGCTGACTTTTTTGTAGGCATTATCAAGCTCTACAACTTTTCTTTAGAACCAAATCATATATCTCTCATCGTTAAGGCAGCGTTAGTTAGAAACGTTTTCGTTCGACTGTTTTTTCTCCGACTTACTTTGCAAATCCGACTACCACGAAAAAGTCTTTTAATTTTTCGGATTAATTTATAGCCTATAACAATCACAAATACGTGGCTTTCTATTAGTAAAAGAATTCTCAAAATCGAATTAGTAGATCCAGAGATTACTTCCTACAACCTCACAATCTTTACCTCTTTATAATATTAGTATCAGATGATAATGGGGAGATATAAAAATCTTATAAAAAATATTCATAAAAATAGACCTGGAACATAAAATGCACCAAATACATAAAGCAATCTAGGCGGTGCTAAACCACAGACGATTGCTCACACATGCGGCTCGATCTTAGAGCTATCCGTTTATTCAGAGCGTTTCGGTGGGATTGGCAATGTAAATTGGAAGCATAAATTGTATTGTCCACAAGTGACCCATCGTCTAGCCACGCCTGTTCAGTTTGAGAAGCGCTGTTTCCGCAGCCATCGCATTTGTAATCAGTACGGAAAGCACGCTGTCATAAATGCAATTTTCGGACTGGAGTCCGCCAGGGACACTGCCTGCAGCCGCGAAAAATGCAAATCAGTAGATATGAAAAATAACAAAAAATATACTGGGGATATAAAGTAGGAGTAACACATTGGACCCGTTTGCGTTTCTTCGTGAACTAAAATCGGAATTAGTTCATGCGGGTGAGACACACCAGTACGTTGGAGCGATAAATTAAGTGAATGATTGGGCTCGATTGCGTTTCTTTGTGAACTAAAATTGGAAATTAGGTCGTGTGAACGAGACAGGGCAATACGCTAGATCAAAATGTGAAATGACTTTTTCGCATTAAAACTACCCACCAAAGATAAAGCATCTGAATTTAATACCGCATGAAATGTGTTCAAATTTATTCGGACAAGTCCGACAGGTAGTTTATATCGACGATCGTTCGTTTCTTATTCCACTCCGACGCTCTATCTCGTTCGCTTGAACTAATTTTAGTTTTAGTTCACAAAAAAAACGCAATCGGGCCTATTGTCACTTTAATACCAGCATAAAACTACCAATCAAACATAAAGCGGCATAATCTAAAACCGAACGAAATGTTTCCAAACTAACTCACATGGTTTTATGTTCGACGGGTAATTTTTATGCGGGAAAAGGAACGATCCTTCCTTTTATATTCTGCTCTAACGCATTTCTCTGTCTCGTTAGCTTGAACTATTTTCGGAAATTTATACGGGGCGACATTCTCACAGAAATCGGTCGCGTCACCCCAAGACTTTCTCGGCAAGTAGCCAAGGACTGGTTTTTATCTAAATGTTAATTTCAAAAGTAATATGGATGAGCGCCCTCTCTCGGCCGGCGGACGAACCTGGCTGGATTCCATTGTGACGCCTCAGGCGGCGCATTTTGTTGGTTTAAACGCATTAATATTTAAGTAAAATATTAGGCGTAATTTAAATATCATTAGTGTAGATTGTATATAAGATATTCCAACCAATATTTTAAGAGAAGAGAAGTTCTACGATAAGTTTCTGTCTGTGATAATAGTGTAACTTTTATATCATATATTCCAAACGAAATTTTACAATGTGATTTCGGCCCAACAAGGAAGATATCTGTAGGTATACCAAAGTTCAAATATCTTAGTCCAATATTTCGAGATTGATAAATGACTAGTGCGCCTCCTGGTGGAGCGATTTCAATTACAACCTTTTCAACTCTTGACATGATCAAATAATACCTGTGTGCCGAATTTCAGCTCAATCGGATCAGCGTTTCGGCGCTATCGCGGAGGAATACAAACAGACCCACAGACAGACAGATACACTCAGGCAGACTTTAATCTGGTGATAGTCTTAATCAGCCCAGGGGGGCCTAAAATGTATATTTTAAAATGCGCGTTTATAAAACTTTCCCTCTTCGTCGGTTGGTGGCCCGGAAAAATTAAAATAAAGACACAAAGATAAGGACCTAATGTAGGTAAGTAGCACTGGTTGTTCCTTCATACAAGCCGAAAAGCCCGGCTTGCCTCTTTCTTAAAAAGATCGCTAAACTAATACATGAATTTACGAGCTACTACCTATTGCTATATAGCGGGCACAGATCGCTCCACGCTATAAAACAGGTTATCGACAGCGAAACAATTCACTGCAATCTTGCCGAGTTGATTTCAGCTAGTCATCTCGCTCGCACAAATGGGCTTGCAATGGGGATTTCAAAATCAGTGGTCCTTTCATTCTAACCTGTGGCAAATTACGCAAAACAATATATGGATCTATAGATATGTATATACGACTTTTGTACTGACGAATAAGCCTTGCTTGCATTTGCATGAAGTAGAATGCGAGCGTGTTACGTATTTAATTTCGTTTGTTTTGAGAAAGTGACAGGACAGATTTTTTTTTTGTATAATTTCAAACTGAAGATTAGAGGTACCATTTGTTTGTTTTAAAAAGCGTAAAAAAACACAAAAAGATATGTCGGGCTTGCCTCATTCACCAACCCTGGGAACGCCGCTGGTAGGTAGTTTAGGTTGACGTCACATTTTGCAGGGGAATGATTATAAACTCGATAAACTACACACACAGTGGCATCGGTAGGGTGACAATGCGGCCTGGGCGTTACGGGAGCGTGCCGTCGGCGCATTCCTCGCGTGGATTCCCATAATTTATCGGCGGCCGCTAATTCCCAGTCTCCATTTTGAGCGTGAATTATTGCTCACCCCTGCGAACTCGCTTGTATTTGTCAGCGTCAGCGTTTTTTAAATGTTTTCGAACACACTTTCTTTCTACTCTCTCGCGGCAGATGAATCGACGGCAGGATTTATGGGCCCACCGATTAGTCGCCAATTATTTTCAAATTGAAATTCCAACTTTTTAAACTAGCAAGAGCTTTGAATCTTTAATCATATAATGGCATGAATACCCTGCTAGATTTGAAGTTTTTAATTATTAAACAAAAACATACAAAAGGCGGACTTATTGCCTAAAATACTATCTCTTACAGCCAACCTTCTTGGAAGTGTAAAAACTTAGGTGCCAAGAGACAAATTAAAAATTAACAAAAAAGAAGAAAAACTTATTACATAACAAAAATTAATCAAGTAAAAAAAAATTCATTTTTTTTTAATTAAATTAGGATTTCGAATAATTTGCAAGGAGCGAAGGATAAGCGAGGATGGGATGAGACCTAGGATAACTAGAATTTTAAGGACATGAAATACTTTTTCAGAGACACTTGAAATTTAGAAACCGTTGGTGCGTTTCTGATGTTTGGCGGGAGCTGGTTTCATAGTCTAGCTGCATGAACGGTGAAGGAATAAGTAAAAAAAGAAGAATTATGAGTTGGAATCGCAATTTTACTACCCTGACTGGATAGTAAAATTGCGATTCCAACTTCAAATTCTTGAGTTGAAGATCATGACTTCCTAAGTGATTGAATTTTTCGGTTAGGTAGGAGGTAGCGGTAAGATTGTTGAGGATGTTATAAAGAAGGGAAAGAATATGCATGTTTCTACGTTCACGTATTCGAAGCCAATGAAGTCTGCTTCTATACTCAGAGACGTAATCAATTTTTTTCGCTTTGAAGATATACCTAATCTTCCGTCATAACAATATCTTGTCTTAATCTGATGTCTTAATCTGTCGACTTAATCTGTCATAACAAATAACAGCGCATCTGACATATTATAATAGTATTAATTGTTTAATTTTATATAAAACACAATCATCCCTATTATCAAAAATAATAATATGATGAATTTAATATTTAGTATATATGTAGATTACGATGTTTAACGTAACATACTTGACCATCTACATACGTTGTTTTTTTTTTCAATTCTGACTTGATGCTTTTTAATGTGTGATATTTTTCTATAAATTGCCTAATATGACTAATAATATTTTTATGATAATTATTTATTTTGTATAAAATAATAATATGATGAATTTAATATTTAGTATATATGTAGATTACGATGTTTAACGTAACATATTTGACCATCTACATAAGTTGTTTTTTTTCCAATTCTGACTTGATACTTTTTAATGTGTGATATTTTTTTATAAATTGCCTAATATGACTAATAATATATTTATGATAATTAATTAGATTGTATGTATACCCCTGTACATGGAATCAGTTCTGATTTCCTTTTAATTTGTCTGCTGTGTAAAGCTGACTTTAGTCAACGCTACTGTCAAATTATTATATCTATATCAATAAACGTATTACTAGTAACTAGCGAATTCTAATATGCAGTAACTAGCTTTAATACTAGATTATTATTTTTTAGTATATATTCTGAATGGATAAATTGAATACTGAATACTAGATTGAGCCTATATTGAATAACATTCAATATGCATTTAATATTCAATGAGCATATTGAATAACATTTAATATGCTAGACAAGAACTAAAATTGTATTTGCCTAAGTCTTCTTTTAAAACTAAAACTGATTCCTGGTTGTAATATAACATTCATCTAGACGGTTTCCAAAATTAAATATTGTACTTTATTATTATTATTGTTATCCTTGTCTATTCATATGATTATTTCTTTTTATTTAAATTTGGACATTATTATTTAATATTATTTAACATTTTATAATTTTTAACACGAGTATATATTTATCGTGTTATATTTTAATTTATGTAATTACCTTATTTTATTTCAATTATTCCCTATTGTTACTATTAGTTAGATATCGCTTCTAAACGAGATATTCCAATCAACTTCACAATGTGATTTCGGTCCAACGAGGCATCTGCGTACCGATTATCAAGTCTAAGTGCAATATTTACAGATTCAATATGACTAGCACGCCCTCTGGTGGACCTATTTCAACTACAACCTTGTCAAATCTTGCCATTAACAAATGATGCCAGCATGCCAAATTTCACCTCAATCGGATGAAACTTTTGGGCGCTATCGTGGAGGAATACACACACACGCTCACACATACACACAGGCAGACTTCAGCCTGGAAATGTTTTTATTCGTCTTGAGGGTGTCAAAATATATATAACATATCCGTTTTCATTACGAAAAGAAAAATTTCGTATTCACAATACTTTACCTCCTCGTCGGTTTGTAGGCGGTAAAGTAGAGTTAAAATTTGTAACCCCCATCCTATTCTTACGCATACATTCTTCTAGCAAATAAGCTCTCTTTCTCTCTCATCTCCTAATCAACCAAAGCTTCGCCGGTAAATTTTGTACCTCCATGTCGCCGGCGCAGATTGACGTTCTGGCAGCCCTTGCCAGAACGTCAATAATGTTGAGTAATCTAATCTATAGTAATATTATAAGGAGGTAAAGTTTGTGAGGTTGTAGGAAGTAATCTCTGGATCTACTGAACCGATGTTGAAAATTCTTTTACCAATAGAAAGCCACATTATTTGTGAGTGGCATAGGCTATATATTATACCGAAAAATGAAAAGACTTTTTCGTGGTAGTCGGGTTTGCAAAGTAAGTCGGAGAAAAAACGGTCGAACGAAAACGTTTCTAACTAACGCTGCCTTAACGATGAGAGATAGATATATGATTAGGTTCTAGAGAAAATTTGTAGAGCTTGATAATGCCTACAAAAAAGTCAGCGACAGCATATATCTAACTTTTATATTTAAGTCACAAAAAGTAGTATTTTATATTAAAAAATAATTTAAATCGTTAGGTCATGTTTATTGGTCATATTATCAACAATTATGAATTCTTATCAAAATAAGTAAATTTAACCAAACACTTTTCCCTTTTACTGCATATAATTTCCCTTTTACTGCATAAATGGTTAAAGAGATAAGACACTTACAAATAAGACACTCACAAATAACGGTAATATAGTCAAATTGGCATGCAAATACATACATACATATGCAGTAAAAATATAACCCTTCTTTTGGCAGTCAGGAAATAAATCATAGCACTGAGTACTAACCGAACCACACTCATAATTTCATCACAAGTAAAAAGTTTTACCGCCCAACGAAGTGGGCACGGGTCAGCTAGTACCATATATAATCATTGCTAGAATCAACCCAACTATTAAAACCTAATCGTTTTATACACACAACTTCCAATTTTACAGGAAACATAAATACGTAATTTTCAGCTTTGACTTCATCAAATAGATCGATTCGTGAGTATTCAAATGTTTGATTTGTCCTAATGTACCTATGAAGAGTGATTACACGCCGGTCAGCGGCGACGCCCACACATATAACTCCATAGGAAGTCAAACATGGGACAAGGACAGTTGACTGTAATAATAGAGTGTACCTATTACAGAGTGTTTTGATATTACTGTGTTATTTTGTAATTTCGAAGCTTCTTTAGAGTAGATACTGGAAACGGAATATTTGTACGGTACTCAATAAGGCTATTACGATATTACGAATAATTGTCTCATGGATCAAAGTGTCTGAAGTCACAAGGATACTTGAATTTCTTATCAGCATTTTACTTTCTCGGCCCACCAATTGACAAGGAGGGAATGTATTGTGAACGCGCTAGTTTTGTGTTTCGAGATGAGGGCGGAAATACCCATTTTTAGTCCCAGCTATTCGAAAAGGACGACTTGGTTCGCCTTTGAGTGCGCCCAAAAGTGGTGTTTTCTATAAGAAACTTTATAAGTGCGCCGCAATTATCTTTTCATCCCATCTATTCTAAAACGACGACTTGGTTCGCCTTCAAGTGCGCCCAAAAGTGGTGTTTTCTATAAGAAACTTTATAAGTGCGCCGCAATTATCTTTGCGGCTCACTTTTTGAATAAGTGCGCCGCAATTTATCTTTGCGGCGCATTTTTTGAATTTGGAACATCTAGTCTTCAGCGCCGAAGAAATCGAACGCAAATAAAAAAAAAACAAATGAAATTAAAAACGCGCGAACGTCAATTGTTTTTGTCGTTGTTATTTTCTCATAGAGAGTGATGAAAAGTAGAATGTATCACAAGGGAGCAAAAAAGCGTCAAAGCTCTGGATTCAAAACAGCGCCCTCGCCGTAAAAATATTATTTTGCTCCCTTGTGATACAATCTACTATTGAGTCCCCCTAAGACGATTAGGGCCATTTCCAGATGGCAGTATGTCTGTATTTCTGCGACCAAACTCTAAGTATTATTAAGCTGGGATTTGCCATAAAGGGCATTATTTGGTCATGACAAGAGTTGAAAAGACTGTGGTTCAAAACGGTCCACCAGAGGGTGCGCTAGTCATACTTCAATCACGAAATATTGGACTTAGAAATACACAGGTGCCTTGTGAGGCCGAAATGCGAC
Organism: Micropterix aruncella; assembly: GCA_944548615.1. Lineage (NCBI taxonomy): Eukaryota > Metazoa > Arthropoda > Insecta > Lepidoptera > Micropterigidae > Micropterix > Micropterix aruncella. The sequence continues at coordinate 5,140,790 of OX155972.1, read as the reverse complement.
ACAAATAATATTTAAAGACCGCCTCAAATTAATTAAAACTACAATGGGCGAACCCGTCACATCAGGAAGTTTTAACGATTAATCGTTCTCTCTCTCTCGTGAAGTGACGCAGAAGACTTGGACAAACAATCCACCGCCAAGCTCCGCCACATGCCCGAAGAGGCCAACGCCTTAACCGCGAAATAACTCGGTGTGTTACCCAGCGGGCTTTCAGTCACGCCCTTACTTCCAATTGCGACCAGATTACTCCGGTCTCTCGATTGGTTAGAGTTCGAGGTCGCTTGCGTGGCCCTCCCCTTACGAAGCGGTGAAACGGTGTATACCGAATCTATCGCGGACCACGGCATCCTGTGTCAGGCTGTTTACCCAGAATCGGGTAGCCGATGGTCGTTTCAAGAGCAGTCGCCGTAAGGTCAACAACTACCCCCGCTCTATAGAAAACAGTCGATTGGCTTACGCCGAATGGTGCGCAGACCGTCCAGGAGCGCCAGAAGGTTAATTCCTAGGGGAACCTAGCCCTAAGACCAGGGTCCTACCCGGGCTCGCACTTCATGCGTGGAGGCAGCCGGATGGGTGTTGACCCGTGAGTGTGACCAACCCTGAACAGAATGGGTCTTCGTGGTCAACTCAGCAAGGGCCCATTAGCTCCCAAATTAATTAAATAGTAAGGCCCTTAAAGGCGGATTCGAACGATCCACCCTTGCGATGCGAGGATCGTTTCGAATTCGAATTCGATGGCTCAAGGCGACCCGCGTTTGCAATTTGATTTTTTGAATTGAATGAGATGACGCGCGTTTGAAATTCAAAATTTCATTTCTTTGCGTCGCATATTAACAGGAATTTTCGCCGACTGCTCATCGACTTTATTTATAAAATGAATATTCAGATGAAATAAATACCTGGCTACTTGCTTGAGGTTACAAAACCGTTTTATTTTAATTTGGACACTTGTTATAGCAATTTTCTGTTAACATTTTGTATGGCTCCATCTCATTCTTACGCATACAATTTTCTAGCTCACTAGCTCATTAGCTCCCTTCCTCTAGTATTTGCTAATAAACTTTTTGAAATGCCAAGCTCTACTCATTGGTGGTTGTAAATGACTCTCCAGAGTAAACGTAAAGTTGCTTTCACTTTTAAATCTAACGATATCACCATACCCTTATCGCAACGAGTGAAAGATCTTGATCTGATTGTCGATGAACATTTCTTCTGGCGTCTCCACAAGTAGACGAGGTAAGTTAAAATATATTTGCTAGTTTTTACCCTCTGCAAGATCTAAAACTATTTCTTTCTATGGACACAAAAAATATATATTGTATAGTTACTCCTCTTACGTTTTCATCACTGTGTAGATGTGATTTACCTTGTTTTATCAGAGAAACTGCTTAACAAACTTGAACGTTGTCAAAATTATTGCATACGTTTCATCTTCGTCTATAAAACGTAAGTATGATCACGTGTCCGAATATAGGGCACAGTTAAGTGGGTGCCATCACGCCAAAGGTAAAATGTTTCTAAGAAGAAGTAAAAAGCGATATAAGCCCATGTTTCTAAGAAGGGAATGTAAGTCGAGTTTATTTAATAAATAGGATGAGTTTTTCAAAGTAATAAATATTTCTATTCATATAGAAGTTAAGACACAGATCTGGCATTAATTGGCATATCAAAAATGTCATTTTCGAAGTTCAAAATAAAGGGATCTCCCCGTGTCAACCCCGCATGTCTGAAGCACGACAATTCCATTATCGTAAGTGATATCAAAAATAACTTTGTACTAAGAGAGATTACGCTAAAGATTGACGTGACCTCTGAAGATATTCTTGAACGTAGCGATGGATCGGTTTGATTATTCCTATTATTTCTACAATATCTATGACTAGCGACGCACTATGTAGATAAGGCATATTAATCTATGGTATTGTGTGATAAATTGGATTGAGAAAAGCTAGGTCTGAGAAAACGTGCATTATGGCCACATAGAAGCATGATTTAACCTGGTAAATGGGTTTAACCCCCATATACAGGGATATCTACTGGTAGAACACAGTGTGTTCCTTTACTGTGTTCTGAACCCTACTGGATTCAGAGCCCGGCTGCACTCAGAAAGACCCATTATTAATAGATAGTCCCATAGTCCGTTTAATCTATGTTTTAAAATTTAAAAAAAAATGGAAAATTAGGTTTTTTTTAAATTAGAAACATTTTGATTCTACGCTACAGTATTATGTATATTTATATATTATATACTAGCGACGCTCTATGTACATATATCTTCTTATATATAAAAATGAATCGTCGTGCGTTAGTCTCGCATGATCTCGAAAATGACTTGACCGATTTGAATTATTATCTTTTTGTTTTGTTTGCCTTGATTCAGGGGTGGTTTACAAAAAAAAATATTTAGGAAAAATTAAAAGAAACAACTGAAAATCGTAAAAATCGAAATTGGTCATTTTGGGAAATGGGCCACTTTCAATAGATGGCGTTCACGGCGATCCTATTGTTTGACAGCTGCGACATCCATAACTGTTATTTATTCCGTGCGGTTGTGTAAAATTTCAAAAAGTCGAAAAAGTCAAAAGAGTCGAAAAAGTCAAAAAAGTCGGAAAAGTCGAAAAAACATTTATATTCATCATGTAAATTAAATTCATTGATTTATTTTAATTACAAACGACATTCATTTAATCACCAAACGAAACTCAAACCGTACATGATTCGGCCATATTATAGATTTCAATTAATTGGATTTGGAAGGTTGATTAGGATCAATAAACGCTTATGAAGAGTTACAATCAAATCAATTTTAGGTGGTTCGAAGTTCACCGGGTCATCTAGTTTGGTATATAAATCGATATTCTTGTTTGTAACAGGTGGATAGATTATATTGGAAAAGGTATATAGAAGCAAGCTTTAACCTTGGTAAATGGTTACAACCCCGATTCTAGGGATTCTACCAATCCTGGACTTGATGACATCCCAATCCTGGACTTCGTGTATATGGTGCGATGTCGTGTTTTTCCTTTATTTAGTTAAATCATTGGCTACATCAAAAACATGGTGCGATGTGCTTTTCCTTTATTTAGCTAAATAATTGGCTACATCAAAAATATGGTCATGGGAGCTGTAATTTCTTGACTTTCTACATACATTACATAAGGCACAAATGATAAAACGTTCCAACCTTCTTTCGTTTGAATTGTAGAGTACACCTGAATACGTTCACAGAGTGCTATGCCCAAGTGCATATTTATAATATGACGGCCGTTTCCTTACTTTTTCGGGAATGCTCAAGGTAAATAACCTTTCTGGGCCTTTTGTCGGTCGGTCAACGATAGAGCACTCGAATGCGCATGTATTATTCAGCAACTTTCAATACAAACTGTTTCACCACGCGTTTCGAAATGAACATAATTTGTGGTTTTTAGCTCTTTATAACTAGCATCCTTTTAAATTGTTGGTAGATGTATTATATGTATATGTATACTGAATTTATTCACAAATTAAATGTCATATACGTATGAGTCATCTTCTTCTTCTTCGAGCTCCACTCCTATCGGAGGTTGGACAACATTATAGCTATTTCACTGTAGAGGCTGCTACTCTGTACAGCGAGGTGGTACTACAGCCAAACCAGCCCCGAAGGTTTCTTAGCCACGAATGCCACCTCATGTCGGCGCTTCTTTTCCCAGTGATCTTACCTTGGATTATGAGTTGGAGCAAATTGTATTTGTCATTCCTCATGACGTGTCCGAAGTACGACACCTTCCTGTGTTTGATGGTGTTCAGAAGTTTCTGAACACCATCATCTTCTTCCGCGATGTTCAAGGTTGGTCACACTCACGAGTCAACACCCATCCGGCGGCCTCCACGCATGAAGTGCGAGCCCGGGCAGGACTCGTTTCCCCTAGGAGTCAACTTTCCGACGCTCCTGGACGGTCGGCGCATCGTGCGGTTAAGCCAATCGATTGTGCACTCTAACAGTCGGGGGAGTCTGGAAGCAGTACTGTTTCCTATAGAGCTGGGGTGGTTGCGGACCTTACTGCGACTGCTCTTGAAACGACCATTGGCTAACCGATCCTGGGTGAACAGCCGGACAAAGGATGCCGTGGTCCGCGATAGATTCGGTTACACCGTTTCACCGCTTCGTAAGGGAGAGGACACCGTAGTAATCTGGTCGCAATTGGAAGTAAGGGCGTGATTATGAGCCCGCTGGATAACATATCTGGTTATAACGAACAATCGTTAAAACTTCCCGTGGTGACGGGTTCGCCCGTTGTAGTTGACAACTCTATTTGAAAGAACGACCTAATATTGTTACACCAACCTGGATGACAGGTTCGCCCGTTGTAGTCGACAACCTTTAAACTGCCGGGAGCGGATCGACGACCTTCAAAACCACCGTAAGCGTCTCATAACCTGGACAATTAGTATGGCACAATGTATCTGTACAAATCCCTGAGCTAACCGTCTGATGGCTTCACCATCAGATGCCGATCTAAGGAGATATACAGAAGAACAAGTAAAATATATTAAAAATAATAAAAATCACGACTGACATTACAGAAAGTGAACTATTGTGTTTATGATTATTTTTAAAACGCTTTTATTAGGTCGACCTGTATGTAACTATGTAATGGAATCTAAGGTAACTAATTTAACCATCTTCCAAGGATCGTAGTGTCATAAAAATTGGCAGCTGTATGTAGTTCTGAAGACAATACAATAATATGTTACTGTCGAACTGATCTGATGATGGAGTCGGAAGATATGAACTGGAACTTCATGATAGAACATCGCATCATAGCTGTGTTTGGACTTGTTAGAAAAGTCTTGGAATGAACTTTAAACACGATTAGGTTTCATGGTCTGATGATGAAGCCGGAAGATAGGCACTGGCATTCCATGATGGAATATCGTATCATAGCCGTGTTTGGACCGGCTTTTACATGCATTTATAAAAGCGTGTTTTTAGTGTATTTTTTTAAACTGATTCCGTGTCTAAAGATACAAAATGAACGAGATATAATTTTATACTGTTTCCGCTTGAGAATGGGGGGAATCAGGATGGGAAGTGAGGTGAAAGGAAAAGACAAAATAGATTAAAAAAATATTATGTATGCATATAAATATATTTATATTTAATTTTAGGTATGATATGTAGGTATTATAATGAAAATACATGAGATAAAATTATGTCCATGAACTAAATTAAATGAAATATAATATGTATAAATGTTTTGTGATCATCTAGATAGACTCTAGACTTTTTTATTGAATTCTTATAAAAGGTTTTTGATGAGTGTAATATGTCCACACTTAAAAAGTCTGTATTATATCTATGACACGCTCTGTATAGAAATGCATGTTGAGATGCGTTGGTTTTCACCACAGGGAGATGAAATAGTCGATGCGATCGAACAGGGCGAGGAGGAACGTAAAATTCAATGCGTTCCAAAATGGCGTTCGCGTCGATGGAATTATTTACGGCATCGATCAAGACTGTACAGCTCCCCAATGATATTTACTTGCGGGCTTTTAAGGATTCCTCATAGAAGCTGGGCTTCGTGAAAGAAGTGAAATTTAATCGCATAATACGACAATAATACGACACACTTCTAAATCGGTACAAGCGTTTAGAGTAGTTTAGACGTTATAGTGGAATAAAGAAACAGAAAACATACATAGATGAATCCTAAACACATAACACTTCTTTTGGGCAGTCGTGTAAAAAGTAAAAGAAGTGTCCACTAAGTATGACATATAATAATAATAATAATAATAAAAAACTCTTTATTTAATTTTTTTTTGAGAAAGGCGAGCTTATTGTCGTGCAGCAAAGTCTATCAGCTAACCTATAGCTTAAGTGTATAACATGTTTAGAACGTTGGCTACGCAAGAGAACAATAAAAACACAAATGATAAAAAGAAACAAACAGAAACTAGAAAGAGACAGATAATAAAAAAAGTAAAACAAATGACTAAAATTAAATAAGGACGCAGAGGAAAGGAAGGAGAGAAAGGAAGGAAAGGGAAGCGAAAAGGAAGGGGAAGAGGTGGATTGGTTAATTTATGGAGTTTAGGGTTATATCTATATCGACAAATGTACTAAATGTTAAATGTATTCCGAGTGTGTATACTACGTTCAAGAAATGAAGAAATTCGGTTGATACAGACTGCCACCGGTCACGATTCAACGTTGGAATGTTTATGTAAAGGTACTAGACACTGGCGTTAATCAGAAGTGCACTCTTCAGTGTTAGCCTTTATCGATATTGTGACTGTTTTCATTTCTTGATTAATGCTGGGTTGTCACCACGTTGTCGCGAAGGTTTATAATTATTATTACAGGTCTTTTCTCAAGCTAATGTGTTTATAGTATTTTAATATTGGCTTTCCCTGATGTCGGTCATCCCGTAATTATGACGAAGCTTACATACTTCAAAACTTAGTCATTCAAAGTCATAAAATAATTATAAAAGTCATTATACTGTAATCATTGCTGTACAGTTCACCAGGTGGTAAACGGTTTCGTGCAGCTTGGGCCACAAGATCCATTTTGTTCTCAGATCGGCTCAACTCACGATTCAGCTCCTATTCAGAAGCCTCCTCGAGTGGAAGGCTACCCCTGGTAAGATTCCCGTGTCTCAGGCCTCAGAGCTGGTGGACCGGTTTCTCCAAGCGGGATTGCATCCCAGCGCCACTGGACGGTTTGCACACCGGTCGGCGAAGCCAATCGGTTGTGCATTCTGACTAATTTCTGAAGGGGTCTGGAGACTATGGAAATATACTGTTTCCTAAGCAGCGGGGGTGGATGTTGACCTGTTGTCATGCCACTCTTGAAATGACCTTGGCTTACTCGATCCCGTCTGGCACTCAGGGCAAAGAACGCCCAGGTCCGCGATAAAGTCAAACTGAATTACCGCTGTAATACAACAGGTAGAGGTCGCGTAAGCGACTTCGGACCCGTAACCAGTCGGGAGGACGGAGGTTCTGAAGGTTATCCTGAAGGTTAATTCCAGACGGAGATATTCTGCCAAAACTGGTAGTTATGGGGTGAGGCTGCCCGCTAGTTACCTTTCCCGGTGCCTCGCCGTAAGGCGTCGGTCTCTAACGGGTTGCTGTCGAACTAGACAGTAAATTGTCATGTCCCCAAGTCTTCTACGCTCATCCCACGGCTGAAAGAACAATCTATATCGTTATACCAGGCTGGGGTGACGGGTTCGCCCGTTGTAGTCGACACCGCCCTACTGTAATCATTGCTACGACTTACAATAATAATAATAATAATAATTAAACGCTTTATTTGCTTAAACAAAAAGGTGAGCTTATTGCCTAAAAGCAATATCTTACAGCTAACTTACACGAGTACATCCCCTGTGGAAATAAGCTGTATCTAACAAAACACAAAATGTTGACAAATGAGGGTTTATATTTGAAGTTACTCTAGAAACATAAATAACAAAAGCTAATCACATAACAGCGAAGGACCTCGGATTGAATTGGGGAATGCTTATTTTTAAATGGGATGTATGGGAACTTTCAACTGCGCAATGTAGGTTTAATAGGAGTATCTTTGACACCGGTTACCCCTCAGCCATCCATCTCAAAACCAAGCTTATACTTTGCAAAAAAATCTTTCTAATAGAGCTGCCTTAAAAGGAATGATAAATCATGTCGATTAAATCGACCAATGTCATTTCTTAATTGTAGGATGATAGGTCGAAATATTTGAAAATTTCGAATATCTACTAATATTATAAAGAACTAATATTTGTAAGTTTGTAAGTTTCTATTTAGGGGGTAATCTCCGTAGCTACTTATCCGATCATAGAAATTGATATGTAAAAATTAGTTTAAGTCGCGTCGGACCGTTTACGTTTCGTCCTCGATCGATTTGGCAAGTACACCGGCCAGTTTCCAGGGCAGTTGCGTTGCAGGCGGGTCCAAATATTGACCTAACCGCGGAAAATGAAGCGCACGCCCTTGTTGACTTGTTTGTTGTGCAATCTTGAATAATAATTACCACGTGGGTTTTTCGGAGCGTGCCCACGTATATAAATCTTAATGCAGCTCGTTAAGTAAGAGCAACGTCTGACGTAGCATAAACAGAAAGCATCGCTTCTTTACATACATAATGAATATGCGAGTTCAGAGAAACTGTACCGAGCATTTATTTTTTATCTCAAAACCCAGCTTCGAAAAAGGCTAACCGTTCGAGTCTTATGAATAAAGACATATATTGAGCTTAATTAAGGTTAGTATGTAGGCTTTATAAATAAATAAACGAATTCACCGCACAAAGTAAATTAGTGAAGTGGAATACCGCATGAAGTGGCAGCTAACGGTTCTGTTGCAGTTGGGCCATAAAGACCTGATCCTTACCTCTGGTCGGCTCAATAAAAGTTCACCTCCTATTTAGTAACATCCCTAAAGAGGGTCTACCTGGCAAGGAGTGCGTTTCCCATGCATCGGCAGATAAATCAGTTCCTCTGGGGGATGGCGTTCGAGCGCTGCATAGGCTATTTGCACATCGTGCGTTGTCATTATCTGTACTCCGTGATGTGGTCAAATTTTCTGAGATCATCAGGCATATAGATATATGCCTCAACAAAATTCCTCTAAATTTAAAAACTTATAAAATATGTACAAAAGAACAAAAAAAAATCACAAATAGTTAGCTTTAAGATAAGTGAAAGTGATAACAATTGACTCCAAATTACAATGGGGCCCACAAATTGAGAAAATGTCAGGAAAACTTAGCTCTGCGGCATACGCAGTTAAAACAATAAGGCGGCTGACTGATGTAGATACAGCAAGAATTGTATACTTTAGTTACTTTCACAGCATTATGTCCTATGGGATTCTTCTCTGGGGAAGCTGTGCGGACATCAATAACATCTTTATACTACAGAAACGTGCTGTAAGAGCTATATATAAACTTGGTCCTCGAGTTTCACTTAGAGAAAAATTCAAAGAGATAAATATTCTTACTGTTGCATCACAATATATATACGAAAATCTGTTGTATGTCCACAAGAATATTGACAAGTTTAAAATAAAAAGCGACACTCATAATTTTAATACTAGACATAAGCATAACCTTGTTGTACGTGCTACTCGTCTCCACAAAATAAGCAATTCTTTTTTGGGACAATGTATACGCTTCTATAACAAACTTCCTCATACTATTAGAGAACTATCTGTAAATAAGTTTAAAGCTACCATCAAAGCAAAATTGTATAAAAAAGCATACTATACAATATCTGATTATGTAAATGACAAAACGGCTTGGGAGTAAGGCTTGGACGCATCATAAGAACATAAATTAAAAATAATATTTAATTGTGTCTATATGAATAAAGAACATTTTGATTTGATTTGATTTGATTTGAGTGAAACATACGTGTAAATGATACGAATAAGATTCTTATTTTATTTTATTAGCATTAAGTACGTTCATCTTTTTATGTAAATATTATCAAGGGGATGGCTTTCTGTGCCGACTAATCCTTACTAATGTAGCAGATAATGCAGCAGATATATTATAATATGGTCAAAATGGCCACTAAAGTTGCACTGAAAGTCACCCTATCATAATCTCTAGCAAGTAAGCCTTAGGCTTGGCTGGATTTTATACAAAGCTGTATTTTAAAAAAATGGTTATCAATAAAAAGTAAAAAATAAAAAAACATAGGCCTCCAACTCTTTATTTTCAAATCCAAATTCAAATTCAAAATTCTTCATTAAATCTATAAAGTTACACATCTTTTTAAATGCATAGCCACCCTAACTAGGCCTCGCCTGTACTAAGGTAGGCTTTATAAGGTAGGCTAATAAATTGCTTGAGAGATTAAAGGCGATTATAAACATCGATATTTTCAAGAGATCCATCCGAGCTTATCTGCTTAAAATTAACATGTATGCGCATAATGACTTTTTAAAAAATTGTGAAAATACATAGCATCGTAACTATCCATTTAATTTGATGTACATCTTTTTTTCTAATTGTCAATTGTTTTATTTTAACTTGTTATGTTACAATAAAACAAGTCTTTGTTTTTGAACATTTGAAGTAATTTACTGTATATCATTTCTTGCCTAAAATAAGTAACTAGTTTGATTAATTTTAAGTCATTCGTACAAAATTATAATATTTGTATGAGAAATAAATAATTTGTATCTTGTATTTTGTATCTTGCTTGCCAGTAACAGAAAAGATAACAAATTTGTTTTGTCGCTATTTAATGTCAGTAGATTATTCTGGAGCCAAATATAAATATTGCTTGGACCCATTTCTGCAATTGTGTATACATATATTGAAAACCATTAGAGATAAAACAATTGTACTTTCCTGTTGAAAGTCGTGATGACTGTTTTTCAAAAGCCGGTTGACACGACCGATCAAACCGCCACTATATAGGTCACATGTCTCTCGCTTTTATTCCTCAGTTAAACCCTTTTAAACGCTCGTTAAGGTAGAGAACGTGTTAATCTTCACCGTGTCCAGTTAACGGATGGCTAAGTCACATATTATTATAATTGACGCGCTGGGCCCTTCGAATTGATTGATCAATTCCGAGAACTTTCACAGAGTGACGAGACAGTTGTGACAGCGGTCGTTATCGTTCCGATTTTCAAACCTTCAATAATTAAAGCCAGAGAAACGCGTGACGATATCAGGTTAATCAATATTGTGGGTGTTAACCCATTGATTGCCACAAACTTTGGGGCAGAGTATGGAAAGTGTTGATACATAAAACTGTTAAAGAGCGATGTGAATAACATGAGTGCCAAGTTTTGTGTAAAATAAATTAATAGTTTAAAAAAAAACCAATAAAAACAAGCTTTATACAGGCACCTATATCAATATTTACACTATTTACACTCAATATTTACAAGTCAATATATAATAGGTTTGTTATACCCTTGAACCCTGATCGTGTTCAAAATCCATTACGTGACCTTTCTCACAAGTACAAACACGACTATGATACGATATTCCATCATGGAATGCCAGTTCCTGTCTTCCGGCTTCATTATAAAACCTTGAAACTTAATCGTGGTCAAAGTTCATTACAAGACCTTTCAAATAAGTCCAAACACGGCTATGATACGATATTCCATCACGGAATGCCAGTGCCTACCTTCCGGCTTCATCATCAGACCTTGAAACCTAATCGTGGTCAAAGTTCATTCCAAGACTTTTCTAACAAGTCCAAATACAGCGATGGTACGATGTTCCATCATGAATTTCCAGTTCATATCTTCCGACTCCATCATCAGATCATTTCGACAGTACCATATTATTGTTATTGTCAGTATTGTCATCAGAACTACATACAGCTGCCAATTTTCATGACGCTACGATCCTTGGAAGATGGTTAAATTAGTTACCTTAGATTCCATTACATAGTTAGTTACATACAGGTCAACCTAATAAAAGCATGTTAATGATTTATTAGATTTTGTATAAATTGATGGGACACAAGTGGTCCATAAAGATGCAAAGTTACAACTTTTTCCAAAATTATTTTGGCCCATTAGCTCCCATTAACGCCTTAAGTTGGCGATTGGCCCAACTCCGCCCTTAGTTGAGAAACGAGGGAGCTGGGTTCGTCCGCCGTCCGAGAGAGGGCGCTCATCGATTTTATATATTTATTTTAGTTATTTATTTATTTGTTACAACTTGGTAGAGAGTTAACAGTTTAGTGGTTTCAAGGCGGCAGGTGAGGGTGGAGAACCCACCCACCGCCCGGGCAGTTATAACGACGGTGGTCGTCTTATCTGCCCGGGATGTCATGCAACGACACCCCGCGCGTACCAGAAGGGTATACGCGCGGGGGGTAAAGAAAGGTAGCCACCCCCCCGTACCACCCCGAGAACCCATTTATTCAGTTTTAAGAAAAAAAAACAAGCATACAAGCGAACAATTGCATACAAGCGAAATTAACAATTGAAAATTTTAACATTGAAATGCATGCAATCACAGAATAAAAATAGAAGTAAAAATAATAATTAAACAAAAACACTATAAAGAAACACAGATAATAATAATTGAAGATAAAAGAAGACAGGCCACCAAACACAGACAGGATGTCAGGGAGACTAAGTGGCTGGTGAGGGGTATGTTGATGTATGGGTCATGGGGCGGTCTCGTGGGGGACGGCCTAACCAAGGTCCTCGGGCAGGGGACGCGCCCGCGGCAGTGAGATCGTACAGATATGATTTGTAACTATTTATATAAGCAATAAAAAAATGAACACAACCCATACGATCATTCTCGACGAATGCCCAACTAGACCGAACAGCCTGTATCTGGGCATACGAAATATATAGCCTTTGTTTTTGATTAGTACTGACGTTTGAGTAGTACTGACTAATAGCGTTTGAGTAGTACTGAATAATAATAGATTACTTTCAATATTAACACTAAGATAATGGCATAAAATAGTAAACATATAAAATTAATATTCAGATAAAATCTGCCCTTGGCTACATTTCGGGAAAGTCAGGGGGTGACACAACCGATTTTTTTTAATTATCGCAAATTCCATTACAATTGACGATTTTAATGTTATACAATACACTCCTGACCAACCCCCCCCCCCCCCCCCCCCTTCGCACCCAAATCAAAAGAAGAAGATAGACCAGGATAAAAAGGAATGTTAAACATTCTCCAGCCCTCCTTATCGACTGTTCCGCGATGGCAGAGTGAGCAGGACCGGCCGGATGAAATGTCTTTTCTTATTTGTCCCAGTGAAACATTAAAGACAATCGTTGCGGAATAACGAGCGGCGGCGAAGGAGCGAGGGCCAGACCGTTAGCCGAGTTTATCAAGATGCGTCCCTGTTGTGTGCGTCGCTATAAACTGCGATTAGGCGGAGGCTTAGCGCGAGTTACTCACTCGACTTTATAGCGTTTAGGCAAAATAAAATGAGGGATCACAAAGGCGGCGGCAGCGGCGCGAGCGGCGTTTGCCCCGAGACAGAGATTACACCATGGGAGCCGGCACATCGATAAAAGTTTAAGGCTATTACTTGATCTTACTAAAGTAATACAATTAAACGGTGAGTTTCCCTCTTATTTAGATTTCGCTGATGATATAGTGCTCTTTCAGAAGATTGTGGAAATCTAAAGATCATGATCCCAAGTGTAGAGTATTTTAATGGTGAGCCAACACCATTAAAATTACAATGCATTTGTTCGTAGTGTCCTAGAATTCGGAAGTGTAGTTTGGAGTCCCCAGTATGCGGTTCACGTAGATAGGATTGAGAGGGTACAAAAGAAATGTTTAAAATCATTAGACTTTTGGACAGGTAGCCTGTGCACCGACTACGCAGAGAGAGTAACAACACACAAAATGCATTTTCTGTATTCAAGACGAAAATTCTTAGACAGCATTTTCTTATATAAAATTATTCATAACCACATCAACTCTGCACCCCTTTTGGAAAAAAATCTTTTTAAAATCCCGCGGTCTTCCTCCTCACGTTCAAAGATACTTTCTATATTCCCTATTTTCATTCAAACTACGTAAAAAATACCTTCTTCAGACGCTCTTGCATGTGTTATAATGAAGTTTTGAACGACATAGATATATTCTCAGTGTCATTAGTTACTTTTAGGAAACAATTGATTTGATTTGTTGTTGCATTAGTTTTAGTTTACAGCTAATAATTTAGGTACTTGTACTAAATGAAAATAGTTCGATCCGACTAGAAATTTACATTGTTGTGGCTACATTTACAAGTTTTGTTAAAATTAATAGTAATGTAGGTCTATTTATTTAAGTGTAATTGTTAAAACAATTGTTTATGACTGTTTTTTACCTAAATAAAAAAAATAATAAAAAATGATCCAGTTTGCAGTTAATCATCAAGGGATCCTTATTAGCCGTCTGTTCTATAATCCAACGGAAAATGAGACGTATATTCTCTAAAAAAAATCCTACAAAAGTAGAGGCTTTTTGCCCAACCCACCCACCGATCAGAAGGGAAAGTATTGTGAACGCGCTAAAAAAACGAGATGAAGACGAAAATATCCTTTTTGAGCACTTCTGAGAGGACTAAGACCATTTCCAGATTGAATACTGCCTGCGCGTCTGTGTGTCTGTGAATGGGCATTCCTCCACGATGGTGTCTAAACGCTTAATCCAATTGAGCTAAAATTTGGCATGCAGGGATCATTTGGTCATGGCAAGAGTTGTAAAAAATGTGGTTGAAATCGGGGCGCAGTAGTCATATTTAAATCTCGAAATATTGGACTTAGAGACTGGAAATTTGCTATAGAAATGTCATGTTGGGACGAAATCACATTGCACAATTTTGGTTGGAATGTCTCGCATACAAACTGCACTAATAATATTTAAAATCAGCCATACATTTTAATCAAATATTACGCCGAGCCGCCTGAGGTTAGCCAAGAAACGAACTATGCCGGCTGAGGCACCCTATCGCCGGCCAAAAGAGGGCGCTGATATATTTTATTTTTGAAAGAATATTGAGATGAAATCTGTCCTTATCTACTTGCCGGGAGAGTCTTAAGGTGACAACAAGTCTTGGGGTGAAAATTTAACTAATTGACATTTTACTGACGACTTTGGATATTACGATGAATACGAACATTTAGTACGAATCTATTCGCATTATTGACTAATTCAATTATTAGCCTTCTACCTTAATTATTTAACTTTTACTGATTATTCTGCTTTTTAAAACGCTTCTATTAGGTCGACCTGTATTTTTTTTATTATTTTATTATTTTAAACCAGTTGATAGGAGTTCCTACACTTGGTTATGTCAAAAGTAATAAAAATAACAAGTATAATATAAATACCTATTAAGGTATAAGATATGAACGTCGGTATTGCAAGGTATGAACGTTGAACATCCAAGCACAGATTTTCTAGGTTATATATGTAGAGGAAACAACATTTTCCAATATTTTCAATCAAAATTCTTAAGTAATTTCGTAAAATTTTCTATCTAATTTTCTATATAATCCTAAGTACTAAATAATCAAACAAATATTGGATAATTTCACAAATTATCATACGGGAAGATATTATAAGAAAAAACACAAATACAAAGAAATCAGTAATAATAATTATAGTCAATAAATAGTTAGGAGACGAAAAAAAACGCAATTGTAAAATAGTCAATAATAGAAAGAATAAGGAATAATAATAGTCAAGTAGGTCAATAGAGCTGCGAAAAATTGATATTGTCGAAATCCTTAATGCCATAAATGGGGTTTTTAGTCAAAATACCCTGTACCTTTTTCTTAAAGTGAACCTCCCCAAGGCCCCTGATGTGTAATGGAAGTTTGTTGTAGAATAAGTAAGATTGGCAGAGAAAGCTATTCCGAACCTTACTCAGACGCACCTTAAAATGACGCAAGTCCTCTTTATTTCGCGTATTATGCGAATGAATATTTAAGTTAGTTGAGGTAGTCTCGATATTTTTCTCGTATACATGATG